>VZRZ01007141.1:14664-151905 GCA_013398175.1 Climacteris rufus | reverse complement strand
GCCTGGGACCCCAGAATCGATTGTAACTGTGAAAGTCCCTGCCATTTAGCAGCTAGTCGGGAAGAAGGGGGAAAAGGACTGGCTTCTGTCCTACCGCCCTGCTGGTGCCGCCCTGAGGTGCCTGGCTGTTTTTTCGCTTCTCCGCCACTGCCAGCTGTCTGAAGCTGACCTGACCGTGCATCACGGCACCACCTGCAGCCGCTCGGGAGTCACCGCAACCGCCCTGCCCAGCGGAGTTCAGTAGCGCCTCCTGCTGTTTGTTTTTCTTTCTATCGTGACTACACCATTTAACGGGAAAGTTATTTTTATTAATTCCTAGTTCTATTTATGGTTATTATTGTTGTTATTACTTGTTCATAAATATTAGTAAAGAACTGTAATTCCTTTTCCCGTATCTTTGCCTGAGAGCCCTTGATTTCAAAATTAAATAATTCGGAGGGAGGGGAAAAAATCCCGTTCTCTGTCTTAAGGGAGGGTTCAACCTCTCTTAACAGACACCTGTCTTTCAAAACCAAGACAGAGGAGCAGACTAAAAACCAGAGTCCCCTTGCATCCTGAAACTTTCTAACCTGCCTTGAAATTCTTTGCACCTTGTTACCCACAGAAGCTGCTAACTCAGCCTGCAGCTTTTCCTAACTCCTCCCCATCCATCCTCTCTGTTGCCAGTAACCATAGAGATGCAGTGACTCCTGCCTTAGCCTTCCTCACTACATAGCCCTGCTGAAAGAGCTATACTGCCTGTGTTTTTCTAGAATTAATTAATGCTTTTTTGTTCTGTTTTTCCCCTGCCTCGAGAAGGGGAAAAAAACTAAAAGCACGTTTTTCTCTCAAATGGATGGTAAAATAGGATAGTCTGATGTTTCTGACTACTGCAGAAGAACAGACAATATTTAGAGAGTCTGGTGAAGCATTTGTCTCCTCTCAGGCTCTCCAGAAGGCAGTCATCCCCAGCACAGTTTCAAGTGCTAAGACAATAGCGAATAAAAAGAAAATTCCCTGTTCCAGGGCTATTTTTACCAGAGTGGTGCAGTTCCTGTTCAGTAGACCTATACTTCTTAATCTACATCACTGATGATATTGGAAGCTATTTTAGGCATTGCATAAAGTGTTCACCCAGTTTTTGCTAAAAAAGAAGCAACCAACCCACAACTCCTTTGTTAAACACTGATGGCAAGGCTTCAGCAGTGGTTTGGGTGGAAAGATCTTAGGCTGAGGTTGTGGAAGCATCTTGCATGGTTTGGGAAGAGAGGTTGTGTGTGACCTTGGGAAAACCCAAAACCATGATTATTCTTGCCCCCTCATTATCCTGAAAATGAGGAGAACACTACCATTATTTCTCTGGGGTTTTGGCACTTCTAAGTTATAATGGCAGCTGTCTTCTGTTTTGCCCAACATCTTGCACAGAGGGACCCAGTATGCAGCTGAACAGTAATGAAATTGAGTTCATTATCTTGTGTGAATGTGAGAATGAAAAATCCACCTGAATCAGTCAAATCTTTCAGAGTTTGGATCAGGCTTCAGTCACAGTCTCACTGCCTCCTTTACTGAGACTTTGAATGTCTTTACTCCTCTTTGCAAGGTACTGTGCTGAAAACGTAATTTAATAATTTCCAGGACTTTGACTTGTCAGCTTCCTTATATTTGTATTTTCACTGTGTTGGGGTGCATTGATTTTATGTGATCTGCTTTTGTGACTAAGCCAGGAAAATGTGAGGTTAAGTCTCAGACAGGAGTGAATCTTCTCTGTGTTCCAGCATCTAGTTGGATTAGGCTCTTCATCCCTGTCTCCTTCTTTGCCTTTTGTCTTCTCAGAAATGTTTTTATAGGTATGAAAACATATATGGCAGGGCATTCAGAACAAACTTGATGATTAAGATGGACTTTTATTTCCAGTATCTTAAGATGAAACCATTTGCCATGGGCTGTTTTGGCAGATTGTGTCTCTAGAAATGCTTGCATGGGCAGACCAAAGGTGATTTGGGTGGCTGGTTGAAGATTCATCCCTGGGCTCCCAGGTGTAGGACGCCGGCTGGCAATATGTATCTGTCCCTTGTGAACCAGGTGAGTTCCATTAGGAACCTCTGAGAGAAATTACTGGACAGTATTAGGACTTCTTCTTATTCCTCCACCATCCTAGCTCCATGATGTGGTTGCTGGGACCTCCCAGAGCTTCTGGTTGCTTTGGAAGAAGAGTGGCTAGTGAACGGGAGCTGTAGAAGTGAGGGAGGGACAGTGATGTAAACAAGCACCAACTGGTATATGGTGGAGCTGAGGAAGACAAGGGCCAGGATTAGGGTTTCCTTGGTTTTTGCAGTGGATGATCTCTGCAGTGGGAGGTTTGGCAGCAGCAGGCACCCCTTCTGATGACTCACAAGAGGCTTTTTCAGAGGAAAGGTCTAAGAATTGTGCTAGTGCTGCTCTTGCTCGTTTTTTCTGTTCCTTCCAAAGGCTTTTTTGCCGCCATGTGATACCTGCTCCACTGTCATCCTTGTCCCATACAGCATACCTTTGTAGGCTGCTTTCCCCCATTTCCTCATCCTCCTCACTGCTTTGGTGGTTTAGACAGTGGGGGAAAACTGTCAGCTCAGGACAGATGATCTTAAGTTACTAAGATCTGTTTATAGAAGTGAGGGTGGAATATCTGTTTGATGCAACCTTTGATGGATGTATGAAGTCATCCTGTTGTTGAGGGGGAAGGCAGAAGGGAATTGATTCCCTTTTCAGCTCTCTACCCCCAAAGTTTTGGGAGACAAGCCGTGGAAATGAACGGGAAGTTTGTTACTCCTTCCTGTAAGCCCATTGGCCCTCTCAAAGGTAAATGGGGTTTGTTGGACCTCTCCCAAACTTCATGGTAGGGAGATGTTTCATCTTCCTGTTGATAACCTTCCCTGTCAAGTGCTCTGCTGTCATGGCAACTGAGAAACACCAGCTTACTGCTGGGAAGAGGACCTAGTTGACTTGTGTGTCCTGAGTGCAGTGAAATTTAAGCTTGTCTTCAGTCCTTAAGAGTACGCCAGGCTCATTGTTTACTCCTGACTGCTCCAGTGCTGTGTATGCTGTTTCATTGCAAACTTAAGGTGCTTGAAAACAAACCAGTTAATATTTTAATTTTTCTCATACTCTTTTAAAAAATTCATTTATGTTCCTCTATCCCTTTTTTGCTGTTTCTCCTCAGCTGAGCTGTTGAGCTCCCCAGCTCCTCCCAGAACACTGAGTGATTTCTGAATTCACAGGTCTCTTTTCTGAATGAGATTAATAATGTCCTGGAGAGAGCCTTGGAATAGGGGCATGAGATCAAAGCAGACACAACAGCTGAATAGTGACAGTAACTGTGCAGTGAGCCCTGTTATACTCTTGTATTAGTGCTGATGGGTCCCTGCTTGCCCTTACAGTCCTGCAGCACTTCTGCATTTTCCCTGGTTTTATTTCCCCTTGGTGTCAATAAGCAAATGCAAGGCTCAAATTATAGCATAGTCAAGCTGGTTTCAACACGTGAACAGAAGCACTAGATATGAAAATAAAACAGGAGAGTGAATCACCTGCTTGATCCATAATGCAGAAAATGCTAAATCCCTCCAGACCTCCTTTTTATCATGTAGCATCCACAAACCCTGTTTGGAGTTTGGATCAGCATCGCGGCAGAACGCGGGTGTCCTGCTGCCTGTGTGCAGTGCGTGCCTGTGTGTGTTTGGCAGCAGCACAAAAGAAACCAGTTGATGACATTCATAGGATTAAAGGCCTGATTCCCGGGGACAGACTTGGTTGGATGCAATTAAAATGCCTGTCAGGCATTCGATACCAGCAACCACTTGACAAACTGCTTCAGCAGCCGCAAGGTGCTGCATCCTATTGTAAGTGGATGATGGCGGAGCTGGCTGGCTTGTCCTCGTTCTCGAAATTTCTGTGGCCGGTGAACTCCCTCTTCCTCTCCTACTCAGCCTCTTTTCCTTTTCACCACTGCGGGGACTTTTTCTGATTTGCAGTTTTCCTTTTCCTTACGTACACATGGTAGATACAAGCTGGTGGCTTGCCGACTGCGTCTGTCCGGAGATAGGCAGCGAGCCGATGGATCACAACGCTCCGGGAGAATGATTATGCAGCAGTTATATAAGGATAGGCTTTTGTGGTATGGCAGCATGTGAGCTGGTAATGATTTTATTTTAAAAATGTCAGCTTTGTTTGCTTGTTGAAATTTGAAAATTTATACCTTTATGCTGAAGCTTTTTGGATTTAGTCTGCCATAGATTAAGATCTGTAGCAGTGCACACTGGATGAAATAAAATGAATAGGTAATAAACTTCTGTGGGTTTGTTTATAAATGTATTGATGCATGCATAATGTGTGTTATATTCAGACACACCTTCATACACACGTGCCTGTATGGGTATGTTTATGCATTTTTGTCTCTGTACGATAGAAGAAAAACTTTTCTTATAGCTGAAAACAGTTTTTCAGCAAAAATTAAGTGGTTTCAGGGTTTTTTTTTGCCCCTCCCTTTGTTTTTTATTAACAGGTTCTTCAGTATATAGACCTGGTCGCAGTGCGCTGATTGGAATCTTGTTCACAGCTCGGAAAGGTAGGACACCTCTCTTTGAATGTGGGAATGAATGTGATACAGGGTGTGGGCTGTTATTTGTTTTTTTTTTTTCCTTTTTGATTTAAACAATAGTTGCTTTTCTTCATTTTTGTCAGCTTTGCAGAGATTTTCAAATTGTTTTGCCAGGCACTGTAAAGTTATTTTTGATGTGTAAGCATATGCTCTGGTTAATTAATTAGTCCTTTTGGCTGCAGCTACCAAAGGGTGAGATACAAACCTGAGTGCTTGTCTGTTGTCTTGTGTTAGTGTGGTGAGGGTGCAGGGCTGCCTCCCATCATACCATGTCTGAGGTCATCCTAATACTGATTTTAGCATCAGCAAGGACAGGGTTAAACTCGTGGGCTTGGTCCTAGCAGGTACAGTCTCTCACAGGAAAGCAGCTCAAGCATGTCAGGGTTCCAGCAGCCTGTCAGTGCTGGGTGAGCATCTGTCTTCTGATGGCTTTTTGACATACCACTGGCACTTCAGAAATTATGTCTGTGTATCAAAATGAAGAAAACAAGCTGGGGGTTTTGGCAGTGTCATTGCTAATTCCCAGGAGTAACAGCTTACTGTCCTCTTCCCCTAATACCTTTTGGCTGTGGTTACTTTAACCCCTTGCTTCTCTAAAGGCAAGAGCAAGATAAAACATTGGAGAATAAAATCTCTAAGTCACTTCACACTGAACTTCCAGATGTGCCAGGTGTAGCTAAGGAATACGGATCTCATAGATTTACAGTGGGGACTGTACCCCTAAAAAAAATCTAGGTAGGACTGAAAATTTGCTCCCTCTGCCTTGATGGAGAGAGGGAAAGGTATATCCATCTTGAATTAACTTCTTAGGTGCCAGTTCTCACCCAACACCTGCCAAACCAGACTTAAAGATGTTCTTCTCAGGTGTCCTACAGGTGATCTTATTTCTTAGCCCTGCATTTAGACTGGGAGGGAATGTGTGCAATCAAAATATTCATGTGTATTTAGTCTGAAGTTTTAGGGGGCCTTTTAAAAAACAGAAACAAAAACCCTGAGAAATTCTTCTGGAAAGGCAGTTAGGTTTCACTCTGTGAGAAAGCCTGGACTCCTGAAGTGTCCAGTGTGGGTCCCCAGAGAGGCAGGAATCGCAAGCCAGAACCTGGACACTGGCAAAGTTGTGGGCCATGGCTAATAGCAAAACATCCCTCAGAAAGGTGATGAATAATCAATTTCATTGCAATCAATTTCTAGGGCTGGTTGGTAGATGCTGTTTTTTGGGGGAAAGCACTTGTGAATTTTTCAAGATATTCTCTCTCCTGTTTTTCTTATGTACAGTTCTATTATTTGTATTCCTCTTTGTACACATCTTTGCCTTCCCTTGGCCCTTGTAGTTTTTCTGTCTTTGGCAGAAGGCTTTTTACCTAATGGATTTTCCTGGCTCAATAAAATTCTCCAAAAGAATTCTTTACTTGCTAGTTTATCTTAGTTGCTTTAATACTGTTTCCTGCTGGTATCAGCTATTACTAGACTCGTTGAAATATAAGAACCTGTAATAAATAGTGTATAAAATACTTTATTCATGAAAATTACATTCAATGATTTGATTTTAGCTAAGAGAAAGCCCCTTCTCTTCCCTTTACTTTTAATTTCACTTCCATTATCCAAGGCAACAAGCCAAACTGCAGTCTCATTCTGATTTCACTAATGTTTTACAAACTCTGTCTCAAGGACTAACATTGCTTGCTGGGCTTGATGTCAGAATCCAAGGTTTTGCTGCAGCACTGGTGAAGAGGAAAGGAAAGATCTTTCACAAATAGAAATGATGGCATTTTTATCAGACAAGTAGAACTGCCTAGTTTTTGTAGTATTGGTGGATAATGAGTCCAATTTGTTGACAGCATGATGCCTTCAGATGGATGGTTTTCTTCTGCTATGGAAATGTCTCTTATGTCCTGTGCACAGCATCTTCTCAGTCCTTTATGACATCCTAAAAACAAAGAAAGGGCATCAGCTATTTCTTATTCAATCATAGTAGGCGGAGATTGGATTTTTTGACTACATCTACATATAAAAATACATATACATTTCTTACACTTCTGATTTCTCAGTCATTTTAACCTCCTCCGTTGATCTGGGTTTTTAAGATTCATGTTACAAATCATTCCTTCAGGCTACAAAGAAGAAAATGAGATGTTATGCTGGCAAAAATGGAAATTATTTCAAACTGTAATTTTCTTGAAGAAGAGGTAAGGGGCACTTAGGCTGTAAGAAGAGAATTAATTCTGGATTGACAGGACTTAAAAATCCTTTGGCCACGGGGGTAGCATAAGTTGCTCTGGAATATCGAAAGAAAAACATTTTGTTAGCTGATACAAAAAGGCAAAGAAGTCAGAGTGTGCAGTGGCAATGAGGTGTGCTGGATAACAGCTTGGGGACTGCAAGGCATACACCCAGCATGACGTGACGTTTGGCACTCACCTCCATATGACACGCTGGCCAGTTGCGCCAAAGGCATCCGGGAGGAGCACGTGGCATCCCTTCATCCCCAGGGCTCTCCTGCAGGGAGCAGCTTCAGGAGTGACCTTGGGCCCCTGTGTCTGCCCCTGCCCTGGAGGCCGTCATCCGTTCTTTAACCCCACTCACAAGGACCCTCATGGAGGAGGTAAGGATGCCGTTTGCTTTATGGCCGTTCTGGGCTGGGTCTCAGCACCCTTGGTTTGTTTGCTAGGGTTAGGGTTAGATTGTGGCAATGGTGGCAATAAAGACACAGCACACAGCTTGGTCTGTAGCGGGCAAAGAGCGAGCGAGCCCTGTTTATTGTCCTGTTCCCATCTTATATAGTAGGAACCCAGGCAGATGATTCGCTAAGAGCCATCCACCGCTGGGTATGGTTGGCTGGGTTCTACACCACCCAATCCAAAACATATCATACCCAGACTCACAACAACAGGTGCTTATCTTATTGTTTCTCATACCTTCCATGGGAAAGAAGGACACTGACACAAGCAGCCGCAGGCAGCAGCTTCAGGCTGCTACAATAGATCACTGGGACTATTGTTGTCTTGTCCTGTGGTTATATAAAACAAGTAGTGATTTGAGTGTTGGAATGAATGGTGCTGACTTTCCTTTGGTTTATGTCCTGTGCTTGATGAACAGTTCTCAGTGAAGATTTTCCTGTTGTTTTACTAATTAGAAAGACTGTCTCCTAGGCAAATTGTTTGTTGGCAAGTAAGGATCCTATATTATGGCTTTTCTTTCAGCTGGGCTGCGAATGGCGTCGTTTGCAGGGTCTGCATTTTCTTCTTGAATGTTTGTTTACATGGGACTTGTAGGAAGACAGATACCTCTACCAAATCAGGCTGAAATTGGTCAAGGGACTAAAAAGTTATAAGCTGCAGAGAACATAATCCACATAAAGCTGGTCTTCAGTGGCTAAGACTGGAGCTAACATATCCTGATGAAAGTTCTTTTCATATGGGTTTGCATCTTGTCCTCTCCTGCCCTGCCACAGCTTCTGTTACCCCAGTTTCTGTGTGGCCCTCTGCTGCCAGCTGGGCAGGACACAGTGTGCTCTAGAGCTGCTCTGGCTGCTGGATGGCCATTGTGTGCATGTGCTGCCTGTCTGGAAGGTCAGAGACAGTGAGTGGTGAGGTTATGGCAGTACTTTCTTCATTTAAAGGGAGTTTAGTTTTAGTTTTGTTTTGTTTAGTTTTAGTTTTGTCTTTCATTTCTACAAAGAAAATAAGTTTTTGTCCTTAACTCTCTGTCAAACTACTTTTAAATACTAAGAGCTGGGGATAGTTAGACAGCAGAAGTTTGGTTTAGTAATGTTAGGAAGGACCCTATGTAGTCTGTCAAGAAAGTAATCATCAAAGCACAAGAATCCTGTGGCAGATGACCTGGACCAGGAGCATGGCTGACATGGCCTCAACTGGAGGAAGAAGATGCACCTGATTAGGTGCAGGACTGTGGTTCCTGTGAATGCCTGTAAACTGCCAGGTTAATTCCTAAAATTTTGTGTCCTCTCTCTCTTCTTTATTTTCTTTGTCTCTAAAACGGACAAAGAAGTGCCAGTGTATTTCTCATGAGGAGTATTCATCAGCTTTGCAAAATGATTGAAATCCTTGGTTACAGGAAGCTGCAAAATTTGGTCATAAGACTTATTATGGTGGTTTTTGCCTTGGCTGTAGTAACAAAGGTGTTTGTGTTATTACTGCAGTAGCAGTACCAATAAAAAGGTTAAAATACATTTACTAATACTTGATTTCTCCCAGCTTCACCCATCAGCTTAACTCTTTCTTCTTCTTTACTGTATTGATCTGTATTTTACTGTATTACTTCTTTACATTGTGATCATAGAGGTCAGTGATGACATTTAAGATGTTAATGAATAAATAGTAATCAATTAATCTGTCCCATTTCATACAAAAGAATGGCTGTTTCCTGATGGACACTTAGCTGGCATACCAAAGCTGGGAAAGGCAGAGTCTGTGTTGCCAGTAGCACGCTAGGCAAAAACCTCTATAGCAGCACTGCTGCTGACTCATGGTTTACAACCCTGGAACATTCCCTGAAAGGCTGGAAATGCAGATTATCTTCCTTTCCCCATCCTGGTCAGGAGACAATTTATTCCATTATTTGCCACCAAGTGAAGCCTCTAGATAGTTATGCACTGCTGCTTTTTCACTGACGTTTTATGGAGTGAATTAGCATGTAGTTTGCGAGAAATCGTGGGCAATTTATTTTAATACATTGGTGTCAGTTGGTGCTAAATCACAGAAGCTATTTTCATTTGTTTTCTGAGTCATCCTGGTTCTTGTGATAAGGTGATTTTTAAGTATAAATGGTTAGTAAATTGCATTTATCTCTTCTTTTTCTTACTTGGTGTGTATATTTTCCCTTAAAAATGCAAATATATGCCTTAATTGGCAAAAAGAAAATGAGTCACGTGTAAGGAGGCACCTTTCTTTAGTCTTTTCATCAGCAAGGGGAAGGGGTTCATGACTGCTGGAGACGTGATAGAGAGCAGTGGGGGAAAGATCAGAGGTGTGTATTAAGTGACAGGGTAAAACTCCCTATATCATCTAGTTGCCTCTGTCTCTAGGTTTCCAAGTTGCTTCCATCCACATGCCCAAAAGCACCTGTGCACTCTGCTGCTGCTCAGCATTATAGCATTTGATACTGAGAAACTTGATATTATGGTAGAATTCATAGCCCGGAGTCCCTGAGTTTGGCTGGGAGAAAAAGATCCATGTGACAGCTCTAGGAAGTTGCATGTGACACATCCTGAAATCCAGGTGTTTCAGATATTTGAGTTACAGATGTGGAAACAAAGTCACAACACATCTCTGTGAAAAGTTCCTTGATAAATCCCTGCCAACTGCAAGTACAGGGCAGCACAGTCCAAGCATAAGTAGTACAGCAGAGAGCAAATTCTGCTGAACTGGTGTCTCATTTTTGCTCTGGGGAAAGCCCCTAGTTCTTCCTGCTCTGTAGGGCCAGGAGCACTGTTCACCTGCCTGCACATCCCTGTGCTGCTGGGCTGTAGTGTAGTGTTGGTCCCTACAGCTGGGCTGCAGTGTAGTGTTGGTCCCTACAGCTGGGCTGCAGTGTAGTGTTGGTCACTACAGCTGGGCTGCAGTGTAGTGTTGGTCCCTACAGCTGGGCTGCAGTGTAGTGTTGGTCACTACAGCTGGGCTGAGTGTAGTGTTGGTCACTACAGCTGGGCTGCAGTGTAGTGTTGGTCCCTACAGCTGGGCTGAGTGTAGTGTTGGTCACTACAGCTGGGCTGCAGTGTAGTGTTGGTCACTACAGCTGGGCTGAGTGTAGTGTTGGTCAGCATGCTGCTGTCAGGCCCCACATGTGCTTTTGGCAGCACTGCACAGGTGAGGGACTGTTGCTCTCTTGCGAAAGTATTTTACATCTTTTCTTAGCATCGGGAAGGTTTCTGTTGGCATTTTTGAGCTGATAATTTGCCATATAAGATGTGAATGGAGTTGATTTGGAGATTCACAGGCTTAGAATCCTCTCATGTCAGTGTGGATTTACTACATCCCCCACCTATTTTTTAAAATACTTGAGGCTGAGGTATCATGGAGAAAGGGCAGCAGGAGTGGAAAACACAGGGCTGTCACAACATGGAGATTGATCAGGTGCTGCCTTTGGGCACTCTAGCCCTGGAAACCAACCTGCCCTATTGGGATTCATCACTGCTGCATCATTCTTCCCTTGTATTAAGCCCTGAGCACCTCAGAAGACAAGCTCAGTGGTAGCTCCAACTTGCCTTTGTCTCTGTCTGCAAGCAGAGTTATAAAAACCCTGTCTGCAATCACAGTTCGCCTGAAGTTGTCTCTGACTGGAGTCAGAGAAGGGACAAACCCACTAACGTTTCATAATTTAGGACAGAACTACTTGCTTTAGGATTTCCATGGTTGCAGCAGTTTAACTGAAATCTACTTAAGGGTGGATTTACTTGCATTGATCCCAACCCCTTCTCAGCACTTTTTAATGTGATTGTGGTAGCCTGGTGGATGGATTGGTGTTACAGTCCTCCATGTTGACAGTGGGGTATAAAGCAAGTTTATGATGAATCGGGATGGTCGATACCTGTAATGGATATTAAATCTGGGCTTAGTTCTTGCTGCAGTTGGAGTGTATGCCAGCAAGTCTGTGTTCCCAGGCCTCATCCTGGAGCTGCAGCCAGCTGTAATCCTGGGCGTGCACGGAGGTGCTCAGCCGCTCTCCGCGTCAGCTGTCCAGTGAGGCTGGATCCCCGGCCCGATGACATTCTGCTCCAGTGACTTCCCCAGGCTTCTGGCAAAATCCAGTGTAGTTTGACTGTTGATCCTGTGTCTTTTTAAAATTTATAGGAAATTGGAAACACATGTACTTCATTTTTAAATGAACCAAGACACGGTTGAATGTGCAGTGAGCTCCTCACTCACAATACATGCTCTGCTAGAGCCAGTGTGAAGCACCTACATGTATGCTTGGAATCTCTAAAGGACAAGACAACATTTGAGTAATCTTTTCTTGGGTTTAGCAACATGATGATAAAATTGAAAGAATATTAGAAGCCAAAGAATGAGTCAAGATGGCTCTGATTTTTTTTAATAGACATAATAAAATAGAAGTTAAAGCAACAAATTGGGCATGCTAGTAATGTGCTGAATGCCCTCAGAGAAGATAGAAAGCTAAGACTGAAAACTCTGTGATCCCCCCTCATCACATAGTCCTACGCATATACAAAAAGGGCCTGCATCTCTTTACAGAACCCACTGGGGCCCACAGAGGATTTTGCTCTCAGCACCTGGTGCTGTGTGCTCACTGTACTCGGAGCTGCTGTTGATGTACCCTGGAGCAGAAGCTTGCTTCCTTCTTGGGTGGGTGTGCAGTGCCTAGGAGAACTGAGTCCTCTTCCTTGGAAAGTTGCCACGAAGTATGGCTGCAGTACAGCTAAGCATATTAACAATCATTAAAATAAGAATTGATGCCATTATTTGTAGTGGTGGTGTTACATAAGGAATGATAAGAACAGCAGTACTTGTAAGGGCAGAGTGAGGCGTGGGCAGAGCTGCTCATTGCGGCAACCTTCCCTGCAAAGTACAGAATGCCCTTGAGGGTCTAAATGGATGTGCTTACTCCTATGTTCATGGTGTTTAGTGTCCATTAGTAAAAATGTCTTTCAACAAACACTTGTGGAAGTATTTATGAAAAGGTAAATTCAAGACTGATGTATACAACTACTAAAAGTAGTTTTACAATTGTGTATTAGCCAGTGGGTGTAAAAACTTTGAATACCAATGTGTGTGTTACTCACAAGTGGGAAACTTGAGCACTTTTGTGATTTATTATAGAACAAGAGAGATGGAAACCATGCTCCATGACACAAGTAACAGATCCATGCAGCTTGTAGTTTGCAAACCACAAATAACTCCCTGAAACAGCTCACTAAAGAATAAAAATCCCCAAGGAAACCAAACCAAAACAAACAAACAAAACCACCAAGAGAAAGTTCTCTGTGGTTGCCTGGGACTGTCATTCTGAACTGTTGCACATCTCATGGTTCCCATTAATTCTGCTGTGTGCCCTTAGTGTTGTGTTTGGCATGGCTAGGAGTGGGTAGGTGAATGTAAGAGCAGAGTAGTCAGAGATTTTGATCTTCAGAAACCTGTTCTGAGTCTGATGTGGCAGGATGGCCCCTTGGTACATGGAACTGTCTAGGTTGGATTATTGGGAATGTTTGAGTGGGCATATTTTTATGTGGTGAAGTCCTGTTATTTTCAGTGGTGTTGTCCTGCAACTCTTACCTCAGAAAGATACTTACAGACTGTGCAAAGCCTAGAGCCTACCTTTTTTGTGTGCTGTCATTTTTCATTTTGTATGTCTGTAGGAAATGCAGCGTGTTCAGTCTTACTTAGCATATCGAATGCAGGGAACAAGAGCAGTAGGTGTGTTGAGTCGAACAGTCCCTGCTCCTGGGTGCTTGTGCTTGGCAGTCCAGGTGCAGGTCGTGCCCCTCCAGGCAGAAAGCTCTGCACAGTTGTATTGCTGTGGTTTGCCTGCACTAGCTGGGCAGGAGGGTCTGCACATGGCCAAAGAGGTGCCTCCTGATGCTGCTGTCTCTGTGCTGGTGATGTTGCTCTTCAGCCCATGTGAAGGCCACTGCTCCTGCTGTCAGCTGTGTCATGCTGAGGCTGGGCCTCCAGCCCTCCTGCACAGGCAGCAGTGACGCATCTGCACCTTTTGCTGAATTTGCTTTTATTTTTTCTTATCTCAGTGGTAGGGTCATCCCTGGGGGAAAAATCCCTCTAACCTCCTCTGCTGTGTTTAAAGCAGGGCTCCCAGAGGCTTAGGACTATTCTGATATCCTTCATAGGCAACTTGGCAGTTGATTGTGGTTTTGCTTCAGAGACGTCTCATGCAACAATGCCACCTCACCTTTTGACTTGTGATTTGATGTGACTGTGTCTGTGCTAGAAAATACTTCTTGGCAGTGCAATCCAAAACTTTGTTGTTGTTGTTCTTCATATGTTTCAGGTTAATCTGAGCCCAGCAGGCCAAACATATGTATTCAGCCCTGGTGAATGGCCTTGAAAAATATTTGTGATTTTCCCCCTAAAATATGAACCTGTCATTAACAGTGGAGAAAAGCAGTGAGACATATGGAAGGAGATACAGTCAAATCATTGCATCTGTGTCCACATGTTCACCTATATTTTGTTGGTGTTTGTGTTTGCATTTTCCAGTGCTCTCTTTATTACAAGTAACCCTTGTAATAACACTGTTGTGACCTATAAAATTCCTTTCTGCAGTATCCAAATGGGCAGGAGAAATACCAAAACTAAGTCTTCTGTCTAATGTCAGTGAAGAAGTGCTGGAGTTTGAAATATTTTTTGAGATCTGTTGCAGTAAAGTCCTGTGGACAAACTAATTTCTGGAACAAATCAGCTTCTTCCTGTAACCACATATGAATTTGTCCTGTGTGCATATATTTGCATAATCAAATATAATACAGAAATGTAGACTTTAAAACCATGGTGTTAGGAGGGGCAGAAAAGAGTGTACCTTCTTTCACTCATCCAGAATTTCACTCAGTTTATTAAACGCCAGTATTTGAGATGTTTTGGGGTGGGTTTTTTTTAGCTTTCTACATCTGTCAAGAGGGAGATAATTGTTTTATCTTGTCAGGAAGAAAGGTTATTTAGGTATTCTGAAATACTGAGCTAAAATTGAAAATATAATTTTAAAAATACTCTTAACTGGGCCTAATGGAGCATCTATGGAATTGACTGTTGACTTGAAAAACCTTAGGCAAGGCTTGCAGTGAAGGATAGTCCCAGATGAGAGCATCTCCTTTCCACCTATAGTTCTGTCAGAATAGTTTACTAAAAGTAATAAATTGTTCACGTGCATTCTGTCAAAAAAAGTTACCTCCTTTGGATTCATGTTATGGTGCTAATACACTGTCTTGCAATTTTGTTCCTTTTTTTCTTATATAAGAGAAAGAAATAGTTGTATAATAAACTGTGTTGTGGGAAAGAAAGTCATATGTTATGACAAAGCTTTAAAAGGCTTTTGAGGATTTACAGCCATGAGTCTTTATGAGAATTGAACTCATTTTCATTTCCCAGCAATCCTGCTTGCAGAGATCATCAGGAGTTTGGTATCTATAAAGACGAAATAGTGCAGAATGTCGGTGAGGTGAGAAGTAGGGAGACTCAGCCCTGCAGGAAGCTGTAGCTGCTGGCCGTGCCTGAAATGCTGACTGGCCAGACTGTGGTGCATGAGCCTAGCAGCACAAAGGCAGTGCCACCCTGTCTCTGCAGGTTTGCTGTAGGAAGGTTTAAGCCTATGGATTGAAGTAATCTTTGCAGTATTAAAAGCCCCGGTCTTGCAGTGTCTGTGGGGGAAGGGCCTGTCAGACTTCACAGAAACTTGCTGAAATGTCTCTGATTGAGTCTCTCCAGCCACTCCAATGCCTTTCCTACAGTTTTTCATTTGTCTCTGGCTGTTGTTTTGTCAGGCTCATCAGCACCTTTTGCTTTTGGTAAAATGCTCCCCATAGCAGAAATTGGCCTTGGATCTGAGCCCCGTGGCTGCTTAGTGAAATTAAGTCTTTCACCGGTCCCTGTCATTGAAAATTCACTGCAGCCTGCCAGCTCTGGCTACCTCAGCTGACACTGGTTTTCTGGTCTTATTGCCTTGTATGTGTCACTGATTCTCTCTGTGCAGAAAGTCTGTATCTCTGAAGTGAAACGGGTGTTGCTTTTTTGGCCCTCTGCTGTCCATGGCATCTTGTCTCAGAACTCCAGCGAGACACTGGGCTTGCCAGGCTGCCTGTCACATTTCCAACACAGTGTGCCGCTGCTTTTCCCAGAGCTGTGCCCTTTTGTCCCTGGGTCTGAAGCATGTGTTTGCAAGACACAGAGGCATAGCTTATGACTGCTGGACAGGAGCATCTGTTCCAGGCTCTGCTTGTGTTGTGCTTGATGGAGAGAATGGGTGAATTGCAAAATGAAAGCATTGAAGGAAACCACATAACCTCTATACCTGTTTCAGGTTAGAGAGCTCCATGGGATGACATCCAGCCTTTGAATCAGCACGTCTGGAGCTGGGGTGGGCGTAGGAAGACTACTTATCTGTTTAAATAGACTTGATGGCTATTACGTGGCTGCCATCTGTCCTCTTTCACACAGGATAACTTTGTTTTGTTATCATCTTTAACCGTGTCTTACTAGGTCTCTAAACTGCTGGTCAGTTTGCATTCATTGTTGGATAAAGGAGCTGCCACTTTTCTTAACAGAAAATAATCTTACTACAGTAGCGGTAAATGAGCCTTCCTCCCCCCCTCCTCCCCCATTTTGGCATGAGTGCCTTTCTGCACAAGAAATGTGATTGATAGCAGGGGCCTCACTGCAGCTTTTATCATCCTGATTAATCGCAGCACTTTAATAGGGCACATTGCTTCAAACAGAAGACAGTAGCCATATAAACAATAGCTGGAGCATTAAGCATAGAAAGCCAAAATATGTTATGAATTTTTTATATTAGGAGGGGAGAAAAAAGGCAGAGTTTCAAGGAGAGCAAGTGTTGGGTGTGGAGCATGCTTCAGGGAACTCTGTAAAAAATTTGTTAGCAAGAGTTAAGAGGTTTAAAGGCGTTTCCAAGTGGACTAACAGTAATAAAAATGTAATGGCAAATGTGTAACACCCTGTAGACATTGTTAGTTGTGCCAGTTGTGCCAGTTCATATCCCAGTCAGTCTGCTTACCTGCTATGAGGAGGTGGTACTGATTCATACAGTGATGGTTGGTTCTGCTGTCTGCATGGCAGTACGGAGCAGACTAAAGGTCTTTGTACCTCTGGACCAACTCCAGATCCAGTTACGTGCAGCAGCTACAGGAGATCTGTAGCACTGCGTGTGAGTGGGAATAGGAGTCACTCTGCAGTTCATGTGTTACTGGTCTGTTCTTTCCAGGTGTTCTCAACACCAACAATGAAGAGTTTTTAAAAGGCTGCAAGTACTGAAGTGCCCAAGTGACATTCTTCCCTTTGAAAATCTGTCATGAGACTTTTAATACTTGCAAGAAAGCAGGAATTTTCTGGAAGATTTCTGAAGGTATTTGTTGTCCTCAGACAGAGGTTAAGTTCAGGCAAGTTCGGGGTTCCCCTGTTGCTGTTGGAGGTGTCCTCCTACTGTTGTGTTCGTGAGGGCTGCAGGTAGCCCCGTGGTTGTACAGAGATGATTGATTTGTCCTTGGTGCTTAACACTGTCACTTGCCAGTGTATGTCTGTGAATTAAAAACTGAATGGAGTCTTAGCTCTTTCCGTAGCAAAAGCCTACGCGGGTTTCTGTGCTGACAGGCCAACAGGGAGGGGTGAGTCCTCCAGGATGTGAAATGCCACAACACTCAGGACTTTGCTTCCTTCACCAGAGGTGAAACTTGAGAGGTGGTTGAATTAATAGACAATTGAATTTTAAGGTCTTTGCAGAAGTGTACTGGTCTCTTTTTGCCCTTTTCCAGTCTTTGTCCCATTGAAATCTGTTGAACTTATACAAAACGTTTGAAGTGCCCTGGTAAGCACCGCATAAATCCATTCTTAATATATCCTAAAGGGGTTGTAGTTACGGGGTGCTGTGCCTGGGTTGTTGAGTCAGTGATGGTGATAGTTGGCAATATCAGCAAGGGAATGGTATTACCAAGAGAATATTTCCTTTTGGGTGCTCTTGGTCACAGCTACACCGTGTCAGGAGTCCCTTGCTTCTTGGAGGAGAAGCATCTATCTGCAAAACTTGAGCCAGGAGCAAGTGTCTTGAAAAAAAATACCTAATCAACCAAAAAGAAAGGTGGCAGAGGAGGAGGGGGAAGAGAAAGATCCTTTTCTGTTTTAAATTCCTTTTGAGACTGGCCACCTGTGTGGCTTTGGTATTCTTCTGTCGCAGTGAGTAACAATTTGTAGAAAATGAACCTTCATTCCTCCTGCCCTAACCACCCTGAGCACTATTTGCATGTAGAGTGGGAGGAGGAAGGACTGGGGGATTGCTGCATTCTCACTTAAGCAAAACTAAGGAGCAACTACAAGGTTGTTGGGCCGTTGTAAAAGAAAATGTGAGTAACTGTAGATTAGGCACACTGAATAAAACTGTTTGAGAGTTAGGAAACTGGTGTGGGGACACTGAGACACAACACAATTGCACCTATGAAAATATATCACTTCACTGAGTGTCATTTTTAAGTTCAAAGCAATGGAACAATTGCTACCCTGTAAAAAAAATAGATTGGAGCAAATAAACACCTTCAGGTTAAAGCCTTGACATATTTTCTACCCTCCAGCACATTGTACTGTGTATGTGAAATGTATGGGTTGGGAGGACAGGGCTTGCAGCATGTTCATGTCAGTATTGCTATGAGAGCCTGCTGCCACATCTCCTTGGTGCCTGCAGAAATGGGTGCAACTGCACGTTTGCTGACTACTGCTCGGGTTGTCTTGCCTTTAGGGTTTTCCCCACTTCAGTGTTTCAGATTTGGTTTTTGTCTTTTTAGGATCACCAATCATGCAACTGGTGATTCTTGCTTACATGGTATCAGTTGCAGTTTTTGGGAAGGGGGAGAGGAGGGGGTTGGAAATGAAGAAGGAATCCATAAACTTTAAGTAGCTTTTGTGATGGGGAAACTCTACAGTGCTTGAGTACTCTAGATGCTGATAGATAAAATTGCTTGCATGAAGGCAGTTTTCTCCTAGATCTTTCACTGACTGCTCTGTAATTTGGGATGAGTAATTTAATTCCTGCTCTCACACCTGACTACATTACTTTTTCTTACCTAGAAAATGTGTGGAAAACTGCAGGCTATGAGGTAGATACCTGAACTATAGGAATTTATATTGTTATCTGAAGCCTCTTCATATCCTATATTCACTTGAAACTGGGGTGACTAGGTCAGTCACTTGTCAGAAGTGGACCTAGACCTTGCAAAAGGATTCGCAGGTTGAAGGCATTGATGTTAGAATGTGCTGTGGATGGGCTAAGTGCAAAGAGCTAAAAGACAGTGCTTCGATTTTTCCAGCAAACAAAACCCTGCAGTCTGTAGCATGGCAGGCCACTAGCCTAGTGTTCACTTGTATAAGCAGAAATGGCAAATGCTTTTATTGTGATATTTAAGAAACCAGAAATGAACGTTTTAACTGCTTAAACATCATCGTATACAAAACTTGCTGTTAGGGCCAAAGGCTCACTGTACATCATATGTTATATGAAACTCCTGTGAGCACCTGAATCCTGTTTGATTATGGCAAGACAGAGCTATCAGAATACCTGGGTTTAGTTGTTTTCTGGCCTAATAAAGACCCAGTTGTTGATACTGAAGGCCAGAAAAAGAGAAATACTCCTGGACTCAAGACAATGAACTTTCTATTAATTTTCTCTGCACTTTGTCAGAGAGCTGAGATCTAACAACTGATCTTAGCACTTTAATACCTATTTTCACCTTCCTGCTGGTTGTCCCCTTTCTTGAATCATCTAATCTTGCCGTGAATTTGTGTGTGTGTTTGTGTGCAGTCTGCTCTTGAAGGCTTGTCTCCATGCAAAACCTGTACTGTTTAACCCATAGCTGTATTAAGGGGCTATGGATAATGAAACAAATGTGCATATGTTTGTTATATGCCCAAGAAACACTGAAGGTGTCTTCATTCTGGGACTACATCCCTCCTCAATCTATCCTGCTGTTAGGTCTGTAGAGATTTTGATGTTATGTGATGCCGATGTGGTATCATATCACTTGGATATGATGGTCTGTGTGGTCTCAGCTTTGACACGATTTCCCTTTTGGGTGAGAACTCACTCCCTGGGAGAGGGATAGGGACTGGAGGTGATGTTGACAGTGGCAAATACTCAGCTACAACTGCCTCTGCATGACAGTATCCAGGACAGAAGCAGATGCTTTCTGTGAGGACATATCCCACATTGTCACTGTGTCTCTTCAGCTGGAAGCTGTCATTGCACTGTGCACCACAGCTGTAAAATCGGCTTGGGATGAACTCCTGAAATCATTTCTCAGGTCCTAAAAACTCCTGATGTAACAGAATGATCCTTCTGACCACCCTTTCCTTAAGGGCAGGGGAACACAGGACTGTATAAAACAGATTCTCCCTCTCTTCTCCTTGTGTTACTTGTGAGAAGGGTAAGAAACCATCAAGAGAATGTGATTCAAAGCCTGCTGAAACCCGGATGAAAACTTTCCTCTGCTTCAGTGGGTTTTGGATTGGTCCCCTAAGGAGCTACTTTGATCAGTAAAGAGCATGGGCCTGGCAAATTTGGATACTGACATGAGAAGGGCTGCTCTTGCTAGTGGGGGCTTTTTCTGCTGAGGTTTGCAGGTGGAGACAATGGTTGTTCAGGTTCACTCTCACTGTTAAGGGAAGGAGAGGCAGGCTGTCTGCAGGGCACAAGGCAGCTTGGCCAGGCAGCTGGGGAGGAAGGCATGTTAGATGCCAGCTCAAACAACATACAGAGTGACTTGGACAAAGTGGGGTTTAGATGGCATGACCTACTTGACTTACAACACCACTTCACCTCAACTGCAATCAGTCTTGATCAGGGAGAAGATGGAGTAAACATGCGTTTTTTAACAGGTGACGGGTGAGATAAAGATGAGGAAAGTTAATTGGAATTGTCACCACAGAGTCTTTTGCCAGAGGCTGGCATTATGCTGAAAAGTGACATTAATAATGTTGGCAGGATGGGACAATCTATTGTTGTATATTAAGGACTGAAATTCACCTTCTAATTATTCACTTAAATTGAGGTAGGAGAGCTTTGGCTTGCTTTAGTTTCCAAATTGCCATTTCGTCTAAAATGCTCATGACTGCCACAGATAGTACTGTAATACAACCCTTACATCTGGAAACCTCTCAACATTTTGCTGGGAGTGTCTGTTTCTTGGCTGATCATCTTCAGTAGAGTAAGTTGATATAATGACCCATACATGGCTGGTTAGGGTGTAGTTGAGTGTAAATGTAGAGGTGTTTGGGTGTATGCTCTACTTATACAAATTAAGGTGTTTTAATTCACATATTTGCATCATTATACTGAATACTTAGTAATTGTGATAGACCTAGCTGAATGTTTAAAATTAAGAATGGTGGGGGAAAATACCAAAAGGGCTCTTTAAATAAATTGTTACTTTAAAATGGTTTAATAGCAACATGAGGCTGTGTAGGCTCAACCTTAAAAAATTAAATTTAATGAAATGCTTTAATTTCTCTATTCAAATAAATTTGTATGGTTTTATTGACTGGTTGCAAATAGTACAATAAAGCATTTGCAGTCAAAATGGTGCAGACTTTGGGAGGATGGCTTTTAGCTTCCTTGTATGTGTTTTAGTATTTCAGAACATGTTAGAAATGATTATTTGCCATTTGGGCACCTTTTCAGCTGTTGGGGGAAAGCTGAAAATTGAGCACAAGCTTTGAACTCAAGGCATTTGTAGGGCAGGCCACAGTGAATATCTCCCCTCTCACACTCTTGTGAGCTCCTTTAGCTGTTGCCAGTTGAGAATGGTTTCCTGTTAAATGGCCTGTGTTCCTTTTGGAGATGATTTTCTGTGAGTTGGTACTTTTAATGATCAATAAGAATGAGTAACATTGTGGAAGTAACTTCTAGTAGGGAGGAATGTCTCATTCTCAGAGGTGTCCATGAGGCCATAGTTGCCCTTTAAAGACAGTTATATTTCGTGTGTGTGTGTCTGCAGTAGGAAAACAAGCCTTTCGTGTCCTGGTGTTCTTGGTTATCGCCTCTGGAAGCCAAGACACATGCTAGCCCTCATCATGCAAGGTTTTGCCTGTTGTGTAGTGTAGTTCACTTATTAGTTCCAATGATAAAGTATCTTTTGCAAGTATTGTTTTTTCTGTAACTGGCAAGATTAGGGTGGATCGTTTACTTATTTTAACTAGTTACCTTATTTTTCTTAGGAATAAAAGGATTGGAACAAGTAATTCACAACATACAGGTTATCCCAAAGAATAGGTTCCTCTCTTACAAGCCCTGAAGGCATCTAAGCAGCCATTAGTCTCTTAGCATTAAAACAGCCTTGTGGAGTAGCGTTAGTGAGACTGCTTCTTTGTAGGCTGTTAACTGAAAATAGCTGAAGCAGATTTATTACAAGTGCACATATAAATAGGAAATTGTTTTGTAGTATTGCTTTCTTGCTTTAAACAGTTACTTTCACACTGAGTGTGTGCTCAGCTTTTGCTTCAGCACTGCTTTGATTCACTTTGAGGTTTGAGCTAGTTGGTTAAATGCTTTTCATCTTTTCAGGCTGTTACTGGTGAAGCTATGACTGAAGTATAGCATCTCCTATAACCATCTGAATTGAAAATACGCTGGCTGACTTTACAGAGTGAGCCATTGAGATACTAGAATATGGCAACATTTTATCCACTAATTACTGATACGAAAGAGGTTGTTTTCAGCGAGCTGTGCAGTTGCCAAGTAGAGGTTGCGTGACAGCAGAGGGATATAGCCTAATTGAGGCAAATTGATTATTTATTTTGTGACACTGAGCACATATACTGGGTTTCAGGGGTTTAACTCTGTCTTCTGTTTCCCAGACTTTATGACCCTGCTGTGACTCATGCTCAGGGTGAATTGTGTCCATATTTACTTCTGATGGTGCCTGTTACTGGGACCCCATATGTCTCTACAGAATTCAGACACACATTTTAGGTAATATTATATTGGTGGCAGTTTCTCCTATCAAATGCCTCTTTTCTCCCTGAGTGAAGAGCACCGTGTTGTAGTTCTGCCTTTGTAAGTCAGGCTACACTTAATTGTTGGTAGGAGGCCTTTGAACTTCTCTGTCTCAACCTTGATTCCTGCCTCCCACTATCCCCATCATTAAATTGGGATGTGGCACAGCTTGCAGCACATGCCAGTGGGCTCTTTGGCCAAAAGAGGAAGACTGTAGGTTCCCTCAAGCAATTTTGGGTTAATGCCCGCATGACTGAGGTCTTGCAAGGGCATAAAAGACCATGACAGTCAATAAGGAGAGCAAAATACAGCTTCACAAAAATATGCTCAGCCAAGAGGCAATTCATTTTAAAAACTGTTTTAATTGTTTTGTAGGGGTGAGGTACTTCACGTGGCATATGTTTTCTGGGAAATGGTCCAGCTCAGTATTAAGAGGCTACAAGAAAATTGGCACTAAACATGTGGATGCAAGGGGCTTGAAGGAACAAAACCTTAATAAAGGCCAGTACTGTCTGATTTACCTCAAGAAGGCTCATGTTGGGTGCCTTTTAAGTTTCCAGGAGTACCGACAGTTCTGCTGCCATAACCAAGTA
This sequence comes from Climacteris rufus, assembly GCA_013398175.1. NCBI lineage: Eukaryota > Metazoa > Chordata > Aves > Passeriformes > Climacteridae > Climacteris > Climacteris rufus. The sequence goes on along the minus strand of VZRZ01007141.1, from coordinate 129,015 downwards.
TTGTACTGGTGATCAAAGTTTGAGTTCTACCTAAATTAGTTTAATGCTTTCAGGCACTCTCATCTAGTCAGAATCTAGAGTTGTGTTGTTTAGGTCACTGTGGTTGTTTTGAGCGGAGCTGGGTCTGGTAACAATATACCTCTTTAGGAAGAGATACAGCACTGGCCAGGTGAGCATAGAGAGGTGCAAGTGATAGGTGCAGTTGTATTAATAGGGTACAGTTGTTGCCCATTTTTCACTGTAAAATAGCTAGTTTTCTCTGTTAGACAGTCTCAAGGACGATTTCTGTAAACATAGCTATGTTGTTGTAAAAATTATCTTTTTTACATTCCTTTCCCATGGACACAGATCCTTTTGATGGACACTTCTTTTAACCAATATAGTTAGAGACGGAAGTGTTAACTTTCTCCAGTGATCTGTGATTTCTAAAAGTGTATATAAGAATTAAACGAAAGGGGTTTCCCCCCTTTCCGCCCTTGCTCTGAACGCAGCTCGAACTCCGGCTCTCATTATTTCTGCGTCTCGACTGATTACCGGGATAAGCCGTAATAACAGGCATCCCAGTAATATACAGTTGTATTCTTTTGATATCCAGTGATGTTGTCACTGGATAGGGAATCATCCTTCCTTTGGAAGATCAAACCCAGTCCTGTTCCCATAGTCTTAGAGCATCTTTCCCAAATGCACTTAGAACTGAGGAGACCATCTCTCAAAGGAGGGAGCATGTGTACAGGATAGCTGTCTCCTGACATTCTCTCTCAGCTGTGTCCTCATCCAGCAGGAGAGAGAAAACATAACCATGCCATGGCCAGTCCAATGAGGCAGTAGGTGTGCTTTCTTTTTGGTGGAGAAGCTGCTGTTCAGCAAAATGCCCTAGTGTGTGTCCAGAAGGAAAGGTGTCCATTTGCAATAGGTAACTCAACAAGGTTTTCATTCCTTCCACACTTCTAGTTTGCCTGCTTCAGTCTCCAGTCAACGTTTTCTGATCAATATGGAGCTGGAGAGTGTCCTTCAGAGAGTGTCTGAAAGGAGAAGAGGAAGGAGGGGCAAGACAAAGCTCCCTGCTACTCCTTTGCTCATTTCCTGTTTTCATGTATTTCCCCAATTCCTACAAAACCCAGAGAAATCTGTGTCTTAATGCTTTAGAATAAGAAGTAGCAAAGCACTGGGATTTCTTCATTTGCATCCAAAAAACCGTGTCTTCTAATCATCTCAGAACAGCAGACATGAAAGCTCCTTCCAAAGACATGTCACAAAGGTCACACATTTTGCTTTGAATAATGAGTGGTGCTTTTAAAGGAGCTTAAGATAAACTTCAGGCCTATGGCCCATATGATCTGTTTACCGCATACAAACACTGCAGCTCTTAGATAAGCAAGAGCAGTGATTCTGTCACTAGAGCTTTGTTTTCAGGCAAAACATTTTATCTTACTTGGCCTCAATTCATAATCTTTTAAAACAAATGGGCACAATAGCACAATATGACACAGTTGTCAACTATTTTTGAAAATGATTCTGCATAAAATCCTCAAAAATCAGAGGTGGGGAGCGGGCAATAGCGGAACAGCTGGGGAATAGGAGGCAGGTTATGGAGGACCAAACATAGATAACCTTCCTGTTGTATAACTTATATCTGAACATATTCTGCACTGATGCGGAAGGACAAGTTGTTTATTATAGAGAGGCTGCATCATAAATATAGGTATGTGGTAATAACTGGGGTTTCCTTTTCTCCCTTCTATTTCTTTATATTAGGATATAAACTCTTCAAGGATCAATGCCTTTTCTCAGTATGGGCACTGCCTCCTGTTAAGGGGTCCTACTGTCAGCCACAGCATGCCTGTGTTAAGGATGTACTTGGCATTTGGGTATAAACTAGAAAAAAGTAGAACCAGATCCTATAAGGTTATTGGTCCTTGCTCTGTTGATCAGAATCAAAGAATCACGGAACTATTTGGGTTGGAAGGGACCTTAAAGGCCATGTAGTTCCAACCCTCTCTGCCACAGGCAGGAACACTGTCCACTAGACCAGATTACTCCAAGCCCTGTCCAATCTGGCCTTGAGCACTTCCAGCGATGGGGCATCAACAGCTTCTCTGGACAACTAGTTCCAGTGCCTCATCACCCTCCCAGTAAAGACTTTTTCCCTAATATCCAATCTAAACCTCCTCTCTGTCAGTGTGAAGCCATTCCCCCTTTTCTGTCACTCCATGCTCAATAGTCTGTCTCTTTCTTGTTGGCTTCCTTCAGGTACTGGAAGGCTGCAATTAGGTCATCCCAAACTGCCTTCTCTTTTCCAGGCTGAACAATCCCAATTCTTTCAGCCTTTCGTCACAGGAGAGGTGCTCCAGCCCTCTAATCAACTTGGTGTCCCTCCTCCAGACTCACTCCAGCATTTTAGAGGTGATGGAGCAGTGGAATACAGAGCTCAAAGACAGTCTGCTGAAAAAATGAAGTCTTTCAGGCCCTGTGGTTGAAAGGAAAATCTTTTTCTCCGAGTTCAGGCCTCTTAGTCCCTGGTCCCGAGATACAAAAAGACAGCTAGAAACACTTGAGCTGGTTTGGTCCCATAAGCTGCACTGCAGGGCTGACCCCATAAGTGACATGGGGGACATGGGGCTCAGCCTGAGCTCAGTCTGCACAGGGCTGTATGAACTGACTCCAGCAGGAATTGTCCAACACTGTGTCTCTGTGCTCTCAACAAAGGGAATCCATGGCTGTAGTATCTGACAGCCACTGTCTGGCTAATTTGTCGCTGGAGTCTGGTGATACCTTTCATGTGTACAGGAAAAGCCACCTCATTCAGCTCTGGGAGCATATGGAGCTTTCTGCCTTTGCACAACAGCCACGGATGTTTGCTATTCCTCTTGGCTGAGGATGCATCACACACCTTGCTTATGCTTTTCTGGCACAGAAGTTTACCCTCAGCAGAACTCACTGCTTGACAGGTGCTCACCCAGGATCAACCCCTGAACTTTGGACCAAGGACTGGAAGTGTTGTGACATCCTCCTCCATGTGATGCAGTGGGCACAACACAGTTCTGGCATTGAAAGTAAATCCTTTACTTCTAGCATCATGTTAAGCAGTGTGGTCATCCTCTTCTTTTAAGGAGATCTATTATGTCTTTGCATTTATGGAAATAATTTTTTAGCTATAGGGTGGGGTTATAAATTGTAATAGCCTCAAAATAGAAAGCATAAATTTTGTCAACAAATGCATGAGTGCAGAAATTGAGATTCTCCTTAATGTGTTTTTCATTGCTGTACACAGGTGTTTTTCAACAGCTTTTTATTGCTCTGTAGTGTTGTCTCTTCCAGATCTTGGAATCCATTTACAAAGGTGTGGATTGAAAGGGGATTGGGAATGTAAAAAAAGAGTATCTGCCAGGTGGACAGAAGTGCTGGTCTCTATATAGCTGAATAGTCTTCCCACTATGTGTGACTCATTTGGCATGAGGTCTCCTTGTGCTAAAGTACCCCATATCCTTTGTTACAGAAGGCTGCAGCCCTTGTGGTCAAATGGGTCAGTAATCTTTGGTTTTCTTTAATCTTTATTAAGGTACTTCTGTAACAAAGCAGAGTGTTTTGAGGAAGCTCTTATGTGTTTCTGAATAATGAGCTCCTGCTTTGAAAGATCCCCAAGTTTTACATGCTAGCTCTAAATAAGAGGCAAGTTTGCTATGTAAATTAGGTAATAGAATACTTCTTTTAAAAATTTTTTCAACAGGTGTTAGGTGTAAATGGCTTGGCTATGATGCATGAAGTCCATAATCTTAAGGTCAAAACATTATTTTTGACTCATTCTGTCTTCATAAAAGTGTTGCAATCAGTGTTGTCTTTTGCTGGAGGAAGCATGGTGCTGTGACTAACTGATGCAACCTGGTACTTATGGAGTCTCCAGCAAGTGAAGTACAGCTTTCAGCCTGCCAGTCCTTTCCTGAGATTGGTCAGCTCAGGGTAAAAACATTGTTATTTTAATGCATTTTGAGACAATCAGAAGCATGTGGTGCTGAGAGAGAATAGTAATTTTCTTTACAAGGATTTCGTTTCAAGAAGGTAGAAATCTGTATTTGCCCAGCTTTTCTTGTTGGCTTGCCACTTGCTAAGTGTTTTCAGTTGCACCATTCACTTTTCTTTGGAGAGGAATAAGGCATGTTAGTGCTTTCTACTGTGTTACCCTATGGTTTCTCTTCTCCTTAGCACTGCCTGCTTGCTTAATCAGAAGGAAGTTAAAGTGTAGTAATGGAGCACACTTTTGAACTGCTCATAAATAAAGAGAATTATCAGAGAAAGGGTGGTAGAAAATTGGGAGGAGGAACTGTGAGCATTGTGGCTGGCAGTATAATCTATGCTTCCTGCACTGCTGGCTATTAGTGTTCCTGGTGAGTATATCTCATTTTGTCCAGTCACTGACACCAGGATTTTCATGGAAAAGGGAATATTATGATGGGGATTTAAGAGTGCATCAGGACCCTTTCAACTTCTTTGCTTTCTATTTCACTGTTTCAGCTGTTAATTAGTCCTGTGTTGGGAGTTGTCAATATCATACAGGATCTGAGGCAGGCCTTGCTGAATCCCCACGGCACAGACACACCTGCCCTGGGATGGCTACAGGAAAAGCCTGTGGGGACGTGCAGGACCTCACCCTGGAAGCGATGAAACCTCAACACGTCAGTGCTCGCCAGCTCATCTCAAACTTCCTGCTGGAACCAAGGCCTTTCACATTAACTGAATGCCACCTGATGCTCAAAGCCTTTATAACTTGCAAAAATTTGCCTTTAGATTGCAGATCTAATAGCCAAGAGATGGTGGGCAGTAACAGGCAGTGCTGATTCCTCCTTCTTCTGATATGTGTTACCCATGGTGGCCAGGAAGCTCAGACTTCACCCACAATTGCCCACTGGAGCCTGTTGAAGAAGTGGTGGGTGACACCTCCTCTGCAGCTTGAGGCTCGGCTGTCACAGGTTCAGCTGAACTAAGCACTTGGCTGAAAAAGAGGTGGGACTGATTTCTGTAGGATTTTTGGGCCCTCGAGCTGCTGCAGGGACCTCCACACAGCTCCTGGCTTATAATAAAAGTAGTTACGAGTTTGCATTATCTTTTAAGCATGTGGGGAGAAAAAGCAAGCAGTTCTTCCTGAACCCACAGTATACTAATCTCCCTTGCCTGGCAGCTTCTAGTTATTTTAAACTTTGTGAAAGATGTAGGGTATTTTCTTAAAGTAAACAAAGCTATCTGCAATGAGTGCTCTAAAAGGAAAACACTCCTCTTTTTACTAAAAGCCTAAACCTCAATAAGGACGCACCAGTCTGTATTCTATATGGGCACTCTGGCCTTAGCTTGACCTCAGCTAACCATCTGGATCCCCATTTCTTAATAACATACATTCTGCTGAATTGGACTTCTATGAGTTATAGCTTAAGCTACTAAATCTAGAACATTTGGTTTCACAGGAACTAAATAATTTTCAAATAAACAAGTGGTTTGAATATATACATTACTGGGAGAGTCCTCACAGCAAACTCTTCTCCCAAATGAAAGCCAGTCAGTTTACTCTGTCTTGTCTCTGAGGAAAGTAACAAAGGTCTTGTTTCCCAGAATTAGGTTCGGAGTTGATACTGAAGTAGAAAGTTGAGCTTAATGGAGTTTATCTACTCAAACATTCTTTCTTAAAGCAGAAAAAATTCCTATTGATAAAATGAAAATTGTTTTTTTGGGAAAGGATTAGTTTCAAAAACTTTTTATTCCTGAAGAATTCCTTCTCCTTTTTCTGATTTTAGAATGCATATTTTAGACATTGTGAAAGGGGAAGAAAAAATTAGTTCAGTTTGGAATAGCTTGAATTGCTGAAGGAAAACTCAAAGGAAAAGACTAGAAAAACATAGCTGAAACATTTCATTTGACCTAGTCTGAAATATGCAGGGTTTTTTGATAGCTTGCGCTTGGATTGAGAAACATTTTAGAAACCATGTAGGACCTGGCAAGGTAATCTCTGCCAGCTCTGGGTATTGATGATCAGTGCAATACAGCACTGATCTGCCCAGGGGATTCCCACCTGGTTCAGTGCAGCCCAGTAAGGAAACAGTAACTTGGATTTCAAAAGCAGCGTGACTGCTTTTCCTGGCCCCTCAGCCCAGCTGAAATCCTTCATGTTTCAGCAAGGCTCCTTGGCTGACAGCGTGGGGTACAGAATCAGCTGGGCATTCTGCTGCTGCTGGAGCCGAGAGGGTGCCCACTGAGTGAGGGGACCACTCCACGAGCCACCCATGTACCCTGCACGTGGACAAGGCCAGTCTATGTTTTTTTCAGAAGCAAAAGAATAATGAAATTAATAAAAAATGCACTTGCAAGTGCCCATGAACCCCAAATGCAGCTGGGAAGCGTGGTAGCTGCTCCAAGCTGTGAGGCTGGGCCTGTGTGCCCATGTGTCCTAGACATGGAATATTGGTCCTGGTGAGCATGGAGCCTGGCTGAGGGTGTGGGTTGTGGGCAGGAGGTTGTGTGGGTTGTTTGTGCAGTCCCAGGAGAATGGAAGTCAAAGGTTTCTGCTGTGAATTGGGCTCCAGACTCTTAATGAAGTGTGTAACTGGAGGGTGACAGACTTGCTGAGTGTAATGGTTTAAAATTTGTGACTAGAAATTGTTTACACATCTGTTTTGGAGAGAAGATTTGAGCCTGGCCTTGACAGCCTCTCAGGGAGACCCACAGTCTGTTTTGGACCCTCTACCCCAGTTTGAAATTCTCTTTTATGGCATCCCTCTGCCCAATCATAACATTCTATTTACTAATTTGTTACCATCCATATAGTAAGATAGCTGTGCCTGAATTTTTATCAGCAGAACCCACCTGTACTCTACTTCAAACAGACAAGGGCTTTCATGTAAGTGAGACAGCAGGAGAAGAGGCTTTGCCAATATTTTCCTCATTTCTTTGTTAGATACAAAAATCAAAACTTGGGGGTTTTTTTAGGAAATCCAGGGACTGAAGCTCTTATGGACTGGAAAGCTATCATATTTTAGTCTATTTGGACAATTTTCCTACTGTCACACCTCTGGGGATGACATGACTGTGGCACTGGTGGGACCCATGTCCCATAAGCATCCATCATCTTTTAATGAAATTGGTCTTTCTTACCAAATGCCTGATGATAGGCAAATGTCACTTGAGTCTGCTGCTTTTAAGAGTTGAGCAAGGATGAGGGAGAAGACTGGGACAGTGGAATGAAGGGAAAACACTGAAGGGGGCAAGGCTGGTTGGGGGTATGCTGGTGCCAACCATCCTGTGTTCTGGGGGTGATAATGTGACTACTGGTGAGCCCTTTTTCACAGTGGAAACATCTCCTTCTGGTTGATTCTGGTATCATATTCTCTCTGGCATAGAGCATTGCTTATTTGCATAAGTCATCAGCAGGTTACTAGTTCTTCCACAGAGCAGGGTGCATGCTAAGAGGAATTATGGCAGGTGTGGCTTCAGCAGTCCCCAGCCTAGGAGAGACAGTCTGCTTTTGTGAGCATTGACTTTGGTTAGCAGAAAATCAAGTGATGCTATATTTCAGATTTGGCTTGGATGTGGTGGCAAGCATTTCTAGGGACTCTGGAGGTGCAGACCTTCAGGCAGGCCCAGAGGAAATGATGGGCAGGGGATGTCTGCAAAATCCCCACCCAAGCAAGCAAAAAGCTTCCTGTTTTCAACTACTGAAAGACTTTGCTTTACTTAATTCCCCTTCACCCTGTGACAGGTAATTTGTGCATTCCAGATTGCTAATGGAGATAAGCTGTTTAGAGGTGATTTAAGAGATAAAAGGTTTAAAGCCTCTGGGAGATTTTGCTCGGCAGTTGCATTGTGCATAGGAAGTGCATGTATTACAGGAATGCGTGTGATATGGGCTTCTCAGTATGATCCTGAGCAAAGTGATGTGGTTCATTCCAAAATGGTGCCAGTAAATGTGCCATGGGATGGGGTCAGTACTGCAGCACTACCACTTGGCTGGAATGCTCTAAACTGGGGAGAAGGAAGAAGCAGAAATCCACAGTATGATACTAAAATTTCTTTTAAAAAGGTGGGCAACACTGGCTAACCTGTGCTGCATCCCCTGTCCTGTTTGTTCCCAGGGGGAGGTCTTCAGGCAACGCTTTTATGCCATTTGTATTTATCTTAGGTATCTCCAGTGGCACATAAGCCACAATGTTGGAGCTGTGCCTTCGAGGATATGTTCTAGCAAATGTCTTCTGTGTTCCTTCCTTACTCAATCTGGTGCTTTGGGCCTTATTATCTCGAAGGCATCCATATCAGTGTAAAACCACAGCTTAAAATCTGTTTCCAGGGTACTGTGCAGCTTGCTCTCTATTCCTCAAAGTTAACTTCAGTGCACTTAAAATTAGAGATAATATAGAGCCAGCTGATTACAGAAACCCATGGACTAGCCATAGGCCAATGTGGCTTCCCCCTGCAGTCCCAGAGCAGCCCTGCATCCTGAACCATTGCTCTTCTCCTGCCATCATTGTTTTAACTGGCACACTGGGAAAAGGCTGCACTTGCTTACTCTACAGGATTATAGAGTTGCACACCATTGTTGCATCATGACTATGCTGGGACTGTATGTTCAACCTTATCATTAGTTCCAGGAGCTGAGAGACCTTGGTTTTGACCCTGTCTCAGACAGTAACCTGCTTCATTAACCACAGAAAGTCTCTCAGTCTACAAGCCTGTCAAAGGGGATTTTTACTTTTTCATCAGAATCATCTGAAGTTCTGTTGACACCCTTAAATTGTATAATATCACACTGATGATGATAAAAGTAAATTCATCCCAAGCTAAAAAAAGTGATGTCTTTTATTGTGTCTTTGCATTTCCATCACACCTCTGATATATGAAATTGACTCTGAGGTATGGGATGTACTGAGGAAATTTTCTGTCTGCCTAGTTACCACTGAAAAATCTTCAGGATAAACAGAACTGGTGTGTCAGAAAAGAATACTCAAGCGAGAGGATGGACTCAAACCAGTGCAGCAGTTTTTGCTTTCTTACCCCATCTCATATGCTCACGTGTCCTTAATTTCTTAGTGGCAGAAGGCTTCCCCCCTCTTACCCCTCCAGTAACATGAAAGGCTCCTGTGCTGTGCTTTGAAAGGTGGTTGTTTCAGCTGCCTTGTCTGTTCACCTCCACCACGTGCATGGGCTATACCTGTGTTACAGTCCTGGATGCTGCAGGGAAAGAAAACCCACCTTTAACTTTGGACAAGAGAGCCTGGAAGCCAGAGCAACAATGATCTCAGAATGGAGCAGCATACTGCTGCTTTCCTTCTGGGCTGAGTGTTCTACATCTCCAGCAGGACAGGGCTCAACAGCAGCAGCTGAGAAAATGCCCTTACTGCTGCTGAGTTTCAGCGTGTCCCTGGAGTGGGGCAGCATAAACCTGAGGCCAGTCTGTGGTGCGTGCTTATGCCAGGCTTGTCCAGATGTGCAGCATCCTTAAATCTATGCTTAGAAAAGCTGCAGTGGCTCTGGCCAGCTGTCAGTCTCATTGTGACACTTCATCCTGACACTTCGTCCCAGCTCCTTGGGTCCTCTTCTTCCCTCCTCTCCTCCCTCCCTTTTTCCTCCTTCTGAATTACTGTGATGACTGAGGGAAAGACTCTTATACTTGTTGGCTTGCTACAGCGTGGCTGTCAAGGCTTTTGTAAGGAGATGAAAGGCAATGGCTGATTTTTTCTGTTGATGGTGTCTGTCACTCATGACTGAAAGCCCTTTGCAATGTTGGCACGTCCTGGCTTTATTCGCTGCAAGAGCTCTGCCTGGGAACAGTCTGATTTCAACACACACTCTTGGACTTGCATCCATGAGCTTACTGAAGGCTAGGGCTTGTTTCAGAAAGTGCTGTTAGTCCAAAGACAGATTAAACACAGAGTTTAATAAGGTGCATATAGTACGATACCTGTATTCTGAAGCAATTTTAATTTTTTGCTGTTCACTGAAAAAAAATAAGGAAAGAAATTGTAATAATTTCCTAAAACTTCTTAGTAGTGTTTTTCAGTGTATTGGTCCCAAGAGGTAAGGGGAATGTGAAGTAATGTCCGAAGTGGAAAAGTCTCCAGCTTCCAATGGGAGCTCTTGTTTGTGGTGCTGAACCAAAGTATGGAAACATATCAAACATATCTTCTATGTGTGTGATATTGAGGTGAGCATGGTGTGTCCCTAGTAGGTGGAAGGTTTCTCAGTCCCAGACCTTAAATAAGTATTTTCTCTTGGATACCAGCTGGTAGGGTTGGTGGTTTCTGTTTCACTAAATGACTGTTAGACAGTCCATGTCTGGAATCTCTCGTGAGCTTTTCCTCTCCAGCATGTGAGGATGTATCTTGTGCCTATACAGCTGTTCCACGGGTGTCTGCAGTAGCCGAGGCCTCCTGAAGCAAATGCGAGGACTGTAGTACATTGCTATGCCAGCATCTCGACAGCCTTTCTTCTGGAGGCAGGATCCTTCTGTGGAGGGAGCCAGCCAGAGCTGTGCCTGACAAGAGGAACTCAGTGACTCTTTCTCCTTTGCTGACAAACTGAGAAAAAAAAATAAATAGGTTAACAATGCATTTTGCAAGCCTATTAAGCTATCATAAGGATTTATAGGAACTCATTATACAATAAATTGTAGATATAAATTAGCAGGTGGTACATCTTTCAAGCAGTATGCATTAAAATTCATCTTGACAAGACCAGGTAAACAGCCCTCAGACCTATATTCAGTGAGTAACTAAAAAGGAAGTAAGTTGTGGTTAAGAGGAGTGTTAATGACAGGTCTGTGCCAGTAAACACAACAAAATGCCTCAAATGCCTCAGCAGTAATTGTCATCAGAACTATTTCCTTCCCTGCTAGTTATAAAATCAGATAAACTATTAGAGACACCGTTTGTAAAACCCAGACACCATATATTTTCATCAAATGTAGCAATTGTCTCTGAGGTTCCTGAAACAAACTCCCTTGGGGTCCTAGATGGGCTTATGAATACAAGCTGTGAAAATACTGACATACTCATTTTATCCTTTGCTTTCCTTGTCCTTCTCTGTTTTCTTTCTTTAATCCTTACTTACTGGCAGCCACTAAAGTAGCCAAGTTACTTCTGTGCCAAGAGGATGAGGAAACTGTTTCCTCTATAGCCAACTGTGCTGACACTGCTAACCTTGATTTCCATAAATGATTGAACAGTGTCTCCTGTCTGCTGCATATTTCAGGCTCCAGTTACCCAAGATTCTTGGATGCTGAGACAGCTTTTCATCTTCCCCATCTCCTCACAGTCATAACCAAGCCAGACTTTGTCTCCTCTACATTCACGACTGTGAGCTGCTCAGACTGGCAGTTGCAGCCCCAAGATGCTTTTCCCCAGGAATAGACTTTTCTCAACTTGCAGGGTTTTAAAAATTCCTTTCAACCTATTGAAAAATTTGATGTGGATGTTTCAGTAAAAAGGAGTCACCAGACAAGCAATGCGAGTTAAGAAGTGTTGGGAGTAATCCTGTCATTTAACACAAACACAGTGTAATAGTTTTGGAATAAATAGATTTGTGATGGCAAGATCAGCATTGCTTGTTTTTGCAGCATTAGAACTTTAAATCAGCCTGGTCAAAGGGGAACATGTCCTACCAGTACTGCTAGGCCAGCTTGCAGAAGCAGACATGTTCCAGGAGTGGGAGGAGTACTGAGTTACATGCTGCCCAAAGCCAACTCAAACTGTGGTGAAAACCTTGATACAGGTTTTTCCTAAGTCACTGTGGCTCTGGACTCTTGATTGTCAGGTTGAGGTGACATCTACTGCAGTCCTTTCTGAATTTCAGGGCCACGTCTGCAGCCACAGTAAGCTGCCAACTTCTGCTGATGGTCAGTAATTTACATCATCACAACCTGGTGTCTAGTTTGCCTCCATTAGCTGCAGTGCTTTGAAGACATTTGCTATCTGCATCAACCCTAGCTGAAGTTCAGATATACTTGACATTCATTGACATTCATTTTGGAAACTGAGTAATAATAAATGTGTAGTGAATTCTGCCCTGCAGATAACCAGAATTTTTTTTTGTATCCCTTTGAAAAATGTCTTTTATTTTAAGCTTCTGCTGCCAAGGGGAAAGCATAGAAAGTAGGAAAGGAGAAGGAAAGTGTAGTGTAAGAGAAAGAAGCTCTGTGGAAAGGTTTGGTGCTAATGGATTGGATCCATTTGCAGCATTGTTGGGCAAAGCACTAAATGCTGAAAAGTAATTTGTGGCAATTTAGGCTTTTATCATGGCTTGCATGTTGCTCTTGAGATATATATGGCAAAACACAAGCTCCCAGTCTGAAGAATTTGTAACCTTAAATGTGCATTTCTGCAGGCAGTTCAGTGAAGCTAATAGATCTCTGTAAGGCAGAGTCGGGACCTCAGGTGGATGGGCTGACCCCTCAGGATAACAGCACAGCTCCTTTCTCAGGAGAACAAGTGGAACAGCTTAGGAAAAGTGCGCACTTAGTCCTTCCCATTTTCATTACAGATAACTGCAGAACAGGTGTGTTATTGGATAGGTCATATGGAAGTCTTTGAACACACACAAACCTTCAAATGAAAGAGAGGAAAACAGCTCCTGGAAAAGACAGATATATATATATTTTAAATGAATATAATGTATAGATCTATCAATCCAGTTGATTTTGAAAGTTTAATAAGAGGAGAAGCAGAAGTAAGTGCACATTACTGAAGCATAGTTACAAATACCTTGTGCATCAAAGAGAACCTCAGTGTATGTATATATACACATTGGGCTTTTTCTATCAGTTTTTGTAGGTAGAAGTCAAAGTGTTTACCAAAAAGAAGGAAAGGCAATCCCTAATATATGCAGCAGAGAAAGTAGTATGCAGTTGGTATGTGCTTGATCCACAGGAAATGGCAGAGCCAGAATGAACAGTTTCCTTGGCTGTTTGATGCGAGGTCACAGTGCATCCAGCCTAGAGCTGTCCAGCCCTTTGTTAGTCTGCATCAACAGAGAAATTGTTTGATGTACTTCAATGAAAGGAAATGTGTACTGAATGCACTTACCAGGCTGTATTTGTGAACAAGACTTCAAGTTTTCTTCATTGTGATAAGTTTGCATGTCCTGACATGGGTTTCCATATCCAAGATTCAAGGTGTTAATCGCAGCTTCACATTAAGAGTAAAAAAACCCAGCTTGTCTGTTTTGTGCCTGTCCCTTGTGAAAGGTGTGGCTTAGAGCAGCCAAGGTGTCATCCCCTGCCATCCTGGCTCTGGCACATCAACAAGTCAGCACGTCCCTTCATCAGAGCACAAAGCTTTTCTAAAGACACAGCCAGTTTCAATTAATTCCTTATTGGGACAGTTTCTTCTGGATTTCTGTCTCAAGCAAGAAGGTTTGAGAGAAATACAAACAAAAAGAAACTCCTCCTAACACATTCTGCCCTGTGATTATTAGAAAATGCTTATAGTAAGTGGAAAAACCATTGATCTATGTGGTGCCACATTCTGATCAGGCACTTACATATTAACTTCTTGCTTTTAGTTTAGCTGTCCTGAATGTGGAGCTGTGGGCACTTCTGCGTGGGTGGAGGTCTCTCCTGTTCTCTAGTGAAAGAACCTTTGAATCATGTCATTTTCTTCCCTGTCAGCAAGAGGTGGAAATGCTGATTACAGCCTGTCTGCAGCAAAGCTGTGGGGCAGCAAAACTGCTGCCCACTTCTGGCATCTGTATTTTGATTGTTTGGTAGTTTTGGTATTCCGCTGGTGACTAAAATCCCATTTATTGCAGTAGACCTTTAGCAGAGAGGTGATTGAGGTTTCAGTTCAGACTGCTGGGACGTGTTTTATGGTGGTAGAATAGCTAACAAAAGTGCAAAGCAAAATTTGTTTTTGGTAAAAATGCCATCTGACCATCTGGCATACATGCAGCAGACATGTCCATCCTTCTGTTAATGTCCCTGTTGAATGCCTCTGTCTCCTGCACTTTTCCACCCAGGAAGGGTGCTTCCACCTCCTCTGGTTCTGCCTGCGTGGCCTTTGTGTTGCAGTCGTGACACATCAGAGGGCTGTTGGGACGCCGCGTGCTGAACCCTTGGCTCTCAAGAACATTGGTCTTTCTGCTGAGCCAGAGAAATTTTAATTAGCGTCTTTTGACATTCCTCTTCATCCTGTGTGTTGGTAGAGTTGATGCTGGCTGGAGCCTCATTTCACATAGCTCATTTACTGTAACTAATCATTGCATGTAAGTGAATGGTGCACTTTGCTGACAGCCTCTGCAGTAAGGTATAACAGTCATTTTTCATTTATTTACTGTTAGAACCATCTGAAAGCTTCCCCCTGCAGGGCAGCAAAATCTTTCATTTCTTGCTGAATGTTAACTGGGCAAACGGGTGGAAAACTGTAGTTAGCACAACCCCATGCCAGTGACGTGATGCAGGCAAGGTGACTAATTCAGTGTCAAAGGAAATAGGAGAAGCCTGAACTGTTATCTAGCTTAAGGTTAGTTGCCTTTGTGAGTTTGTATTATGATTCTCTCTGATTGCATACTTGCATGTTACTTTCTGTCATTACCTTAATACTATCCTTCTTTTTAATTTGGTTTAGTTATGTGTTTCTTACTACTCTAGTTCCTGGGAATGCCTGCCCTGTTCTTGTTGAAGCTTTGTTTTTGAACTCCCAAACAAAGCATTAGCTTGAGTCAGATGTCATACAGAGGGAATTAATTTCTGAGCAACTGAAGTCAGCAAAGTTACACGTGTATCAGCCATGAGAAGCTGCAGCCTTAAATATAAGTGATAGTACTAGCTGGCCCTGTAATACTTGGGGAATACTCAAGAACATGTGGCAGACGACCCCTTTCACCCTGACTGGAGCCACCTGGCTGTCTGCTGCTTACACCTGTAATGTTTACTCCAGTGTGCTCTGGTCAAAGACTTAGCGAAAGGATAGAGGGTGTATGGCGGGGCATGCAGAAGCTTTTTCAGCAAGCTAACTACATTTAGTGCCCAGACATTTCTCTCTGAATAAAGAGGATGACAAAAAAGGCAGTAACATCTGTGGTATTTATTGCAGTTTATCCCAGGTAAACTTATAACCCTCTGCTACAACTTAGGCAAGAAGATCAGTTTCATGAAGAAATTGGAGTAGTTCCCTGCAGCAATATCTTCAGCTGTTTTGAAGTGTCATACTGGGAAGTCAGTGAGGGGCTCTTGCTCTTCTTGCATTACTTTCTGTGGATCTTAGCAACCACTTTTCCTTGTTCCTGCTTGGGATTGCCCTGCAGTAGACTGTGCATATAGCAGCTCTGACAGGTCTCCCAGTGGAGGGGGTCTGGCTGGAATTGTGCTGTACTCCGTTTGTCTTCCCTGATGGACAGGTTTATGGAGCCACTGCCAGGTTCTTTTAGGGCAGGCCTAGGGATTAAATGTCTCCTTGGTGGTCCCAAAGCAGGCTGGCCATAACAGGGGATCTGAATTAATGCATCAAGTGAGCCTTGGGAAATAAAGCTGAGAGAAAAAGGCTTGGACAGAAGTGTACACATAAGATGTAAGGACATTTTATAGTCCTTACAGTGTTGAGTTTATGCTAAATCTGCTGTGTAGAGACTAAATAGTGTGCATATTTTTCTATTTCTTTATAGGAACAGAGAGTTTCCCTTGTTTAACAACCAGACGCAGCATCCCATCAGCTGCCTAACCAGGTATGACCTTTTAACTTGTTAGCATAGTTTCACAAGGAGGCTGCTTCAACAGACTGAGAAGGCTTGAGAAAACTCCTCTAGCTCCTGGAGCACTTCATTTTTCTGGGGCTGCTTCCTGCTTTTGCAGTACTCCTATTAAAAAAAAAAAAGGAGTATTTTAAGTAGGTTTATTTTAAAAGCGTCCTACATCTGATGGGAGCCACTGTACCCACTGTCAAAGCAGCTGTCTTGCTTTTGGCTTAGCAAGAACCAGCTTACAGCCCTGGGTGGAAAGAGCCTAAGATAATGATGATACAAAGGCAGAGCACCTGAGAGAGGTGACAGTGCTCCTGCACACTGCTCTGGTTTGTCATGTCCTGCTACTGCACTGAGTTGTACCACAGAAAAGATGAGAACGATTTGGCAGACTAATCACAAGCACAATGCTGCCAGATCTCCATAACTGAAAATTATTGGGTTAGATCAAATAGATGCATTTTTTCTCCTCTTTGGGAAAGAGAAAACATTCAGGAGACTTCTGTCAAAAGACGAAAAACAAGTGTTAGAAAGACCTTGAGCTGCCTCTGTCATGTAGATGAGCAGATATTTGTTTTGTCAGTATTTTTGTATGCAGTTGTATTCATTTCGGTTTGATTTTCAAGTGAACACAGTTGCTGTTCTCACAAGCATGAGTTTAAAATGCTAAAGACAGAATATTGAACTTTAGCAAATGGGAATCGATTTTGATTGAAAAGCTACATCTGAAGTGTAAGGAAGAAATGCAGTGTGAGCAGGGTGGAAAAGTGTCCAAGCTTCTGCTGGTGTAACTTAACCTGGGCAGGGCAGGGTGAAATACTGCCATTATTTTGGGGAGAAGTGGTGTGTTTGCTCTGGCCTTGCAACACAAGCAAGAGTGTTTCAGTGAGCACAGGACATGCCTGTAGAAGCTCATGTGAGGCATAACAGGATTGTGGTCGCCTTCCCTGGGTCTCCACTCAGCCCAACAAGCTAGAGGATGTTCAGACTCTGCATCCTTTGAAGAGTAGTGTGAACACATAAACATGCATGACAGTTTTATTCACCTGGTAAAAGTACTTCCTCTGCCTTGTCACTAATAAAAAGGAAGGTGCTGGATTATGGCAGTTTAGAACACATTCCTTCTGTGAGATTATACTTGAATAGTGAGCAAAATCAATCTCCCCTATTCTCCTTGCATAGTCTGTACCATGCTTCTGAGGCTGCCAGGATACTTAAAGATGAAAAAATTGGAGGATCAAGCACAGGTTTAAAGGAAGACAAGCTGATACTACAAGATGAAAAAAGGTAATAGTGTTTGGTCTGGGATTTGTATAGACATACACATATGCACTTGTGTGTGTGTATCGGGTACAAAGCTGGACTTGAGCTTTTATAAACCTATAAATCTATCAATTTCCCAACCAGACCCTAGTTTACTTCTGCATGCAGTCTCTCCTGGATTTATGAATTTGAAGGAGATTTAAATCGAGGATCAAATTTGGCTCTCTGCATTTGTAGGCTATAAAAAAGAGACACACAAGTATGAGACAATTAACTTTCTATCCGTGAACTTTCCTCTCTCACCAGTCTTGGCAGCACAGGCCTAACATAGGCTGTGGAAGCACATAAAAGCTGTGTGTCAGCCTCTCCTGTCCCTGAGACACATGATATGCCTGAAGGTTAAGGTGCCTCTTGTTGTTTTGTAGAATTTCAATGCTAGTCCTTCTCCTGGAAACCATGGCACAGGCAGCCTTCTGGGCCTCAAATTGTGGAAGGGCAGGAGCCACCACAGCCCCGGCATTTGCTCCTGGAGGTACCCAGCACATCCAGCGCCTGCTGTGCCTGCAGGCTCCTGCCAGCCTTGGCCAGGCAGGAGGGGCACCATAAGCAGTCATCCTGCATGCTTCAGGAATTTTCCCATGGCCTCAGAATACCCTTGTAGCAGTGTTTGAGTACTAAATGAAGGACTAAATTAGCCCATAAGACTTAAAGTAACAGGCAGTTTTATTGCAGTTGCCATTTCACCATGGGTAATATTCCACTAGTGATCAAGTACATTTTCAGTTGTCAGCTGTGCAAAACATAAATTGTTTCCGCAGGTCGCACCCTTAACTGGCAGACCTAAGTTATTGCTCGTGAAATAAAGAGTATGTCCATGGAGTGTCCCATAGCCTTGATGCTGCTGAGATGCCACAGACAGTTTTAGAAGTTAGCAAGTCTGAAATGAAAAGAGAGAGCAATAACCATACATCACAACTAGCATTTTCTAAACAGGATTGCTACATTGGTGATTAGGAGATAAAACCCGTGTATAAGACCTTGTGAACATTGCTGTCTTTCCTGTGTCCCTTTGTCTCTGGGTGACTAAAAGTAACAGAATTAGCAGTGGAAATAATGTGCCACACGTATGTGACAGGGAAAGTTGTGATAAAGGAGGTGGGGGCTCGGGAAGGGGAGATGTCATGTTGCCCCCTGTATAAGAGCATCCCCCAAGGCTGGGCTGCTGGATGGGGAGGAGGAGTAACAGAACCAGCAAGGTGGCACAGAGGGCTATGGTATTGGGTGATAGAGCTCAGGTTCCTCTGAGCTGGGATGTCAGTACAGCCTGTTTGCAGCATTTGGAGCTGAGGACTCAGCTTTGGAAGTGTTGCAGCATTCTCTGATACTGTGGTTTTACTTCTTATGCTTCTTGGGCTGGGGCTGCTGCAGTGACTCTTCATGCTGGTCACTGGGTCCTGTGATTCCCTGTCTATTGTGAACAAACTCAGCGTCTCCTTCTGACACAAGATTTTCTGTGTGTGAGCTATCTCTGTGAAGGTACCCCAAAACAGGAAGGTACCAAGACAATTTGCTCATCTGGGGCTGTTTCTAAGCAGGAGAGGGGACTCTTAACACCCTCCAATGGCTCTGTCACATTGAGACTACAGGTAATTTTGAGTAACCTTTTGAATATAAGCATTGTTTGAACTTCTTTTTCTACTGTGAACCTACTGATGCTCAGAAGAAGAGGCACAAGGAAGGGGATGGAGCTTGACTGCAGCCATCCTGAGCAGAGCCTTGACCTGCAGCAGGTCAAGGTGAGCATGCAGCATACTCAGGGAGGATGTTTCTGTATTGATACTTTGTTCGATTAGGCTGGAACCTCTTTGGATACAAGCTCATCTTAGATGAATTTTGTACAGAGCTTAACTATACCACAGCTTGTATTTTAGGCTTAAAATTTTCTCTTATCAGTGATTGAAAGTTAACATTATACAGAAAGATGTCAGTGAGGAATGATTATAACAATTTTTAGAAAAGGGCTATGAATTGGTACTCATTAGAAGGGTTTCTTGTAGTAGCTGCAGATGAAATGTTAGTTTGATTTCTGAAGAGTCAAAAGTTCTTAATGTTCTCCTTTTTCATTTTGCTTAATTTAGCTTGCTTTTTCTTTCAGTGATCATTGTAACACTAGGGGAAGATTCTAAGTGGGCAAAGTGGAAGGTGAAGCTTAGTGCTGTCATTTACGTTGTCTTCTCTTTTCCCATGCAGTTGGCTTGTGTGTTTCCTGCTCGTCATTGGGAGGCCTGCAAGGAGGCATCCCCACCTGGATGGTTCTGACACAGCTAGTATGGCATCCATTGCTCCTTCATCAACCTCCCTCTTAAAACTAGTCTCCTACCAACCAGTAGGCTGTTTGACAATCTCACTTGTTAGAAACTTTTAGCTTCTATCTAAAACTTACAAAGGGTCCTTGTACCAAACTAACCTTTGGGATTGCCTCCTTTGTGTTTATCACTTGGCATCAATCTACCTCTTTCCTCCTTTGAAAAGAGGGCTGTCATCAATTTATAATCAACTTCTCTCCTTTCTTCTCATTGTCTTAATAGCCATTATGTGCACCCTCATTCATTTGCAAACACCTGTTTTGAACACAAGCTGTTTTGAACATTGTGTTACTTGTATTTGTCAACTGTCAAGGGTAGAATTTGCTACATTTTGAAAGGATTCAGATGTGATTGTTAAGCAGTGGGAAGGAAGGAGAATGTCCTCTGTCACTATCAAATCATGATTATGATGGTGGTGGTATTAGTAATACTCCTCTGTAGCAGGCTGAGTCACTAGTAGATGCTTAAAACTTGTTTACAGCCAAGAAGCAAAGCAATTCGGGCAGGAATTGACAGGCAGAGGTTACCTGACTTGCTGCAGCTTTTCAGTAAGCCTTTTCACAACTCTTTGGGTGCAAGAGGTGAGCCAGAGAGACCAGGAGGGGAGAGGAAGAAGGAAATTCGTTTCATTTCAAGGAAGAGATTGGTAAGAAAGGGAAACAGGAGTGTCCTGTGTGTTGCAGCTTACGCTTGATGCCTTTGTTAGGATCAGTAGACAACCACAATACTGAACTTTTCCGTTTCTGTGCAATACTTAAATGACTTTATAGAGGGGCTAAATTAAGCAGGTGAAGGTGAGTTGTTGAACTGTGTTTTGGTTTTGTGAATGCCTACTGCAGTTGCTTCTGCATCTTCAGTCAACATAATCCCTCCTGTAGCTCAGGAGTTCAATGTGCTTACGCTGAATTTGTCCCCTGGATGATGTGGAGGGAAAAAAACCTCAACACCATGAAATAGAAGCTTGTCTCTCCTAAAGGTAGTTGAATTTTTGCTGTGAACATCCTTTTGAAAATGAATCATCTTGCTAAGAATTATAGCTTTATGGCTATATGAAAAAGGAATTGCTCACACTTGTAAAAATTATAGCTTCAGTTTTGAAAGGTCCTTGCTGAGTGGTGCACGTGTCAGCCCCTCTTTCACAGGAACTTCTGGACAGCTCTGTGTCATTCTGATGTCTGCACCACCCATCAGGTGTGACCAGGCTGGGGGCCTGCTCAGAAAAGCCTTGTATCATCTGCCTCCTCTGGTGGTCTGACGGATCACATATCCACTGTTCACCTTCACTGCAAACCCTGCTGCTGTCTGAAACCACCTTAGTCCTCCTGCCATGTTCTCCTGAACTTTCTTGTGAAGCATCTGGTTCTGGCTGGTGTCAGGACCTGGGCACAGCACACAGAGATGTGCTTGTGCCTCTTGCTGAAGGGGGAACTGGAAGTCAGCGCTGCCTGTGAAGCAGTCGGGGAAAATGATCCCATTCCCCCTTAATAACTGTAAATGGCTTTATAGTGCAAGGCACAAATGGCTAAGCAATACAGTTTGTAAGTTCAATGCTAGGGAACCTGACACTCAGAGTTGAGCCTGAGTTAAGTGTAGTTAAGCAGTTTTGTTAGTAAACATGCTTTTGAAAGAGGTAGTGTGAATAATGAGGGTGCTACAAGCATTCTCCATGAGAGGAGTTTGAGAGGCACAGACTCGTTTGTATTGAGGAATAACACTTATGAGAAGAACTGATGTTTGAATCCTAATGTTCTTTCCAGCATAGTTGATGAAAGAAAACTCTTCATAGTCATGACCAAAAAATACTGTAGTTGTCATGCTTGAGTCCTTTTTTTCGTCTTATTTTTAATCCCTCTGAGACTTTGATCCCTTCTGAAGCAGGAAGTTATAATTCAGTCTGGTCTCTAACCATGACATGTTGGGCAGCTGGAACAATTACACAGGGTGGGGGCTGTAATACACCGTGTGATTAATGTTCAAGTGAGATCCTGACATTACAGATGTGACTTGTCTTTTTGTTGTGCTCCAAATCATCCTTGAATTTTACATTGGAAGTCTTCTGGATGTTACTGTGAGATTGCTGGTTGTTCTGCCTTTTGCCATCTGTTTGGGATATCTGGGGTAAATTGCAAAGCACTTTGATCTAGAGTGCTGCCTCTAGATCTTGGTAATGTTGCCCATACCTGCGTCTCTATGGTTTTCCTGCAGTGAACTCTTGATAACAGCCCCCTGTTCTTCTTGTTTTAGTTGTAACTTCTTCGGGGCTAGAAAAAATGTTTTGCTTGTTCATACAGTTACTCTTGCATCAATTTGGCTGCTAAAAATTATAAGAACATCCATTCTGTGCTGTAAACAGAATTAAACACAACAGGATTTTGAGTCTAAGGTTAATGGTGGCATGCCTGGGAACTAAATACTGTGTGCAACAGCTTTTGCTGTGATTCTTCTTAATGCTCCATGATTCATTCCTGTAGCTATCATAATATTAGTAACTAGGTGTCCAAGTCTAGATTAGATCACTGTTGTGTTAGATGCTGTGTGCTCAAACAGCAGAGTTGTTCCAGACCCCTAGGAGCTTACAGTCAAATCTGTGCAGAGGCATGGAGCTGTAAGCAGCCAGACAGCACACGCTGCTGAGACCATATTTGCCAGTGTAATTAGTAGCTTAGTGACTCCATAGTTCATGCTGGGAAATTGCAGATGGAAAACCATCCTCATATGGTATGCACCCTACAAGGGATCAAATCCTATTTTACTTGGGGGGAGGTTCGATTTAAAATCCAGTGTCTAGTGAGTTGTAAAATAAAGGAGGTCAGCTTCATCTCTTGTTTGTCTATTCTGTTTTAGTATGTTTTCCATTGGGAATGTTGTTTTCCCTAGTACAGCAGAAATCCAGTTAGTAATGCAGGTCTGTATTTCTGCATATTGCCCACTGTAGCAAGTAACAGAAATGGACAAAATAGTTCAGCTCCATTTAAAACTAAGGTAAATGTTGGCCTTAGAATGGAATTGGATCACCCTGCTGCCCCTTTTCTCCCCTAGGTTCTGAATGTTTAGATAACTGGTTTCAGCTAGGAATAGAACCACCAAGTAAAGATGAGAAAATGATTTCTTTCTGGCCTGAGTGAGGAAGATCTGGTAAAGTCGTGAAAGTGGCTTCTCTTGCAATCCAAAATGTATCTAGACTTTCCAGAGTAAATCTGTACTTTGAAATGCCAGAAGTCAGGACTTTCTCCGGGTTTGAGTTCAGCTCAGTGCTGGAAGTGGTGTTGCTAATTGAACTATTTTGTAAATTAAAATAACATGAATTATTTGTCAGTGTGGGGTGGAATCCAGTGTTGGCTCCCTACTTAGAGTTTGTGATGTTTATCACTACCCGATACAATCTCTACCCTAACTCTCCAGCCCCTGTATTCCCTTCCTGTGGTACCATGTACCACTAGTTTTATCATCTTCTTGGTTCCCTGTGGAAGATTCACACACTCCTGGGATCTTTCAGACTCCCTACTCCCATTTGATTCTTCCCTGCATCCTCAGCTTGCCTTACCTGTGGTTTTTCTTCTGATTCTTCACTGAATGATCTCCATTTACTCCTTGGACCTTTGGGATCTCCTGACTTACTTTGAGTTTCATGTAGCATTTTCTCAGCAACTTTGTGTGTCCTCTCTGCAGGGACTTCCCTCTCTCTGTAGGTTAACCAGCAGCTGTTTCATCCTTTACCTGTCTATGCTTAGACAGTTAATTTGGCCAGAAAGAGTATATGCTATGGCTGCATGTGAGCTCCACATCTACTGTTTAGACTACCAGGACATTGCCAGACAGGATAAATCTGGTCTGAGCTCTTCTCCTTGTTTTTTTTCCTTCATAGAAGCATTTATCCTCTCCTTTACCCATCTGTGGATTTCCTAAGGTAGTGGGTAGGAGCTTAGAATCTTCTGTCAAACATGGTAGAAATTGGCCAGTGTGATTCACAATTATGAATGTGGATAGACACAGCAGACAGGCAGAGACAGGAAACAGGAGCACAGACAGTATAAGAGAATTAGGGAATTTGTGGGTTGCTTGTATGTTCACACATCTTCAGCTAAGGTGACTGGCAGAATCAAGCAGGTGGTTTACAATACTGGTTTAATATTAGGGAAAAATCTTAAAGATCTGTTATGTATGTATGGAGACAGGTTGGTATCAGGGACTTGATGCATAACTTGTGATTTATGTTTCCTTAAATGAATTCTGGCACTATATTGTGTTACATTTTTAATTCCTACCAAAGACAGTTCTTTATAAAAGTATTTTTAGAAAGGAGCATCCATCAGAAGAAGAAATGTATCAAGCTTTATATAGATCCCTGGAGGAAAGATGTGGGAAGTGCCATGGAGATTCTGTGAAAGAAGTCATTTAGAGACAACCCAGTTGGTCAGGCCAGCAGCCCTATGGAGTTGAAATAAGAATCTGCATTTTCATTTGTTTTTATAACACCAACAGCAGGGACTCCTTAGTGTAGTTTGTAGGCTGCAACCATCATCAGAGACTTCACATCCGTACTTTAAACTGTATCTATTCTTGGTAGTCCTGGCTGATGATTGAGAGTTTTATGGGATCAAGGTCCCTTTCAGTGGCACCAGAGGCCTGAGCTGAGCTTTGAGGTACCCAGAGGCTGGAGCTGTTCGACAGCCAGAGTTCAGAGCAGCCTGTGTCCCCACAGCTGTCAAGCAGGCACACAGTGTCCCAGATCCCTCTGCTTCCCCTGTGTGCTCCAAAGGACTCTAAGGCTCTGGTGTCAGTGGCCAGTGTTGCAGTCTTTCCTTTTGGCTCTCCTTTTTGTGGCTTCAAGTTTGCTGTGCTGCCTTCAGGCAGATGCTGTGTCTGATAAAGTCCTTCCTTGAGCAGAACTTTTTGAAATCTGGATCCAAAGGCTTTGGTTGGGAGCCACCGCATCTTTGCACATGTGGAGGAGACAGCCCTTGCCCTGAAGGGTTTGCAACATAAATAGGCAAGTTACACACACTGTGAATATCATAATCCATGCTTCACAGTTGCGAGAACTGAGACACGGGTTTGTTTATTCATAAGTTCAAGATCATGGTGCCAGGTGAGCAGTAGAGGCCTGGACTAATTCTAATCTTGGATCTCAGTGCCCTAACCATAAAACTGCTCTGCCTTTCTGAAGATCCTTGTGATTGTAGGAACATCTGTATTACATCACAATTGTAGGGGGAAGAAAACCTCTTTTTGAGTGAAATAATCTTGAAGGCACTTCCATTGGTGCATGAAATTCTTAATCTCTTGGTCAACTTTAGCAAATTCTGTGCAATTAATGCCTAATGGAAGAAGAAAAATTACCAGAAAATAATAGATTAACAATAATCCATAGAAGAGGTGAGACAATCATAGTGTCAGCAATCCATAGATAATAAGAGGGAAATGTCTTTATTTAAAGCTTCTTATCATTTCTAATGTTGCTGATCTGGAAAATCCATGTCTATGGATTAAGCTTTCTCTTAAACATAGTGGTTTTTGTCACTGGGAGGTTTGGATGATCGTAAGCATTCTTCTTCCTGTATTTGCAATGCAAAGGGAGCATGATCACAGAATCACTGCAATTAGCAGAAAGAAAGAGAGAAGAAAAGGAGGAAAAGGAATAGAAAATCAATTATGCTATTGAACCAAGGGGCTGTCCGAGCTGGTCCTGCCTAAACCGGAACAGCCACTGTGTTGCAGGTGTTGAGCATGAAAACAGATTGCATAGAGCTCAGCCATGGCTACTGTAACTCTGGTTGCTCTGCATGTACCACCTCAACCCTCTTCTCACATCTCTCTTGCACCATGTCCCTCCAGTATGATATGCCCATCATCTTCTGAGTATACAGGGTCAGCCTTGCTCATGTTTTGCCTGCATGGTGTATATCCCATGGAAGTTGGTGGGAGTGAGTTCTGTACATGTGCAGGAGCAGGAAGGGGTTGAGGTGGAAGCTCCAGGCAGTCAGTGGGTACAGATTTGGAACTTGGTTAAGTCAAGATAAATCTCTTGACCTCAATGAAATCTGTGATAGATACTCCTAGAATTCTTCCCCAAAATATGACTGACAATGATTTAAAAAAATTCTCCTTTAGGAGCTTGCCTATTAGGGGTTATGACACCTCCACATCTGATGTTCTAAGTTCAAGCAAGTACACTTGGTTTTTTTGCATGGCTGCTGGTGTCACTGGAAGATGTTTGTGCCTCCCCCAGCCTAGGTGGTACACTTTCCCCATGCAGCCTGTGCAATTCGGATGGGACATCTCTGTCTTTTAGGGTGTCCCCTGCTGCTGGTGCATGGGTTTGTTCCCTCCTCTGGTGGAACGCTTTATTATCTGCAATGCTTAACCCATGATAGGTGAGAGTACATATGCAAACATTCAAAATGGAGAGACAAACTACTAATGTTGTGTAAAGATGCAAGTGAAGGATGGGGAGGCCTGCCTGCTCCACTGAAGTTGTATCAAAGGTCTGTTTTTTCCCCTTGTTTCTACTCAGTTTACATTTTCCTCTTGAGAAGATGGTAGCCAGGGTTTCTGGCGTAGTTCATGTTCACGCTGTCTCTCTCTGGCTGATGGATTTTTCCTCATGAAGATGCTGAGGATTCCTAATGCTCTGATTTGGACAGTGTCATGGAAAGGGTGACTGATCTTTCACAGGGAAATTCATTCTGTTCTCACCTAACAACATGCAGTCTGGCTGGTCTCTTCATTACAGTAGCAATTGTTTCCTTCCTGTGGAGGAGTAGATATGTCTTTTAAGAGAGAGCTGTGTGACATGACTCCTTTTGGGTAAGTGGCTAGTAGGTAGTTCTGATCAGAGGTGTGAAACTCTTCCCCCTTTCTAGCCCACCAGTGCCTGCAGGCCGTTCCTGCAGTCTTCATCAGCTGTGGCATTTAAAGCTGCTTGGTGTGGTTTATTACTGGCTTTTGATTAGGCCACAGTCTAATTACCTGCTTTGACAAGGCTGAAGGCTAGGGGTGCAAACTCTGGCTCCTAGTCAGACTGCAGGAATGCAGCCCCCATGTCCATTAATCCAAAGATAAGACTAGACTGTAAATTTAAAAAAAAAAAAAAAAAGCAAGAAGCCTAGAGGATACAGTGCTATCTATCACTTGAATTTCTAGAAGTCTTATGTTCATAAATATCAGCATAAATTTATAAAGCTAACAAACTGATTAAAATGAAGGGGAAAACAGAGTGTTCCATAGCTTTGATTTATCTTAGATATCAACAAAAAAACTTATTGTCCTGAATGGCTGTCAGAATTGCCCTCGCATTTGACACACATGTAATTGTCTGGTTTTCAAATCAAACCTTGTGTCATGGTGCAGAACATGTATGTGTGCTTTATCTTCCTTGAATGGAATATTGTATAATCATACTGGACAACAGCCAAACTGTCAGCTAATTTTTTTCCAGAATAATGTGTTCAGCAAAATATATCTCTCTGGGTATCTCTGCTGCCTCTTACTGCAGAAGGTTGGGGAGCTTGTGAGAATGCTGCAATGCAGCAAGTGTACTACCACTGATTAAAAGTAGATTTTTTGGTTTGTTTTGTTGTTGTTTTTTCCCCCTTTCTGCAAGCTTGTGGGTGGCATTTTAATCAAGTTCTCATGGTAACAAACATAATTTAGAAGCCCCAAAGCCTACAAAATAAGGCTATTTTCTGTATGTGCTTGAGGTGGGTGTCCAAGTCATTACAACTGCAGTGATGCTGGTTATTTCGGGGTTTCTGGTGCAGAGATGACAAGAGAAGTAAAATGAAAGCAGGTGTTGCTAAATGCAGAAAACATTCATCATCTTTTTACCAGGTTCTATTGTTGTCCTTTCTGTAAAGAGGGTGCAATTAAAGTAATGTGTAATGTACTCCTTATGTTGATATTTCATTCTTTTCGATGTATTCTGACATCACAGTTATGCCATGTTTGTAATTCCTGAGGGAGGCATTTTTTTTGACTGATGTTTTGATTAGCTATTGCAAACATGAGCCCCCATCAAAGCACGCCTGAAAATGCTTGAGAAACTGTGGAATTCTGTGTGGAGTTATCATGTATGTCTGCATGTAGGAAAAGATGCAGAGAAAAGCAGCAAGATGAGGTTAAAATGAAATTGGGAAGGATCTGATTTGAATGCTTCATCTCCTGTTAATAAATTGATATAAAAAGCACTACATGACTAAAGCGTACTAACTTATGGAAGTTGGTTGTGTCTCGTGCTCTGTCACATGTGATGTAAATATGTTCATTTGTGTTTGATGCTTTATTGCACCCAATGATTTTATACTGCCATGTATTTGCAGTCCTTCAGATAGGCAGTGACCAAGGTAATGCAGGTCAGTAATCTTGTGAGGGTGTTAGAAAATGTAAGATACAGCTTACCCTTAGCTGCTGAGGAAAAAAAACTGCTTGACAATGAGAAAATGTTCTGGGTGTTTCCAGCTCTTAAATACATGAAGTTCCATTTTTTGTGGTGTTGTTTGGTGTTTGTTTGGGTCTTTTGGTACTTCTTGTTGTTTTGTTTGTTTAGGGGTCTTTGCTTGTTTTCATTTGGGGGTTCTTGTTTTTTGCTTTGTTTTGTTTTTTTACTACAGCTTGCTTACAGGACATGAATAGTGAAGGATTTAACAGTGTAATGCCCCAAGTATCCTTGCCTAGCTTACCTGCAGAACAATTACAGCCTTGTCTCAGGAGCTGTCAGGGATTGTTGGTGCATGTTGGTGATTTCCCAGCACAGACATGCCTGACTCTGTCAGTAGGACCAAGGCCACACCTTCAGAAAAGTGTTGAAAGTAGCATTTTCAGAAATGCCAGGATTGCCGGTAAGACAGAATGCTGCACTTGGGGTTTGGGAAAGGACAAAGACATCTTGGCTGTGGAGAAGACAACTCTCCTTGTCTGCCTGCCTTTCCACACAGGTATTGATCTGTTTTGCAGCAAGGCTAGACTGCTCGGCTTTTCCTCCCCCTAAAGAACATGTTGAGTCCTTAGACTTCCTGCAAAGTGACTGGCTATTCATTTTAGTGTATAAAAGTCCAGTTCTGACCTTTCCTATCTAATTTGGCCTTGCATTAACACTTCACAACGATTTGCAGAGATGGTGATGGTCCAGGGACTTTAATGTATTTTCTATACGATAGCTACAGCACTGGGTTTTGCTGCTGCCCCTGTTATTATGATTGTGTGTCTTGTTCAGCAGTTGCTGAAATGGAAACATGAATGTTGGGAATTAAGTTGCAATGAATTTTTTGATCTAGATTTTGATGAAGAAATTGACTAAGAAGTGTTCTAGTGCCATGTCTTCAGAGTATTTTCCCTGACTGTTTTTATACAGACTGAGAAGTAGTCTGGGAATTTGACTGTGAATGCTGCACTCATCATCCCTAATGTGAGCTCCTTTTGCACCTTTCTGGCTACAGAAGATTGTTCTGGCATGGAAGGGAGAGCTTTGGCCAATGGTCATAAATCTTCTGTTGGCTTTGGAAATCTTTCACATTAAAGCTTCCTGGGATTTTGAAAAAGTGAATCAGTAGAGAAAGCAGTAAAAGGTCAAGAGCCAAATGAAATAGAGCCACTTTGGGTTTCATGCCAGGGAAAAAAGAGAGCAATGAAATATTATCTATATGGAGAGAACTGATTATACAGTGAGTTCCTGTCACCTTTGTGTTCATTTTGTATTGGTATAAATCTTCTATTTTAAAACGTGCATCAGTAGTAATTCCTTTCTGTGGCTAAAGGAAGAATACCGCCCGCATTTCAGAAGCTGCATCTGCTTATAAGCAGTGCTCCTTGGAAGCTGCACAACAAAGTGAAGTACAATGCATTCTTCAAAGCAGCATATCATTTGAATGGTTGATGTTTGAAATATCAACTGTATCTTTTAAATGGTAATTTTTTTGTGCTGATCATAGGCTTTATGTCAAATATAGTGATGTGGATGCTGTAGTCTTTATTAGCCTGATATTAACAATACCCACTTTACAAGTAAAGCCCTCTAAACTGATCAGAAATTTGAAGAAAATTGAAATATCTTGAGGACTGCAAAAATTTGCTTCAAGAAAAATCTCCTGACTTTTTTTAATATTCACAGAGAACACTGACAAAGTGTCAGAGTAAATCCTTCCTCAAAGTCTCTGCCGATTGGCGTGCACTGAATAGGGTTTGATCCTAGCAGTGCTTCAGGAAAAGAAGCTTTTAGGATTTCATTCTTCTAGTTTATGCTGCAGCCTCATGCATGTAAAGTGTTTCAAAATGGAAATAGCTAAAAGGACAGCAGCAGAGTACTTTTTATAATATGTAAGTGTTCTGACAAAAAAAAAAAGTGGTTTTCATAATTTCTTGACAGTGCATATGTAGGGTACCCAGTGATGCTGAAAAATACCTCAATACTGTACCCTGGAAAAATACCTTCAAATGCCAGATCACCCTAATATAAGGCAGGAATTGGGTTTGGGGTGGGAGGGAAGATGACAATCTGTGAATTGATCAGGAAGTCTCAGTGCCTGAACCTGTGTTTTTGTCTGTGTTTTCATGGCCATAGGGTGTTCAGAGATTGGTGTGAGGCTGGACACGGGCTGTATGCTGAGGCACATCATCTCATGTGCCCAGAGAGGGGGTAAGAGGAGTGAGGAGGAGGGATGAGTATCTTACTGCCTGTTACTCAGCACTGGCTTGCTGAGAGAAGAGATTAGGGAGAGGCCTTGCCATGTTGTGCCCCTTTGGATGACCAGGACCTGCCTGGGAAGGGCAGCTGTGGCTCCAGACACTTTGTGGTGGCAGTGCCAGAGGAAAGCACCAGAGATTATGGAATCCACAACAGGGGACATGAACACTGCATTACTCTCAACAAGAGGGGCCCAGAGAGTCCAAAACCATTCCCTTTGCACTTCCAGAATGCAAGCTGACTCTTCCACAGCGCCACTCCAGCAGCAGCAGGAGTTTGGACAGGAATAGAGTCCAGATCTAAGGGGCAAGGAGAACTCTGCTGATAAAGAGTGCATAACAAAGACTTTGAGATGCCCTTTTTGGGAGTTCTCAGCTTTCCCGTGACTGAACCTGTACTTTCTTTCATGGGATACGAAGAAGGGTTGTCTGCCTCTGCAGAAAAGTCTTTGCAGGTCTCTTTACACCTTTTGCATAAAACCAGACCACCAGACTCTGGCCTGCAGTGTGGCTAGTGCACAGCTTGCCATCACTATGGATATGTCAATCCTATCTGCTTCTGCTTCTCTGAGCATAACATACACATCACCTCACACGTTTTCTGATCAGGGTGTTGTCGGTGAGGCTGCCAGCTGAGGTGGCTTGCTACTTTTCATCATTAGACCCTGGTTCTATTACGACTTTGTCAAACTTTTTGTAGCTTAGGTTGCAATTTTCCACTCTGGCAGTGAGGCTCATATTGCTCTCTTATGCACGTTTTGGCCTAAGCTGCCCTTTCATGGAGAAAGGCGGCCTTCCCTGACTGGGCTGAGGAAGCCAGATTTGCTTTTTTAACTCAAGATCTTGTCTGTGAAATTCTTTAATGACCTTAATGTTGAGGAGGGGATAACGTATCTTTTCAACATTTGCTGTCCAAAGAGACTTGCTGGAGCCTCTGCTGCTTCCAGCCTCCCTGAGCCTGACCAACCTGATACATGTCATGTCATATCACCGTGAATGAGGGAAAACAAAAAGCATAAGCTTCTTCTCCTTTGCTTGTAGGCTGTGATAGAGGAGAAGAAAGTACTTGCTTTGAAATGCAGAGGAAACCAGTGAGGTTGTAGAGAGGGACTGGATGAGAGAGCAGTCCAGGAAGGAAAACTGGAAGTTAATAGAGGAATGGGAATGAGGAAACTGCTGCTTGGAATGAAACCTGCAGGAGATGACCTGGAAGTGGACATTGGTATAAGAAAGGTAACACTTGTGAAGTCTGCAGTGGTGAGAGCTGTAGACTGGACAGCAAACATGGACAGGCTCTGGGTGAGAGACTGAAGCCCACAGGGACAATGGCTGGGCAGCTGGTGCAGTACAGACTGGGATAATCTAGAGAGAGGGAATGGGAAGAATAAAATATGCTTCTTGAGCTAGGCAGTAGCCTACATATGCAGAAGGAGACCCAGTTAGGATTATGCAGTCATCTCTCTTTTTTTCACAGCTCAACTCCTGAGGTGTAACTGTGTAACCTTAATGGCATTTCAGATAGTTTTGTTTGTATGATAGATGTTGACACACCTCTAGACAAAGTCCAATCTGTGACAGTTGCTTCTTTTGTTTATTTTTGCATTTCTGGCAGTTTTTTGTATGCTCTGTCAACAGAAGCAGAACAAAACTTGCTGTTCTTAAACAAATAAAGTTAAGCACTGTCCAGATGTGCATATTTAAGTGGCTGCCATGGCTGGATTTTGTTGCTGCCAGATAGATAGTGATTTAGTCTGTAAGTTTTGTGCCCTCAGCTTTCAGAAATACTCTGCTTTTCATCGTGAAGCCCTGCAGAAGTCTAGCAGTAATAATTAGCAAGCCATAAAAATCGACCTGATTTGTGGGATTCACTGAAGAATGCAAGGAGACATTTCTGTTCAAGGAGCTAGGAACAAAAGTGCATGGTTACTGACCCAGTCATGTCAGACCTAAATTTTGAGGGAATCCCAAGTGATAAGTGTTCTGCAGTCTGAATACTGCCTATTCATTCAGTCCTTCTAGCAGAGTGAATGAATCATCTTTTCAAGCAGAGACAGCCCCTCTGGGTCAGAGTCGAGGTCATTGGTGGGGCATGTGTTTCAGACTGCTTGCCCTAAATGAAAAAGAAAACATACAAGACTTTGCTTACACTGTTGCAGCTTCGAGCCTCCCAGCTATAAAACATTTACACACACTATCTCATCAGGCCTCTTACAAGTGGTGGCTCTGGATACATAAGCAGGTCCTTCTGGAAGGGCCATCTGTCTTCCTTGTTGCTTGTGTGCTGTTCCTCTTCAGCAGTACCCCTGCCCCACAACACTTTTCTCAGCTGGTCTTCCTGGTGATGTCCCCCTCCTGATGATTATGTCAGTGTCACTCTAGTCACCTCAGTGCTATCTGTAGATTTTTAGCATGAGGTGATCAAGTGGATTCCACAGAACGAGTTGGAAGCGGGCACCCCCTTTCTTCATGTACTGGACCTACTCCATGCAAGTAGCAAGACGTGGTCTGCAGAGGCTGTTTTTTCTACATCAGCAGAGGGATATGGAAGAGCATGTGTCTGGGATGTGATGTTGTGTTTCAATTACAAATGTATCAAACCAACAAAGCTGTTCATTTGCTAGCGCCTGGCAGAGCAATAGGTGCTTTTCAGTTACAGTCAATACAGTCTATGCCATACAGTGTATTTTCATTAGAAGATTTTAAACATTGTGATGCTCAGAGAGGGGATATGACACTTTATCACACTTAATGGCTTTTAAAAGTGAATGACAACAAACCACACAATTATTTAAAGTCAATATTAAAATAGCAAATAAAACCTCTAATCCACATTCCAGCAACATATTACTTATGTGGTAAAAACTTTGCTTTCCCAAAAAATGCTCTCAGATTGAGAAACCATTGGAAAAATAATGAAAGAAAAATTCAGCAGTTTGCTCTTGAACCTGTGTAAACTTCTATCATGCACCACCTCCAGCACATTGTAATTCTGTGCAGTGGGAAGAATCACATTTATTTGCAGGGAGCCAGTCACCAGTTCTGTTTGATGCACTGTACGCTGTACTACTCTCTTTGTGGAGTGAGGATTGTTTGTTTTCTTTCCTCTGCTTATCGTCTTCTAACACTTGCACGCATTTTTACATTTATCACGTTCCCTTCTTTCCCAGGATGAAGTGTTAGCATGTCTAGTCATTCCTTTCACAGAAGCTTCTCCAGATCTTTTGTCATCCTTGTTGAGCTCTCTGTACCTTTTCTAGGTCTACTTTATTTCATTTGTGATTAATAATTAATGTTTTCAGGCATCCTATACAAACATCAGTGTTAGTGTTGCTGAAAGACTTTGCAAAAGCAAATGTACAGAGAAATTCAAGATGAATCCAGGATCCAGGGTACCTTTCAAAAAAGATATCAGAAGCCCCTCACCACGTGTGTGAATATTCTGTGTCCATCAGTGCTCTCTGCATGATGTATTGTACCTCTTGTCCTTTTAGTGGAAATCTTTGGCTGCAGTCTGTGAAAGGACACAGATAGGCTACTTTCCTTGTCCAGAAAGTCACCTTGGGGCTATCTTCTATGTGCAGTGCTAAGTATTGAAAAGAGCATGATGATGTGGATCCTCACAGGCATGTAGGCACCTGGCTCCGATGCAAATCACCAGATCTGTGTCACTTGGTAGAGACTGCATTGAAAAGATGCAGATGTGAGACTGTGGAGCTCTTTGCTTCCTCATGTGGAGCAGCTCGTGCTGGCCATTGCTCATGGCAGGAGTCTGGAGTGGATGGTTTGATTGGAGATGACAAATCCTAGCTTTCCTCCTTCATCCTGTCTATCTCTCTATATTAAAGCAACACACACTCTGCCTCATGCCTTGGGTTTTTTCCACACTTTTTCCTCAGTTAGTGAATTTGTTCATCAGTCACATCATATCATTCTTGACACACTCTTTCTTCATCCAATGCAACTTCCTTACCCTTCCCTACTGCCTGGCCCTGGGCTTGTTCCGTACCTCCCACAAATTCTTTAACTCTTCATCTTATCCCAGGAGCATGCCATTGACTTCACATTCATTCGACAGCCCCTTGGCATGGGGTGGCAAGAGAAGGGGTGGCAGCAGAACAAGGTTAAACCCAACCTGTAGCAAGAATCAGGTAGTTGCGTACACCCACTGGAGCCTAGGGAGGAAATGAGCGTCTGAAATAGGTCTTTGCTGTGGCAGCAAATCCTGCAATTAAGATTTCAGAAAGGCTGAGTGACTCAGTGACTTGGTTCCTCCTCATGATTTAGATACCTTAATTTTCTAAGTTCAAAAACCCAAGGAATTAAAAATTAAACTTTAAAATATCACTGTAGTTAAACTACAGGCTGGGGCATATATACTCCTCTTTCTCTTTCAGTGCACATTCCAAGAGCTTAATTGAAACACTTCTGAAGGAAAAAAACAAAAACTGCAAAGTCAGTTCCCGTGGCTCCAAGTTCCTTCAATACTTCTCTGTCCTCCCTGTGCTCGTGTCCGTGTGCCTGAACAGGCTGGAGGAGTGGCTGCCTGCTTTATTTTCTTTTGTAGGTTGTTTGAGTAAAGATTTAGCAGGGTAAATGTACCACATGATTAAACTATATCCCACATATTGTGATTTTACTGTCTAGAGCATTTAGAGCACAAAAGATTTCCGGATATTCTCTTTTCCAGATAGAGAGAGATTATTTTATTTGCCAGGGTATACAGTGTTCTTGTTTAGTAGTGGGTGGCTGAGTGTGGGTGGACAGCATGTTTTTAAGTCATACAAGTATGAGGGCATATTTAATTTAAAATAAGTCCTTTATTTGTTACATCATTAATTAGAACATAGGAAGGGATAAAATAATCCTACCATTTCTGACCAAGGTTTTGCAGTACAACAGTCCCTACTCAGGCATTCCCTGAGAAAGAAAATTCTAGCCCTAGCTAATCCATGCCAAGTTTGCTGTAAATATAGAAGCACGCTGAATTTGTGAATAACCTCTTTCCTGATCAGTTTTCCAGTGCTTTGTCTCCTTCTTTCTATTTGTTTATGTTCAGTTAGAAGCTTTGTACTGCAGCTAATTCCTTTGACTCTTTTTGTCTATAATGGGTTCCTGGGCCCTCTAAGGTTTGCTGATCACAAAACTGAGAGTCAAGGATGCTTAAGTGGGTCTGGGTGGAAGGGACCTGGGCACCAGCTTTCTTCTGCCTAATGCTCTTTTTCAGCATGAATAAACAATGTCTCCATAGACAATGAGATGCTTTTACTTCCTCTGGCATGATTGCCTGGTGTGTCTGAACATTAGGAAGTGAAGCTAGAAGCACTCTCAGCAAAAGAATAATCTGCTGCCCTTGACCTGGGGGGAGGAAACTTCTTTCACATGAACAAGAATTTTTACCCAAACAAGCTGGAGCAACACATGGCCTTGAAGATCCTTTCCTGTTATTCCCTCTGTACTTCATTTTAGTATCAGCATCTTTGTGGTGCTTGTTCAGTTATGGAATAATTGACCATATTCTTTTAATTCAGCATGTGGAAGGACAGAATTAAGTCACGATGGCAGCTGGATCAGGAAGTCTATTCCTGGATCCCCCTTTTCTGTGGGTTCATGGCTCTGAAGAAGGTGCAGAGAGCTGTGTTTCAGAATTCTGCTGTATGCTGGTTCTCCTGCATGTGTTTAGAGGGAAGAATCTGCCAGAAATTAGCCCAGGACATGCTTTTTACCATTTCTAGTAGCTGATGTGCTGATATTCCCAAAGACAGCATCTGTTTTTTTTCAAAGATTGTGTTGTAGGAGGGTGAAATTAGTTTTCAAAGGGGGATAGATAAGACTTCTGAAAAATCAAAAAAAATGCAGACATAGTTATAGAGGCAGCATTTTTTTAAATTAAAAGCTCACTGAATGAAGTTAAAGCTGTGTAAATGTGTCATGCTTGATGAGATCTTGGTGAAACTAGAAGAAATAAAGGTAGTGACAATAAGTCATGTATGCAGAGATGGAAAAGATGTACCAGTGTAGTTAAAGTGCTTATTCTGGATAAATGAGATTTTGTTGTGTGTGGTTTTGCTTAGTAGACAAGTTTGTAGCACCTCTCTGCTGAATGGTCCAGTTTGCCTCACCTGCATGAGGAGCAGCTCCACTGCAGTTGGCAAGAGCAAAGACCTGTTGTCCTATGTGGACAATATGCAAGTACTATATTAGCGTAATTAATTAATTCCTCACTAGCTAATGTGAGCTGTCATCCATCATGGAATCTCTTGAGAGAAGAGATGCAACATCAAATCAATGTGTCTTAGCAAGGTCAGTGTGGGGAAAACAAACCCTGCAAAATTTCATTCCAGCCTTTTTGTGGGTTAGCTTTACTAGCCCCTGTCCAATTACAAGTGCTGATCAATGTGACTTGAGAGCAAAGGAAGCACATAGCTGTGGAGCCTATTTGCAGGATCTGTGGCAAATATACCCGGTTTGGCTGGCACTTCTTCCAACAAGGTTTGAAAACGTGAGGCTGCGAATTAGAAGATGGTACTGTGTAGTGTATGCTGTACTCGCTTTCTGTAACTGTGCAATAAATAAGATTATGACTCTCACTGTTTATAAGCAATTAAAGTTATAATGGAAATGGCAGTGGGCAGGGGAACCAAGCATTCAATGCTCTTTTTGATTAGCCAGCCAGGGTTTCAGCTGACCAAACTTGTGAAATGTTGGCAGTGTTGATAGTGCTTTCAGTGTGATGTATTTGTATTTTTAGTAGTTCTACCTTGTTTTCCCTAGCCTACAAAGGCTATATCACATTATATACTTCTTTCCTGACGGATGAAAATTTTTTCTCCTTAACTAGTATTTTGAGTACCCTTGTATTATATAGCCCATGCTGTGGGTCAGCTGTGGTGTGTTGTCATGGATCTTCAACTGTCTTCTTACTGAGGTTTGAAGTGACTATGTAAGAGGGAAATAGGAGAAAAAGTTTCTTCTTTTGGAGTCAGATTTCCTGGGTCTAATCTGAATCATCTTTTGTCTTCAAAATCACCTCCATAAATTAAAGGTTTCCTCTGTTCTTTGTACCTTTTTGAAAAATTATTTGTAATAAATGGGGCAAATATTTTATAATTATTTTTGTAGGAAAAAAACAGACTGTAAAAGTACAAATAAGGACTGGGTTGTTGAGTGTTTATTTCATTAAGCCTTCAGTATAGAGCTGAAAGTCTCCAAAGTGTACTATGAAGAAAGGTTTCATTTCCAGTTAGATTATTTCAGTGTTTTAAAGAACAAGGGGTTTAGGAGAGGAAAGCTGTGCAGAAGGTGACAAAGTATTTGAATTGGGAAAGGATCCATTGTTTGATGTGCTCACCCTGTGTACCAAACCAGTGAGCTGAATTCCCTCAGCCCTGAGAGAGACATGTTTTTGAATGTTTCCCTGTCTGATCATACCCCAAATGACTTGATCTGCCGCAGCCCTTGGAGCTAGTGCTGTTTGTTTATGGTGGGTTTTAATATGCCTTTTGCCCTGGAGGTAAAAAAGCTGATGTAGCCACAAGTGTTGGTGAATCTTTTTCT
This sequence comes from Climacteris rufus, assembly GCA_013398175.1. Classification (NCBI taxonomy): domain Eukaryota; kingdom Metazoa; phylum Chordata; class Aves; order Passeriformes; family Climacteridae; genus Climacteris; species Climacteris rufus. The sequence goes on along the minus strand of VZRZ01007141.1, from coordinate 91,453 downwards.
CTGCCAGGATTGAAGTCAGAGCCTTGGCACAGGTTGTTTAGATGGCTGCTGGCTAAGGGCTATGGAGCCTCCTGTTTCAGACAAGCCTGCCAACTGCAATGCCTTCTCTAAAGTGCACAGTGCCCATTTGAAATTGTGCTTGGTGGAAAAATCAATGCAGTGTGCCTGACACTGAGGTGCTCCCCTGAGAGCAGCCCTATCCTTGTTCAGGGCTTGTTTCAGTGAGTCTTGTGGAAGCAAAAAGCTCCACTGAGAAATTTGGGAGCTGCCAGAAAACTTTGTGGCTCCCCAACAGCACTCCTTCCATCCCTCAGTCCCTCCAACTCCCTTAAGGCAGGAGAGATCTCAGGCAGGCCTGAGCAGGGACTGCCTTCTCTGTTTGCTGAGCGGAAGACAGGGCTGTATGGTGCCTCATTGGAAGATGAGCAGGACTGTATGCAGTTTAATCTAAGGACACTTGTGTTTCTTCGTGTTGGCACCTGCACTGACTGCTATGGCTTCTTTGGTGCTTTTGCCATCCTTACCATGGACCAAATTTATTGGTAATAAATTTTTGCTTCATTTCATGTTTCAGATATCACTTGTAGTTGTCATGGTGCTGTTGTTATGGTTACCATCTCCTTCACCAGCTAAAATGCCTTTCCTATCTTCTGCAGGAAGCAATTATGACAGATGAGGGTGCGAGGGTGCTTGATGAATGGTAAATGGTGTGAAAATGCAGCATTGTGGATAGAAACAGTTTGTTGTAAAGAGGTGATGTTGAAGCAAGAAGGGATTTACAGAGATTCTTTTTATCTAGAAGTGAGCTCTATGGTAGATTTTCTATTGGTTTTTTTTTTCAGTCACAAGCTGCTAGTACCGTGATTTTACCACTTCAACAGAGAGGGGCACTCAGTTTTACACTTCTGGATTTTGAGCAAGTTGATGTGGTCCCCGGGCATGGGAGTGAGGGCAGCCCTCCATGCTGGGCAAGAACGTCTCTCAGAGGGGAGCATCCAATGGCAGGTCAGCTCAGGTGCTTTTCAGCAGCGCAGGGAAATGAACACCTTCCCAAGGGAGGAAGGAGTAAGTGAACGGCTCACCCTCATACCTGTGCCTGTGCTCTGCAGTGGGACGGACCTGCTTCCTACCAGTGGAAATGCAATGTGCCACATCTCATCCCTCCTGTGCAGCACCTGGGGGCACCACCTGGCCGAGCCGGGTTTGCAACTCAGCACACAGCAGGGCTTGTTCAGATTAACATTTCTCCAAGTGAAAGCATTCCCCTTTCTTCTGGAGCTGGGCAGCTTGTGCAGCGGGATGACCCACCCATCCCCACTGCCTGGCTCCGCTGGTGTCCAGCCCAACTGCGTAGAACTGTGAGAGGGATTTAAATCTCTGCTGTCACAGGCCTGGACACTGTGCAGGAAGGATCAGAGGACTTGTCTCTGCTGTGCCAGTGCTGCAGGTCTGATCCACTGCTTCCAAGGCTACAGCTATCGCTCATTCTCGACTCTGGCAGGGATGCAGATTGCAGTTCATTTTCTTTTTTTTTCCCACAGGAAACCTCCTTTGTTCAGCCTCTGGTCCAGGCGCCATCTGTTATTTTTCATCCATTTCGTAATCCAAGGTACAATCAAAAGGATTGTCTACAAAGACTATGTGACTATTGATTAACTTTTAGAGTGCGGAAATGGAAAAGCCTTTAAAATCCACCAAATGCTAGTACAAGTGCAAGAAGATGAACACTGTCTGCATTTTTAAGGGATGCAAGGTGATGTTTAAGGGGTAGTCTTGCTCTTGTTGTCGAGAAAGAGGGATCTAGTTGAAACTCAAGCAGTGGACAAGGAAGAAATAAATCATATTTTTTGTAAAGTATCAGAGAAATTTGTTCATCCTTTATTAGGCTTGAGATGTAAAGTGGCTCCCATGGAGAGAATGTATAATTCTGTCTAATAATATACTGTATTACTACAATTACAGCACTTAGACATTTGATGTCAAGTGTAGCTTTGGTAAATTGTTTTGTGGCTTCTGGACCATGACAGTGTGTTCCTCTTAGGAAGCTGACATGGTCCCCATCAGACACCATAAGACTTACTCCCTATTCCTGCTGTGTTCTGTCATTCTCTTTGAGCAGTGTGAAGCACATCACTCACATCTGAAAATAATCACATGAATTTGAGAGAAGATGTACATTAGCTGAAATGAAGGAGTGAAATGCGGCTGGAAATGCAGCTCTCCATGTGTTCATGGCATCCAGAATTACACTTCTTGTTCTGTAAATATGTGGAGAGTCCATGAAGACAATAGAACTGATAGGATTTGCGTACTACGTACTACAGACTGAGCTTTTGATAGTGACAGGAGGTTATTGGAATTTGTCCATCAGATTTCCCACGCTGTGCCTCTTGTTTCTATTCCGGCCTCCTGATACCTCCTTGGCTCTTCTAGACGTAAGTTGTTAGCAAGTTAAATGTACTGGCAAATTTCCTTGAGACCTTTTAAACCACTGTGCCTAATATTTAATATTCAGATCCATCATCCCAACTGGCCAGTTGATGCAGGTTCATGAAGTTTTTTTGGTTGTGTTATTTATCAGTGTAGCTTCAATTGCATACTATTTGTGTATAGTGGAACTAATTTTGAGGATATCTTAATTTCTTCTTTAGTTCTTGGTGCCCTGCTTTCTGAAAAACATTAGGAACATGTCACCTCATTAATTTCTTTTCTCTGAAAGAAATTCTCTGAATTTCTTAAATTTCATTAACAAATCTCTTTTAAGCAGTCTCATTGAAGAGTTTCGGAAGCCCTGGATACCTGAGGTCATTAGCCATATCTCTGCAGCCCAGCCTACATCCATGGAACAGTCCCCTGCCTCTCCTGGCTCTGGACTTGGAAGCAGCTGTGACTCAGGGCAACTGAGTCAGTGCTATGGTGCAACTGAGCTAAATAGCCCCTGGGAAGCAAGATTTGGTCCTGGAGTCATACAGGGGGCACATTTCCTCGCCTTCCCACTGTGCTCAGGATCTGGCCATACCCCCTGCCAGGGTTAGTTTTTCTTTTTTGAGGAGTGCGTTGTCTCTCCCTTCAAGAACCTTCAGTGTTAATTTTTGCCTGAACTGGAATTGTAGCTCTTCCTCTATGTATCCAGGTGTCTGTTTCTCTTAGTTGATAATTTAGCTTCCCTGAAACCAAACACCCTCATTTCACTGTGAATGAGCTCATAGATACAAGAGAAGGTTAAAACATGGCTTGAAGCAGGAAGACAGGCTATTTGCAAAATCCTTCAGTATTGGCCTAATTCTGTTGTCTTAAAAAAGTAAGAAATTTGTAGAAAATTCATCTGTTTATATGCAAAGGCAATGTAACACTAAGATGATTCTGGACAGCTAGCGACAGGAAATTTAAATCAGCATTATCTAGTTTTGCATATCATGGCCTCATGCTGTGTTAGTGTAGGTGATTTGTTATGCATTGAGTTCAAAGCATTCAAGCTTGGTTCAAGTCAGCCATGGCCATGGGAACTGGTGTCACATAAAAGAGCATATGGATTTATAAATGTATGTAGGATGCCTGCAAAAGGAGCAGGTAACTGCACAGTCAGACCACATATCCCCCACGAGGTTTGTCCCTCTGTGTTAATTCTAAGTTAAGTATTTTCTGTCTCTGTACAGTTCCCAAATGGCTGAAAAAGCTGGGAGGGTTAGTTTTTGCCAGAATTTCTGCTCCAGGTTATTAGTTTAGAAGTTTAGTTCAGACGTCCGCTTCAGATCCATAATGCTGTTCCCTCAGTGCACAGCCTGAGTTACAAGGACATGAACTTAAGGTCTGTGAAGTTATCTCTTCACTCCTGCATCACTGCTGCTGCCAGTGAAGCAGTGATCTCTCAAGACAAGGAATGGCATCAGTGGTGGGGTCCATGTATTCATGTACTGAGACCCCTGGGTCTCAGTAGCATCCTCCATGTCCGTCTGGACAAGGAAAACCTTTTTGGGAGGGCTCTGCATGGCCCATGGGTGTGAGTCAGTATCACTGATGTAGTCTGTGGTGCTCAACAGCACTTACTTGACCCCTCTGGAAGGAGGGGACATTCCCCACCCCAGTCCTACACTGTGATTTGCATGGGTGACTTTGACCTTTCCATGGGTGAGGAACATCCTGAAGGAGGAGTGTTACCACAGTCCTGTGCTATGTAGCTAACACAGCCTGCCCCGTGGCTTGTGGGCATGGTGTGGCCAGAATGGCTGTGGAGTAAGGGGCTGTACTGGTGTGTTGGTGCAGCCAAGGCTGGTACTGCCTGTGAGCTCCACTGCCCTTTGTGCTGTGGTCAAGCACCTGCCTTGGTCACTCCCTCACTACCACTAACCTCAGGCAAAGAGTGAGAACCTGCTAAAAGGTTGCTGCTGTGTATTCCCTGCTAAGGAGGTTCTGCTGTAATGGTTAAGGAAGAAAGGCTCAGAAAGATCCAGATCCATTTTAACTAAGGCAACATGACATTTTAGAGGACTGGCTGTGCCTTCTTATCTAAGTTTTTTGAAAGCCTTCATTGCAGCTGGTGCAAAGAATAAGAAACTCATGGTAAAATAAGGAATCTTTTGCTTCCCTGAAGTACAGTGTTTCCCTTCGTTGTCCAAACTATTCCAGGTTTTTTCTTGTTACATAGCTATCAATTTTTAAAATTCTACTATATTATCTGACCACTTTTGATATTTCTGTGTCAATGCTTATGTTACCTAATTAATTTAATTCCATGGTATGCTAATGAAATGACAGACAAACAACTCACCTGATGGTGCAAAGCACACCTGTGTATTCTGGATTTGAACCCAAGCTGTGCATGAATCACAGCATGAAGCACATAGTCATTGCTAAATTGCTGAGTACGAAGATGCACTGTGACTCACTCACTGTGTCTCTACTACCATTATAAACTCTGAGAACACTTGATGAATAACAGAGTCAAGAATTAATTCATCCATGTTTCACTGTGTAACCATCTATTATAAATACTGAGCCAAATTCTGCCTCCAGATACACGCAGCTCGCATTGAAATCTGCCCACTGTATTTATTTTTAAAGGTAAAAGCACTTCTGTTACTTTCACAGAGGACTTCTGTGACACAGGCCATTGCAAGAATGTGACTATCCTTCCTCAAGAGCTTCAAATGAAGCAGGGGATGTCTGCCTGAAACCAGGAAGGACACTTCAGGGATAATAGCCACCAAATTGCAGTGGTGGGATATAACCATTACATTTGTCCCAGCGATTTTCAGAACTGCATTCCCCACACTTGGCTCTTGACTAACCCTCCCTGACCCTGCTCTCATGGTCTCCTCTCATGAGGGACCCAGGGGCTGAACTGCTGAAGCTGATGGGCAATTTCATCCTGCTCCTAGGGCTTGCTCTAAGCTTCTAAGCACACTGGGTTGGTGAGGGGAACCTTAAGTTAGGGCTTAGGTTTTTTCTTTGGTTGTTTTTGTGGTTTTTTGTGTTTTTTTTTCCCTGAGCTTCCTCAAGGGACATAGGTGAGAAGTGTCTCCNACCAAATTGCAGTGGTGGGATATAACCATTACATTTGTCCCAGCGATTTTCAGAACTGCATTCCCCACACTTGGCTCTTGACTAACCCTCCCTGACCCTGCTCTCATGGTCTCCTCTCATGAGGGACCCAGGGGCTGAACTGCTGAAGCTGATGGGCAATTTCATCCTGCTCCTAGGGCTTGCTCTAAGCTTCTAAGCACACTGGGTTGGTGAGGGGAACCTTAAGTTAGGGCTTAGGTTTTTTCTTTGGTTGTTTTTGTGGTTTTTTGTGGTTTTTTTTCCCTGAGCTTCCTCAAGGGACATAGGTGAGAAGTGTCTCCTTTTTTTTTTTTTCCCAGAACAGGATCTGTTCTGTCCTCAGATCCCAAATGCTGGTGGCTTTGGATGTATGCTGCTCATTCCTATACAAAGAGAGATGTTTGTCCCGGGCGTCATGTTTTGGAAAGGCTCTGATCAGAAAATGTTTTCAAGTATCTTACAGTAAACAGCTCTAGAGGCAGAGGAATATTTCTTTTCATATGTAGGAGAGGGTTTTTGCCCATCTCGGGCTCTCCTTCATAATGATGCTGTCAGCTGTCCTGGTGCGATGCGGCTGTACAAGCAGAATGTCTTCCTGATACATCTCTCATCACGGTAAAGGAGGTGGGCAAGGCAAAGGGATGTGGAGCATGTTTACTCTTTTCTTACTTGTGGTTGACTGAGGCATGTCTCCTTGCTTTGTGATACTGCTCAGGCCACCGTTTTCGTTACAGCTCAGAGGAAAACCTGGGCTGCAAGTTTCACGTGCTCCTTCAGTCTTTATGCACTTAGTTATCTCCAGGCAATGAAGATGGGTCAGAGTGAGAGCGAGCAGAGCTGCACTTTCTAAAACAACATGATTTCACCATGAGGCAAAAGAGTTATTCGTCCTTTTTGGTATGGAACTCCAGTTTGAGTCACATATTGTGAATGAAATCTAATTTTGTGATTCACCATGATTAAAAAAAAATGTAAAGTAGCTCTGAAAGCTGTTATTATTAAATGATAATATCTGATCAGAAAAAGGTCAAATTACCAATTATGAATGATTATCTAGCAAATAACAATAGCTTTTTTCTCATATTTAGAGGTTTTTTCAAACTGACCTGACATTGTGGAAACTAGTTTCTTTTTCTGGTTTGTTTTTTGTTAAATGTCTGCAAAATATATACACTATCCAGTTTGTGCTGCAGACTATCCAGTCTGCTCAGCCTCTGTGATATGTGGCTGGTTGACTGCATTCAGCTCACTGCTTTTGTGTTTTTTTCTCCCAGGGGAAAAAAAGAGGTTGCAAGTGCTTTTGGAAAAGGCCTGCAGGTTTTCACTTTTAAGTAGCTAGCTCAGGTCAGGTCACCTTCTCCTTTCCAGAGGTTACCTTATCATCAAAACATGATTATGATTTATTACCTTCCTAGGTTTCCATATTGAGGGGCTACTGCTGCATTTATCTGTGAGCAGTAGGCAGGCCCTAGGGCTTATGCAGTGGCTTCTTTTCCTGGCTTGGACAAAGGAGAGTTAATTAAGAGGAGTGAAATATGTGTGAAGCAAATAATGATTAGTTTTGTTTTTGTACAAACACTGATAGTCAAAAGAGAAGGCAAATGCTTGTGTGAGAAACAAACTGTTCCCCATGGACCATTTTGGACAAAAGAGGGTGAGTGTGAATGTTCACAAAACAACAAGTAAGAGGGGATTTAACCAGGGTCAAACAGCATATGTGTTTGGGAACCCAATGCATGTTCCGAGACCTGGCTTCTGTCGCAGCAAGCAGCAGATTGCATGTGCTGGAGAGGCCGTGTCACCTTGTGCTTCTGTGCCTGACAAGCACAAGCAGCAGCTTCACTTGTAGAAGTTGTGGCATTCTTCCTTTATTGCCCTGGGAAGGTGTCATGGCACTGTGATGACAGATTCACCTGTTGTCAGTTGGGTTGATATTTTAATTGTAATTAAGGAATTCAAATCAAATTAATGAATGGGCAGCCATTGAGAAAATGATGCTAATATTTGCAAGCCATGGGAGAGTCAGGGAGGACTTGACCCATAATTTTTACTGCTGGTGATTTCTTTTGGGTTTAAATCAGTTCGCTCACAGCTAGGACAAACACACAGAGGAGACACTTCTGCATTTAAACCTTCTTTCATCTGCCAGACATGAATTTACCAGTAGCACTGCTGGTGACACGCTTGTGCTGACGGTCAGGGACACAGTCACCCTCTTGGAGCTGATCTCTCCTGCTCATGTCGTTACAGGCCAAGCGGTGAAGGCGAGGAGCCATGGCCGAGGATAGGAAAGATGAAGCCAAGGCACCACACTGGACTTCAGGTCAGCTAACAGAGGCTTCTTCACACCCACATTCACCTGAAATTAAGGATCAGGGTGGCGCAAGCGCTGGACTGGTCAGAAGTGCCAATGGATTTCCCTACCGAGAGGATGAGGAGCTGAGGCTGGGCAGCCATGAGCAGGCTGGGACGTATGTTCAGACCAAAGAGAATGGGATCAATGGAGAGTTGTCATCAGGAAACAGGGAGACTGCAGGTAATGCACCTCGATGCCCTGCTGCAGAACACGGCGCTCTGCAGACCCCGGGGTATTTCTCCAAAGGGAGATGTTAGGTGGAGCCAAACATGCCCTGGGGCATGGGGCAGCTGGCTTAAGGGTGCATGTGCTTTGGAAGGGCACTAATTCTTCACAGCTAGGGCTGCATCTTCACCCAAGCTTGCACAGGTGATACTTACCCAGGATCCCGGGCAGTGCTCTGAGAAGGCTTCAGGAGAGGCATAACTGTGCCTTAGTGCATCTTCGTAAATGGAATGGGGTTACCTGCCTAGGGATGTGATAACAGACTGGTGCAGGGCAGCTGCTTGGGTCCTCTGGGCTATGAGGGAGTAGGAAACTGCCCAACTGGCATGTTGTGCATGGATGGCTTGTGCATTTGTCTGTGCATGAAGGATGGGTTCTGCTGTTACTGCTCACAAGTAACAATACCTTGAAACTACATACTGTTTGCAGAATAATGCATTGCTCATTCTGACCGGGAACATCACAGTTCAGTGTCAGCATTTACTCATCCTTGCCCAGCCATATCTCGCTGGATGCTCACTGGGACTTTGCCTATTTGTAAACTATGTAAGGTTTTTAGGATTCATCTTTTTATTTGCAGAAAAAAAAAAGTGTGACTGTGTCAAAATGAAATATGCAAAGCAAGTTTCCTGTTTTAGAAGTAAATGCTAATTCTCTTTGTGCAGAATTCCCACTTTAAACCCCAAAAGCACAGTGCAAGAAGAATTTCTCTTGTATAGACACAACTGCCCTTGATGCATCCATTCATGCATGGTAAAGAGATCTTTCTAGCAATGGTTTTTTTTGGCTGTTGACAGCATTTGGAGATGCTATCCGTAATTTCTCAGCAGCTGCAGAATTTTAAGGCTCCTGGACCATACTGTAATTTCATAACCAATTGTGTTGGAAATGGAGATCTCTGCTAAAAGAAAATGTCTTTATAATTTAAGTCTCTTCTTGCAGACTGGCTTTCAAATTTTGGCTAAGGTAAAAGAAATCCCGTGTGAGCATTCAGGTGAACACAGTGTTGATGACTGGGGAGGTGACAACAAAGTCTTGTCTCTTTGCTGTAAACCAATTTTGTGCTATGTTTAGCCAGCAAATAAGCAGGAGCAATAGAGGTGAGATGCTGTAGTTCTTAGCAGTGAGGAGACTGAGTGCATTTCTCATCTTTGCCACAGGTTTTTCACCCCATGTTGGACAAGACCCACCATATATATGGAAAAGTGGGGAGGACTTTTTAGAATGAAGAGGAATTTCCTATGCTTAGAAAGGGAGAAGAGAAATGCTGTTCTCAGGCTCTCTTAAGCTCATGTTCTGAGTGATGGTCAGAGAGAGATTTGAACATCTGAGTTTGCAGCTAATGACTGATAGGAGGAAGGAGACCACTGCTGGCCATCAGCAGGCATTATAATAGTGCCTTTTCAGTGCCTACTTAGTTGCTTTTTGAGGCAAGTGGTTAAAAGCAAAACAAGATCAAATGAGGAAGTATGGTCTAGAGCAGGCAGTAGTACTGGGGACACATACTTGCTGAGGGAACAAGATTACTCTTGATCCAGGTGAAGTTTGCTTCAGCCACCACTTTGTGGCCTCATTTCCTCCTCCCCTGCTGTTTTCTCACTGTCTGCTGAGACTCCAGGATCTCTGGTGTGGGGGCTTACTGTCAATATGTACAGCTTTTGTTTGGGAGTCTTGATATAACTTATCTCATGACATCTTTGTCCTTGAGCACTGGAAAACTCCCTAGAACTGCTTGCCTTTGAGCCTGAATTCCTGGCTCTCTGGAAACTTGTGCACTGCACACTCAAACAGTGGCTAAGCCCACATTTAATTAATGCAATGTAAACCACCTTAGGATACTTAAGATACATTTTTTTCAATAATTTTTCTCTTTTTGAAGGCAAAACCAGTTGGCAGCTTACTGTACTGACAAAGGGACCAGAGTGTGTATTGCCACGTTACACTAGTATTGATTAGCTGGGTGTGCTTAAATGCAATGTGAGGCAGGACTTCTAGATTTTTGGTGTTTGATACAGAGTTTGATCTTGAAGTCAGGGTTGTCATTTGCCAAAAAATTTAGTCATCTTTGCTGTGTTTGTCTGCTTACAAATTTTAACTGCAGTGGGGTGTTGCATCAGGTAGGGTTTTTTAATGCCAGTCTGATACACATAATTGTCAATAATGTCAATCATTTAATCATTTGTAGTAGCTTACTGACTCCAAACATCCGAGGAGAAAATGCACAGGAAGACAAGGTTGGTGGAGATAATTAAGCCAAGCTGTGGGCTTCAGTGGATTTACAGGGATTTTATTTTCCCTGGTGCAAGTCCAGCACTGTAACCTAGGAAAATCTTTGGCTTCTCAGCCTTCATGCTGGGAGTCTGTAAATCCCCAGCAAATGCAACAACCAGCTCATGTGCAGCAGAGCACTTGCTTAAACAGGGATTTCCCAGGCAGCAGTCCATTGCTCCATCCCTAGTGCATTTTGAGGTACTTCACCTAAGGAAGGGTTCCTGCATCTGACTGACCCAGGAGATGGGATTTAGCCACAAAATGGCCCTCTCCTAGGGAGAGGTGTAGCAATGCAATAGACCCTTCAGGGCACAGCAAAGCATCAGGGCGCCCATTTGCAGGGCTTGTGCTGTGAAATCGGAGGGCTGCGTGTTAAGGGAAGGGTTAGAGTAAGGCCACTGGGACAAAGGCACCTTATGCCAACACTGATGCAGAGGCAAGGGGTGGTAATGGGGGAGGAAGTAACAGTTCTTGCCAAAATGCATCCAGTCCATCGCTGCAACTGACAGTTTTAGGTTTGCACAGTTAAAATTTGCCTTTGTGTATATATGTCTCTCTCTCTCAGCATCTGTCTAAGAGTTACTGAGTTTGACCTCAATTTTTGGAATCCTCTGAATCTGGCTGTTGTGTTGCCTTTGATTGATCTGTCTCGGTATCGGGCTGGTAATGGCTGCATTATGGAGACACATCAATGCCCTCCTTTCAAATGGACCGATGGGAACGTGGGAGAGTGCACAGAGCTGTGGACAGGGCAGCCTCAGGGCCTGATCCGGCAGCCACCCAAGTCAAAGGCAGATACATGCAAGAGAATAGGCCGGGTTTTTTGACATAGCAGACAGGAAGCTGTTAGGGGTGTGACCTATTCCTTTTTGTATTAATTTTGTGCATATAAATTTATATGTGTTATTAGGCTGCCCCTGACAGACCAGCTCAGCCCTGTGCTTCTGCCAGATGCAAATCCCACGCTGGTCCAGAGGTGCTGCTGAAGGCACCTTGCCTTTGGTGCAGCGTGCAGCATCCCACAGTCTGAGACCCACCGAGTTTCCATGTGCTCTCCCTGGTCTGTGCCTATCCATGTCCCTTCTCCCTTGCACACATAGAGCATCTTCAGTGAGGACTGTGGAATTATTAAGAGTGGAGAATGAGATCTGTAGGTTTTGTCAAGCCAAACATTTTCAGGTCATGTGAGATGTGTGCTGCAAAGGGACATGATAGGGTAATCCTCAGAAACTGACCCTGAAGTGGGCTGACAAGGAAAGCTTTGAATTGGACCCCATGGTAGAGCACAGGATATGTCTGACTTGCAATGAAACATGAGAGTGGCAGTGTTTTCTTTGCTCTCTGAAAAGTTGTGGTCGGCTAACTTGGAGGAAGCCACAAGGAGGAGTACAGATGTACTGCAACATTCTCTGGGAACCAGCAATTCGACATAATCCATTTTACTTGAATTGCAAGGAACATCAAGCTACAAAGATTTGGTTTTTTGCACTTAAAATGCATCTATTTTTTTCAGTAATGTAGTGACTAAGCAGTCAAATTTATATAATTAAGAATAAAAGTGATGAAGCATTGTGAAGCATCTTCTGCAATATATCTTTATATACTGTGACTCAACTGATTAAGTGCTTTTTTCATTATGTGCCAAATTCAGGTTTGTAATTGGAGGGGGTTTGGATTGCCCACACAGTTATTTGATGAATTATTTTTTTGACAGATGAAGGGAAACCATTTTCTGAAATCCTATTACCAGAGCCTCAGGACAGTGTCTGTGTCCTGGTGTCAGACAATGTTAAGGACAGTAACATGTCCTACCAGAGTGACAAAAGGTAGCCCACCATTAATTGGCAGGGAACCCAAACCATGTGGGATGGAAAGAGATTGTGGAAAACTGTATCAGGTTCCCTGACACAGCACAGCAACCTCACCACAGGCTGGGCACTCCTGGAGTGATGAGGAACTCTGGAGTGATGAGGAAGGTGGGTGAGAGGCAGCCCATGATCCATGAGAGAGGCTGGAATTTATGGTGGCTGGGGGAACCCAGACACTGGTGTGTGTTAGCCTGTAAATGAACCAGAAAGAGGGAGCCCTAGACCTGTGAAGAGGAATGAAGTGGCAGTACTGAGCTGAGGGAGGAGTAAGGGGCTGAGGAATGTGGGGGAACAGACTCAGCAGCAGGAGAGCTGATGAGATGAAGGCTGTGAGGGTGCCAAGCAGGGGTGGGAAGAGGCAGGGGAAAAAGGAAATTTGTAAGATAAGCTAAGGACAGTAGAAAGAAGTTCAGTTTTACCTGACTATCCAGAAACAAAACAGCTTTTGCATGATGGCAGATACTGCTCCAGAATGGAGGGCTTTCAGACAGAAGGGAACAACTGAAGAGAAAACTGGGAAGGGACAAACCACGTTACAACTTGGAATGTAATTTATCCTGATTCAGCCCTTTGTTTCAGGCTTTGTTCAGCTGGACTAAATAAGCATCTGCAACAAATTTATTCTCGTGACCATCTACTCTTTAAATGAGCATATTTCTATAAGGTGCAGGGAAAGCCAGCCTGAAAGACTGCCCTGGCATAGCCAGTGCTTGAGCAGAGTTCCTTTAGGTTGGCTGTGCAAAACCCAAACATGTTGATGGCAGGAATTGTGCTTGTTTCAGCCTCTTGGCTGTGTGTCAAGGAAACAGTCTGTGTTGCATTGTCTTCCACAGCCCTGCCTTGTAGTAGCCAGTCTCCAGGTAAAGAGGATCTTGTTCACAGACTTCATCAGCACCGCACTGTTAGAAAATTACCATGGTGCTTGGTTATGTGGGCTCAGGGCCCTCAGCCCCTCTGGAATAGGCCTGAAGCTGCTATGGCAGCACCATGTATGGAATCAGTAAACACAACAGCCACTCCAGGCTGAAATGCACTGAGAGTCATAGCCTGGTCCCATGGTGTGCTAATGGTTTGTTCCCTCCTCTAGTGACATCTCACTCTCCTTTTCCTTTCTCTCTCTTGCCCTGCAAGTGGTAATACTCTGATGGCACTGCCAGTAGACATACAAACAGGACTTCTTTGTATGGAGGTCTTTTTAGTCTTGCCAACAGGACTGCTTTGTCAGAGCTTTCCTTTTCATGTAGCTGTTTGCACTGGCTGTCCTGCTGCTGTCCAAGCCCTTCTGGAGTTATTAAAGCCCACCTGATAAGTTCTCTAAATATATGTTTCCCAAAGAAGTTCCCGGCCTTGCTGTCAGATGTAGCATTTTCTGCAAGCCGCATGTCTTGAGAAATGCAGACAAAGTGCGCAGAAGGATGTAAAATCAATGATGTTCGGAGCTGAACGTGACTGCTGGGTTTGTCCCATTTCTGTTATTTATTTTACAGAGCTGGAAGAAGGCATCTTACCATGTCATTGATGGCTCCCCTGGGAAAGAAGCTGTTAATTAGGCATTTTCATCTCCCTCCCTTTGCCCAGGAAATGTGACAGTAATTACTGCACACTATCATCTCTGCCGGTTTAGGTACAGGCGAACATAGCAGGCTTCTGAAACTTTTCTTCTCTATGTCAAGTGTAGTATAAGCGTCATTTTCTGGGACACATTATTGGAATATTATAGACATATTCAAATTACGTTGCTGAAGACAGTATAGGTGGGGACAACAGAGCCCCTCTGGGGCACTTGTAATCAATGCTGCAGTTTTTACCATTCTCCATTAAGCTTGCTGTAGAGGTCCTTCTTAGTTGTCCTTCTGCGGAGGACCAGGAATGAAGGCTGAGAAATTCCATCTTTTCACATTCCCCTACCCACAGCTATCTTCTCCCTGACTCTAAAATATTCACTAACTACTATATAGACCAGTCTCTGTGGGTTTTTCTGTGGCTGGCCCTATCAGTCGATCCAGTAAGACATCATTTTTTGTCCAGCCATAACCTTTCTGAGGGTCTGGCTCTGCCCTCCCACCTCCTCTTGGGACTTCAGAAATCAGTAAATGATTTCTGGCACAGTTTTGGGCAGAATGCAAAAATTATTGCCTGAAGGGGAGGGGGTTTAGATAACCTGGTGTGCAGGTGCTGTTGACTCCCATGGCTGGGGGTCAGACACGCAGAGAACATCAGCCATCAGTCTCTTTTATCGCTAAGCTCCTCTGGGAGTGTGTGGTTCAGACTCGCTTTTGAAAACCATATCTCAAACCAGCTGTAGTAGCACTATTAGAGCCAACTGCTGCATCATACTACATCAGTGTTGCATCAACCAGCCATTCCCTTTGGGCTCCCTGTTGGTGTTTCCATTCTCCTCGGTGTTTTCTTGTTACAATACGAGCATCATGAAAGGGAATTGCAGAAGCAGCTGTGCTTCCTTAAGACGAGAGAGTGGGACGCCTGTGAGCTTGTTGTCTTGGCAACCAGCGCTCACTCAGAGCTGTCAGTGCTCCCAGGAAATGTAATCAATAGCAATCTCGGAGGTGGAACAAGGAACAACAAGGCTGGGGTATGAACATAGTGCCTTTCATACCGTGTTGTTCCAGCCACACCGGTAGTTCAGACTGTATGCCGTGAGTGCTGTTTGTTGAAGTTGCCTTTTGGAAACATCTGCAGCTGTTCTTGGGGGACTGCTGTAGCCAGGACAGTTATTGCTGCTGAAGGATGAGTAAGCTGTAAAACACCAAATGCATCCTGGGAGTCTCATTTTTGCCTTGTCTCCCCTTTTTATGTTTGCCTCTGCCCTCCCTCCCCGCTGTCCACGTTTGAGTACCTGCTCTGATGAGGGCTTTAAATGCAGACTTTGCTGTCTCTGTGGGTCAGATCTCAACCATCCACCACTGGCATTAGCTGAGTGACTGGTGGGGTAGTTGTGTCCAGAAGCCACATTCTAATTTGTGGTGTGTTGTGCTGGAGTCCTTTTCAGTTTATAAAGTGTGTGAAAGGACACAGCTTGTGCATTTGTGAATTACATATAGTAGACAGGACTTGTAAAAGCCAGGATAAAAGGTACAAGGGGTGGAGGGAGCTACCCCGGGTCCACTAGGAGGACTGTGGCAGAGCCATGGACAGGTGGCTCAGCACTGTGCTGGGCTGTGTGCTGCCTCTCCACAGATTTCTGCCCTCTGGGCTGGGCTCACCTCTGCTGCTTGCAGAGGTAGGGATGGAGCACTTCTAAGGCTCATCCCTGTTGTGTTTAAAGGGTTTATCATGGTCTCCATCCCCAGGATGCATCATAAAGGACATTCAAAACCACTGGGCAATACTTGGCACCGGGCAGAGGTCTCTGTGACTGCAGCTGAAAGGTGGTATTGCTGGGAACTGTGCCAGCATATAATCTTCCATGCCAGTTTTGATCTGGGGGCAGGAAGAGTTGGAAGAAGGTTTGTTACTGAACAACAGAGCCTTGTTTTGCAGGCACATGGCTGCTCTTTTTTCAGGCAGAGCTGAAATGGCAACTTCTTCTCCAAAGTCACCTTGAAAGGGAAGCAGCAGATTCTTAGGTGACAGCATGGGATGTACTGGTGGGCATTGCTGGTCCCATTTCCAGCCCCCTTGACCTGTGTCTGGAAGTATAGTCATTAACCCACTCAACCCCATGCTTCACAAATCCTTCCCTCCTGTTTTTCCATTGTGGAAGCTCAGGTGTTTGGTTGGTGCACTTTCCAGCCTTGGCTGAGGAAAGGCTGGCACAAGGTGTCCCTGGGTCCATCTGATAGGGGCAGGTCGTGCCAGCACACACACTGGACATTGGCCCTTCCACACGCACGGAGCATGGGTTTAACCTTCGGTGGAGAGGAGCTAAGTACCATCACATCACTCACAAAAATGAGAGTCACACAAAGTCTGCTGCTTCTGTGAGGAGTGCCAGGCATTGCTTATTCCTTTTTTCCCCGTTGCCATGCCAACATGGCCCAGCTCAGAGTGAGATCTCTTTTTAAGCTCCACTGAGAGAAAGTATGTAGCCTGGGAGCTTATTTAGCATTCAGGAGTGCACAGGCTCCCTGTGACGGCTCTGAGCCACAGCCAGGCTGGCTGACAAAGGGAAGGAGAATTTAATTTTTTTCATCCTTTCCTCTAGCATGTGCTTCTCAAGGTTAAGGGAGGCAGGGAGGAGACTACAAGCACTTTGTGGTTGGAACCTCACTCTATAGTCCTCACTGAGGCACAACTTTCATGGAAATGAAAAAAAAAAATATTGATTTGGGGTATATTTTCTGTACAAAGTACGAGAGATATATAGGCAAATTTCTTGGTTCGACTAACCATGATGAGGTGAGCTAGTCTGTATTAAAATGGGAAAACAAAGGCAATCTGGGTTTTAGTTTGAGTGAGAAACTGAGGAAATACTAGAAGGAAGCAAGGCACAATCCCCTGTCTTTGTCTTTCATGCTGTTTTAGTCTGTGAGGTTACAATATAGAGAAGAAACCATCTCTTTGCTTGGTGTATTCGTATCCTGGGTAAGGACAACAAAACTTAGTGTGTACTGGTGTTTTGGTTAGGGTTTTTCGTTCTGTGAAGTTGCTACTGGTAGATTAACTGCTCTTTTTAAATTCAATCCTTTTAATGATAATACAGTGTTGCTTGCCTTTGCCAGCAGAAGAGATGAAAATCAGCATAAAACAGCTGGCATTAGCTGGCGGATGAGCACTGATGATCCAGAGTCTGTCTCTACCAACAGCTGATCTGGAAATTCAAAGACAAGGCTCAAAGTGAGATGTCTGTGTGATGGTGTTTACACTGACATTTGTTCCTTGAGTGATTCTGAGCAAAACATTTACATTTTCTGTGCTGTTTCACAGACTGACTACAGAGCAGAGTCAGTGGTGCTTGGAAAAACCTCTCCTGAAGAGATGATTTAGAAATGCAGTTATGGTTGTTGGGTTTTTGTTAGTACTGAGGCATTCCTCATGACAGGCAAAAAGTGCAGGAAAGTCAAGGCACCCCAGCAGTGTACATTAGATCGTGGAAGGGAGCTCTTCTCCTATGTCTGGAAAAAAACTGTTCAAAACTTTTAGTTGCATGCAGTACATGGAAAATAACTGTGAGGTATTAGCTCCATGGCAGGAAAACCTCTTAGCTGCTTCCCAGAGTCAGGGACTGAGTCAGGACTGTGTAGATTGAACAGTTCATGGAAATCAGTTTCACTTGGAGTTGCTGTGTATTTTGGGAGGGGCAAATAAACCTCAGGTATTTTGCTTTTTGTTTCTATTTCTTTCCCTCAGACTAATTCACAGTGACATATGATCAGTTTGGTATAGCTTCCCGCAACTCATATAGCCTGTGGCAGTTAGGATAAAACTGATTTACAGTCTGGCCCTCTGCCTGTGCAGCCCGTGCATCTGGCCAGACAGATACTTCTGCTCTTCTTTGTGAACGTATCAGCTGCCAGTGCTGTGTAGATGTGGCAGTCTTGCTGAAGTACTCAAACTGTTTTCTTCCACAGCCTTGCGCCACATATGAGAAGAGGGAATAGGATTCAGCAGTGACTGTAGCTTTTTACCCCAAATTCAGAGTATGTGCCACATCTAGGGTAACACAGCCTGCACAGGTTGTTGGTGAGCTGAAACTAATCCCTAGCTGCTCTTATGTATGAGTTGCTTCCTCTTTCCTTTCCCTGTCATCCTTTCTCTCTAAGAACGTGTTGTCCTTCTCAGCAATTGCTCTGTCAGCTCTTCCTTCTCTTTCTCCTTTCTCACTTATGTTGTCTCTAGTTTTTTTTTTTTCTCTTGGTCTCCATATGTGCTTCCAGCTTTATCCCAGCCATCTAGTGTAGCTACTCTGTGACCTGGAATTTCCACAACCACTCCTCATTTTCAGTGCACTTAGAATAGATGCAGCTCTCTCCAAAGCTGCAGTGACCGCAGCCCTGGTCTCAGCTCTCCCCACAGCAGCCAGGCGTCTCCAGCACCATGGCTGTGGAAGCTTGCAGGTGTTTAAGTGCCCAGAGAAGACAGCTCTGGCAGAAGTGCAAGAGGTAGTTCAGATGATCACAGAAGCACAGAATGGTTTGAGTTGAAAGGGACCTTAAAGCTCATCTTGTTCCAAATCCCTGCCATGGGCAGGGACACTTTCTATTAGACCAGGTTGCCCCAAGCCCTGTCCATCCTGGCCTTGAACACTTCCAGGGATGGGGCAGCCACAACTTCTCTGGGCACCCTGTGCCAGTGCACTGATGGGCACTGGGCTGATCTGTCTCTAACATGGGCCATGTTTGGCTCTGCCTGTCTGTGGGGATGCTTGCACACACTCCTGTGGGGAGGGCTGCAGCACCATTCCTCCAGTGGCAGGAGAAACACACCTGCCCTGGTACAGGCATGGGCTGGGCTGGGGAGCAGGGCTGGAAAGAGCTCAGCCGTGCAGGTGCTGCGTGAGCACTAAGGTGAGCAGGGCACAGCATTGCTGCATTCTGTGTCTCAAATATCCCCTAATAGGTTAAGCCAGCATTCTTTTGGCATTGACAGATTGGTCTTCAGTCCTCCTAATGAGGCATGACTAAATCCCACATGTGTGCACAGGTTAATGTCAATTTTAAACTTGAATCCAGCAAAGTTCATATAGCATGCTGTGAATTCTTTTTTAAAAAGTTCATAGAAAGCACTGTAAAAAGTGTTTAAAATCATCTGAAAAGGAGTTAAAAATGAACCTTAAGGGACACATCACCTCCTGCTGTAGGTAGCTGATGCTTTATTGATTTCTACAGAGGTTCTTAAAAGTCTGTTTGTTTAAAATGTTAACTTGTACTGAAGTCCAAAACAGATACTGATTTAAAAGTGAGTTACCCATTACATGTATTTAATGACATTCAAAGGATTAAATATCTGGTTCTTTGTTTTGAAGCCAAAGTGGTTTCTTCTGTGTGAGTCCTCAGGAATTAATATTTTAGGGGAAGATAGACATAACTGCTTTGTATGTGCAGGTGTTGTTTTGATGTGATACCAAATCCTGGGAAAGGCAGTGGGACATCAGTGCATTGCCCTGGCTGAGGGTCTGGTCAGCTTTGATGTTACATGTTAGCTGTAAATTGTGTTGCCCATGCATCAGACACATCAGAATTGATAGCTTTTCCCACCTCTGTTTTGGCTGGGAAACACTGACAGTAAATATTTTGTTCCAGGCAGTAGACTTAAGGAGATGGACTCAGGGGATGCACAAGGAACAAGTATTAGCAGTAATGAGGGCTCATTTTTAAAGTGTTGCATTATTGTACTGACTTTTGTATGACTTCTTTCTAACAGACAGACGTATTTCAAGGGGGGCTGGGGAGGGGACTGATCCCTTGGTGTTTTGTTCTACAGCTGCTAGACAGCATGACAGAGGCTGCTGCCTAATGAACGTGCGAGGGAGCTGGAGGAGGGGCCTCATTGGAATTTTCAGAATGGCTCCTGGCTCACAGCATGAGTCACTTTGGATTTTGCCACTGTGTGCCTTGGAGATTTGGACTATGTGTCCGACTCTCTCACCGAAGAAGGTGATCAGGAGAATTCAGTCTGAGCAGGGGAACGGAAACACGTGCAGAACGTGTGGAAGCAATCCAAGGACAGGCAGTCTGAGCTTCCCCACTGCTTCCCTGAGCACTGCAGAGCAGCTGAGGGTGCCTGGAAAGCCACTCTCCAGCCTCCTGTTTGTACCAGAGCACAGCCAGACCAACACTGCTCAGCTGCAGCCAGGACTCCAGCTGTCCACCAGATTTACTCTGATATGAAGCAGATAGCACAAGACTCATAGAATCACTAAGGCTGGAAAAGACCTCCAAGATCATCCAGTTCAAACGTGTTAAGGAGCTGGATAGTAGTAGTTCAGATTTGCAATCTAGAGTTTAAGGAGAATGTAGGAGGGGCTGTTGAATACCCCAAAACACAGAGGTGTAACACATCTGCTGTGGGGCTCTCCAGGATGTGAAGCTGCTGTGTCAGGTACTCAGCTGTAGCTCACTTGTTCCTTCTCTTCTCACATAGTGACTGCAATACATCTTTCCCTGAAGGTAATCTGAGTGTTCATACCTTGGGGATTCAATGCATTAAACAGTCAGAGCTCTTTCTTCCCAAAACACAGGCCTTTTCTGGCCTGTACTATTGGTTAGCTGGTGAATCCTGGCGATTAAATTAATCTGTTGCTATTCTCATGGATGCTGCAGTAGCTTAAAGTCAACGAGTTTATTAGGGAAATGATACTTGTCAGTTGTGCTGTGGTTGCATTTAATTTAAAAGCTGATGTTCCTGTTATTTGCCTTCGTACCTCCTGCCAATAATTGCTAATATTGCCAACACCCAGATCAAGGACTTACTTACAGCAAAATATTTACACTCGCAAAAGCCGTTTGAAAGCCAATATTTGAATTCTGTAAAGCTATGTTACAGTATTTTTCTTCAAACTCAAGCACTAATCTTTTGACATTATTTGAGGTTTATATAACTTATTCATACTACTTTGATTGCTGTTGTGCATTTCTCTTTTAATCTGAGTACAAAAAGGCAGTATTCATTTAGAGTTGTCATTATCCCAGTGATCAAGTCCAAGATGTATCTTCGGTTTTTCTATCTCAAGTGTCACTGGTTGATGCCTGGGTCTTTTTTTCCCCCAACATTTCAGCAGTCTTGACTGAAACAAGTCATCCACCAGCTTCCAGGAGGGCTGTGTGTGAATTCAGGACCTGTCCTTAGGGGACTGGCTAATGCCTCTAAACAAATCGAATAGCTATTTGGTTTACAGCCCGGTTGCACTCAGAATTGCTGTACGCGGGGGAAAAAAATCCATAGGTCGTGTTTACTTTTCAAATTGTCAAAGATAGCAAATAGCTGCCATGTATCTTTCCTTTCTTCAGGAATATGCGGGGTGTTTTGCCTCACTAAGCAGCGCAGGTTGCTCTGTGCTTTTGTTGTTGACTCAATTTCACTGTGCCAACAATTAATGCTGGTTACCTTGGAAACTGCTCTGCACCCCACTGAGGATTTTGACAGGCACATTTTGACTGAAATTGCTTTGTTTTCACAATTCTGCAACTGCACATGTAGCTAATCTTTTGCTGTGCTCTGCTAGTGTTCCTTCCTTAAAATGTAGCAAAATTAGTGAAACATATTATATTATCCTTTCAATCTGATTGCAATTTACTTTAATCCCTGCTTTAGCCTCAGTGCTCCGGGAGTGTTAATTACCCTGTGCTTTAACCGAGCTCACTGTTAATTTTCTTGGTAGGTGTCTGAGGGGTGAATGCACGGATAGTTTTGACACAATTTGCACTCTCCTTTTTTCCACCCCTCCTTCCTATCATCCTTTTTCTTTGGTTTTCTCATGAAGCATTTGTTGTGCCATGCAGTTTAAGCATGTTAAACTTTCGTTATGTCTTAAGCAAGTTCTGCTTTACAGAGACCAGGTGGCTTCTTCTGTGGCCACAGCAAGCTAAAGGTCCTTTTGCCACCCTAGTGGCATTGCATAGAGCTGTTGCCAAAAAGAGGGAGGGGTGATGCAGCTCCAGTCTGGGAAGGCTGTCCTGGTGTAATTGTGGGGATGTGAAATGCATTTTCCTATTAGGAGTTGTCCTTGCTGTGAAATGGGTTCTCAAGGCAGGAAGAAGCAATGGATAGGTGGGCTGGGTGATCTGGCTGAATGGCAGTAATGAAACACAGGAAAAGAGAAGAGCTGAGGAGACAAACTCTAGTCTGTCTGGAGCAGCTCTGGCCTGAGAAATCACTGACACTGTTTGATGAGGTGGCAAGCAGGCTGTTCCCAGGGCCAGCTGTCCCAGCTGCAGTCCTCTGCCGGCAGGATCCTGGCGCAGTGCTGGTCACGGACCTGCCAGGCAGGGAGGTGCTGTGAGCCCTGCCCAGGGGCAGTGTCTCCTGTCCGAACCAGGCCTTGGAGTAATCATACAGCGTTGCACAGAGGGATAGCAGGGAGAGAGAAGATAAAAGGCACTGCTGGATGAAGGCTGTCAGAAACAAACAGCTCCGCAGTTTCACCTAAGAAGTGGTGTTCAAACTCATCTTCTCCATGAATTTGGCCTGAGGTTGTGGTAGGTTGGAAGAGAAAGAGGAAAAAGTGCTAGAGGCTGAAGGAAAATCATTAAAAGGGCACATCACACATCACTGTGGAGGTGTCTCACGGATCTGATTTTTGCTCTTGCCTTTATAGTTGCAGATTTTAAAAAAAGCCCTATTTTTTAAAACTGTTTTGTGGAAATATTTATGTCAGGACCTGAAAGCTCAGACATCCTTTTTAGAAGACTCTTGCCATCATCTGTATATGTGTCTCTGGGGCTGGTAAACCTGTCTGTTAGAAAAGTTAATGGAATGGAAAGGTTTCCTGGGAAATTAAAGTACTGTAGGTAATGTGCCAGTGGAGACATCTGCAGTCCATGCACAAATGCAGCAGGATCAATAAGAAATGCAGGAGAGCTTTGAAATGACACCTTGGCCTTGTACAGGATCTGATCCCAGATACTGGACAATGCTGTAGCCATGCTTTGGCATTTAACCTCATTTAACATTCCCTGGTTGAGTCTCTGTCAGGGAAGGGGGCCTCAGGTGACTGGAGGGAGTGTGTGAATGATGCCTTCTTCAGTTTAAATTTTGGTACCAGAATAGCTGGGGTGTGGATTGGGCAGCTCTTATGCCCTTGGGTGTGCTTATGAGGAGGACAGCAGCCTTTGGAGGCAGCAGGCCATCTAAACCCAGCCAAGAGGGAAGGCTGTGGTTCCCCATACCATCAACAGCTGGTTCAGCATCCCCTGTGCATCTCAGTAGTCTGGAGAGGGTTTGTGTCCCTGAGTCATCTGTGGGGCAGGGAGATTCTAAATCTCCTGATTTGGTATGATTTGGGGTATATAGAAGAATTGGGCTGACTTTCAAAACCAGGAGCACAGAGTGCTTAACTTGTTTGAGTTTTAACTTTGGTTTAAATTAGTGTAGTGCCCCAGACTCTGGAGGGCAGAGTCCTGTGTTCCTGCCACAGAGAGCCATGGCACTGGCAGCAGCTGGGCAGAGCTGACCTGGCAGCCCCATCGGAGTGTGAGCTGAAGTGACAACCTTTGAGGGAGCAGCAGAACCACCATCCCTGTATGTCAGCCCCTGGCCTCTCACCTCACCCTGCTCCCTGTCGAGGCCTTGGAGAGGTCATGCTGATGGTCTTTCACAATGTTTTCTCTCTGTTATGGACATCCCGTTCAAGGACTGTCTATATTTTGGGGTACTTCATTCCCTGAAATCAAACTGTGAAGCTTTGTCTGTGTCCTGTATCACAAGCAGCCGACATTTTGGTAAAAAGGAGCAGCATTTTACTCTCTGCAAAATGCAAAGAAAAGGCATGTTGCTGTTCTTTGTTCTGCTGGAGTCTAACATTAAGCCATGCTCCTTATTGCCTTTGAGAAACAAATATATTTGTTTGTACTTGTCATATGTTAGTGCCGTTTGCATAGCACGAAGTAGAGTCAAAGAGAGTCCACCTATTTAAAGAGAGGGAAAATAAATGTCTACAAGCAAAACTATGTGTAATGAATACATAGCTCTTAGGCTGTTGAGAATTTGCCTGCCATCCAAGCTAGCTAACTCTCTTTTTTTTTTGTTTTTTTTGTTCTTTGTCATTAGACTGCCTTGAACTTTAACTGAACCATAAGGAAACTATGAAAAGTCTCAATAGCAGCCCTGTGAGGATTTGACTTACCCATTGGATCTTCTATTTATAGTGTCCATTAGTACAGAAATGTCTGTCCTTTTGCAGCAGTCAAGTACAGCAAAAGCACTGCTCTTCTGGTGAACTGCCCGTGCCTCCCATGTCACCCAAAATATCCATCAGCAGTGTTCAGAAGTAAGCCTTTCTTGATTAAAAAATGCTGCCAAACAAAACAAACTGAACAAAAATAAAACACAAGCCCAGAGGCCATTTGTATTTTTATTTACTTATTTTGCATAGCCTGAAATTGAAATTTCTATTTTTCAGGAGGCAACTTTCACCCCCAGACGTTTCTCCCCATGGAACATTTTCTTTGTCCCAAGCAAATTAAATCAGGAAAAGAGCTGAGAGAGTGAGAACTGTCTTCCAGTATTGTAGAGCCCATTTGTACCAGAGAATCAAGCTGGATGAGAACAAATATACATTCTCTTACAAAGGAGGCAGTTTTTTATAGGGATTTGTCTTAACCTTGCTTGGAGGAGGATTGCAGTAGCTTGGCTGGATGGAAAGCAGTTGACCAAGTGGATTTCTTTGGATATGCTCCAAGGTACTAAATCTGGTAACATTTGAATATTCTATATCAGAAATTATTGGAGCCTTTCCTTAAAACTTTCACGTGAAAATAAGCTTCAAAAATTGATTCTCTTAACAGTCTTCCTCATTGAGTCTTGATTTGTTAATCTGTGCTAGTAGTATAGACTTGATGACGTTGCTTTTGTCAGTGGTGTTGTGGTTAGTCATTTGGTGGAAATTTTGGCAGCAGGGTCATGTATTATATCCTCCAGGTGTGAAGCGGTGGCAGGAATTGGCGTGGGGTCTTCTGGAGCCGTGGCACTCAGCGAAGCTCTGTGCCATTGTCTGTGCTCACCAGAGATCTAAGGGTAGTGCTCTTTCCTGCTCAGAAAGAGCAGAATCTGAACAGGGATATTCCAGGTATCAAAGGATGCTTTCTGGAAGAGCAGTTTGTTTCCCACCCGTGGAAGGTGCTGCAGCATGCCGTGGTGTGGGGCAGGAGGTGGGCCAAACCTCTGGTTCATTCTCCCGATTTTTCCCAGAATCGCTTGTGCATTGCAGGATGTGTGTCCCTCAGCAGAGGGAGCTGTCAGGATCTTTAAGGATTCCAGATTTGTGTCCAGTCCACTGCTCTGCACCATGTGAGAGTCTGAGAGGATCTGGGAAGTTGTCTGTTCTGTGTTTCTCATGAGAGGAAGGAACCACGAGGTACTGAGAAGCACCTCCTGCATTCAACAGGTGTGGAAGCAGCTCAAAATGAGGTGCAAAGCCCCAAAATGAGGTGCAGGCCCCTTAAAGGCAGCTGTGAAGATTGCTGGGCTTTAAATCAATACCCCTGTTCTTTGATCATAGGACTGGCCACATGCATGAGTTGATTTATGGGGTTATGGTGCTCAATTCGATCTACTTAACCACAAAGGGGAGTTTCATCTCATACTAGGGGTGTGTTGTTGAATAGAAGACTAGAGAACTAGAGCTGCTGTTCTTAGTCTCCTTCTCCTGCAGGCACCTATATAATATGTAGTCCATTTCCGAAATGTATCAAGCCCAATCTCAAAAAAACAGTTGGTTGTTTCCTCCTACGTGGAAGGCTGCCAGAAGTTCTCACACCTGACAGTAGGAAAGCAGCATCTTTAGATTTCTAGTCTGAATTTATCCTTGGCAAGTTTATATTAATGTATTTTGGGGTTAATAGTTTTTCAAATAACCTTGTTTTTTTCATTGCTTGGTAGTTGTTCTGGCATATTCATCCTTCTACTTTTGCTGTTGGCAGCAGCCAGGGGAACTGTTGCAGTCACTGCCCTCCAGGTGACCAGCCAGGAGTGCAGTGGATTGTAAGGTACAAATATCAACAATTAGGAATGTTCTTTGCCAGTGGGTGGGGATTTTTAATATCTCATTAAACAGTTTGTATAAAAGAAAGATTAACCTAACACTGGTTTCAGACAAACATGGCTGTGAAAGTCAAGTGACTCACATCTGTATTTTTTGGGGAAAATTGGTGTTTCTAAAGGACAAATGAAGAGGAATAGCTTCACATTAAAAGTACAAGGCAAGTTTGTAAGAGTAACTGTGAACAAAGAAATCATTATTAATCTAATGGGCAGTGTCCCTTGTCAGCATGGTTGTTGTAAAGTTACATGTAGGGCATTGATTTAAATATACTTGCCCTTCCCAGCCAGTTCTTGCCTGAAGGATATGGTAATGGGTGAGCAAAGCTTTTATTCCTACCCTCAGGATGGTGATTAATGGGGGCTCTGACAGGAGCAGGGTATATTGACGTCTGCCATTACAAACCTCTGTCTCCACAGGAGGGCTGGAGCAGCAGTGAAGTTTTGCTCTGTTCCCAGGTGTGCCCAGCTGTGCAGCTGCTGGGTTGTGACCATGCAGCTTGTGGCCTTCCCTAGGGATCAGCTCCATCTGCATTGGGAACAGCTCTAAACCAGCTCTTGCTTATACCTGGAAAGTGAAGGGGTTTATTTCCACTAAGTTTGTCTGAAAGAGAGAAATATATTGATTAATGACTAAGGGAGAGTAAGCTTACACACAGATAAGAACCACAAACCCTTTTTCTCTGAATTCTGCTGGACCAACCCTTAAGACCATGATTTGTTACATCAAAGGTACTGCTAGAGGGTAGGAAACTTTCTAGTTGCTTCCACGTGCAGCTGTGTGCCTGATGACATTTCACTGCACCTTTGAATGGGTCTGGAGGCAAGCTGAGACACAATTTCTGAGTTTGGAAGAATTTACTCTTTGAGTGGTCCCACTGCCACCCTCTCCTCACCACAGCAGCCGGTTCCTCAGCCCCTCTCAGATGTGCTACACCTTGAGATCAGTGGGGAAGAGCAAAGCGTGGGTTCTGTGGCCCCCAGCTCTGGCAAGTGTGCAGTGCCTGAGCCGGCTCCACACAAGTCCCCTTCCTGCATGGAGAATGGCAGGGCTGAGCAGTGAGCAGCCCATCCCACCCCAAAAATGTTATCCTCTGCATGATACTCAGACCAGCTGTTTAAATAAAGCTTTGTGTGGTAGTCTTAAAAGGGGTGAGGAAGACGAGGTATAGATTTTAATCATACAGAAATGTTATTAGGCCCTTCTTTTTCAAGTCCCTCATCAGCGTATATGGCTGTCTGGGAAGTGCCTTTATTGCATACTGTGTCCTGTTGAGGAGGAGTTAGCATCCAAAGTGCATGTTAGAATGCAGCTAACTTCATATATTAAATGTCAGGAAATCCCATTACTCAGCTGCCCATTCTACCCCTGTTTGCAAAACAGTACCTACAGAAATCTTTATAGTAGATGATTGTCTTAAAATTTTGCAGTTGCTGCACATTGTTCCTAATGGAAGCGATATTAAATAATGAAGCTTTGTGCATCTTGCTTACGGCAAACTCCTGATTTTTATAAATACTTGGTATTTTCCACTGAGATCTTTGGAATATCTGGTCCTTCTCATTTATTTTTAATGATTTCCTGGTATTTCAGGAAAAAAGATTACCTTTTAAAAATTGATCAAGTCAGCCTCTGTTTTTTTGTTGTTTAAGTTAATCTTTATGATTTTAAAACAGTATTCTGATTAGCATGCCTTTCTTTCTTTTTTTCTGACTTTGCTGCTGCCACAGAAGAAGTGTCTGCGAGGATAGTACAAGTAGTAACAGCTGAAGCTGTAGCGGTCCTGAAAGGTGAACAGGAAAAAGAGGCCCAGCACAAAGAACAGCCTGGATCACTACCTTTAGGTAAAATGAGACAAAGAATGTTCCAGGTGTCCTTGTGTCTGCAAATGTCTGTATGAATAACACCGGTTTTAAAAAAAAAGCAGTTCCAGCCATGTAGTCATGGGTAAACCATGTAGTTGTGGGTAAACCAAAGCCATCACTGGATAAATGCTGGAACCACAGGATAATGGCAGGATCCTTGTATTCCTGCTTCTTTGTGGCCCTGTGACTGTCTCATTCCATGTTTGCTCTAACAGCAGTTCTTCACTTCGCTTCTGACTCCTGAGTGGCACAGTGTGTTTGGTGGTAGGATTTTGTCATCATGTTTGTTGGGATTGTTTGTGTTCAGCCATGTACAACATGAAGGAGAAACGTCTGAAGAGGCAAAGGTAGAAGAGTGACATATAAAAAGAAAGTGAGGCTTTGCTGGTTGGGCGGTAGCTGCTCAGATGGAGGGGGAGCACCTCAACAGAAGGCAGAAAGGAATGGAGCACACCACGTGAGAGCAGCCAGGCAGAGCGAGGGCAGACTGTGGAAGAAGGAATCACACGTGGTAGAAGCAAATATCCATGGTCTATACTGGGAATGATAACACTGACTATGGTCCATGCTGTGTCTCCATCCTCCTGTTGCCTCATTTGTGAAATATCTCTCTGAAATAAAAGTCCATGTGTGTATATACATATATATACACACTTATACATAAATTTAAAAGGAGGTAGGTATACAGCCGTTTGTGCCTAAAGTTCTTCCTCCTTGCCAGAAAACTTCTGCAGTAGTTCAAAACATGTACACCAAAGGCCAGAGAAAGGACATACTCCATCCTGAGGTAAGGAAGTCTTGCTAGCCTGCCCTGGGATTGAATCTGCTGAGTGCATGTATGATCAGAACAGTGCTCTGCAGTGTTTTCCCCACAGGCACTCTGCCTGCTTTGGTGCAGTGCCTGGACTCTGCCTAGAAATGAATTAAAGTCAATGAGTAATTTAGCATATTTGTTGGAAATTTAGTTCCCAAGGTTTTGTGCTTCATTGAACTAACTTTGAACTGCGGCAGGGAGATGTGTTGCTTGGTAATTCCCTTCTTTGCAGAGACTCAGTTTTACATGGAAGATCACAGTTCTCCACATCACTGTGGCCTGGGAGAGGCAACATGGATATTCTGTTCCATCTAATTCTATAAGTAATTTAAAAAATGTTGTGAGAAGTATGTCTTCAGTTAACAACTCTTTATGTTCCTATGGTTAGTTGTATTGTGATGAATTTATCAGTACTCTGTCCTTGGACAGCACATCTTAAGGACAAGTCACATACGGTCTTTTCTAAATCACACTGAAATCAATAGGAGGAAGCCTGGAAAATTCTATTGATTCTTTGAAAGTGGCCTTGTCTGTGCTTGGGAAGAAGCCCTGAACTGGAAACCGAGATCTGCCTGAGGTGCCGTTGATAAGGCAGATCTGTTAAAACAGATTTATTTGGGTTTTTTCTGTAAACATTGGTTAAGCCCCAGGAGTGGATCTGTTTTTGAAGAAAAAAATTTTCAAAGTGATTGTTGTGAGATCAGATGCAGAGGTTATGCCGAGTTCATTTAAGAAGTTTGTTTAGGATTTAATCACATTTGAATTGAAAGAACTGAAAAAGAATAATTTGGTTTCAGCATCTGGTCTCATGACTGGGAATGAATGTAAACCTCAGTCTAAGTGCATTTAAGTTTTCACTGTGCCTTGCTCAGCTGAATCACTGTTATGTCACAGCTGACATAAGTTCCCTGTGCTGATGCCTTCTGCATTTAGGCAAGCGATATTTGCATGTGTTCTGTGATTAACACTGAACTCAGCAGAAGAAAAAAAAAAGTATGCAGAATGGGCTTTTTTTCGTGTACTCAAGGTAGATTGAAGAGATTAGGTGCCAGTTTCTGATAGTTGGCATGAATTTGTGATATCTCTTGTGCTCAGACACTTTATTGTTACTTTGGGTGACTGAAGGCTTTTTAAGAGGCAATACTGATTTAAGAGTATCTTGTACTTGATTTTTATATTGTACTCGATGACCAGAATTTTGTAAGTAATTCATACCATTAGAAAACAAAACAACAACAGAAAAATAAATCCTTTTGTTATAGGATATGTAAGTCCATGTACTCTGCAAGGGTCTGTCTGAAAACCCAGCAGACATGAGTACCCATCAGATAATTCCTCAGCTGACTGCAGCTTGTATCATTTATTTGTCTTCCTGGAATTAATTGCTGTTATCTCATTTTCACTGTTTGATTTCTAGCAGTTGAAGAGTCAGCCAACCTGCCTCCTTCCCCACCTCCGTCACCAGCTTCTGAGCAGACTGGAGTTCTGGAGGAAGGTAAGGGTCTCCTGGATGCTGCAGCGCAGAGCTGTCAGCAGAGGGATGAGACATAAATTTAAAGGATGGGGGAATCAGAAAATAGAGATTCTTTCTGCAGTGGAGATACTTCTCATGTGAAAAGATAAGGCATTCCCAGCAATAACTCCCCATCTGCAAGCCAACTGCAGTGCATGGATGAGGTAGACACATGCATAGAGGTAACTGAGGGATATGTTAAGTACATCTATGCTAAAGAAAAACAGATAGTGCTGCTCGCTTTTTTGTCTGTTGTATGCAAT
The DNA here is from genome assembly GCA_013398175.1 of Climacteris rufus. Taxonomy (NCBI): domain Eukaryota; kingdom Metazoa; phylum Chordata; class Aves; order Passeriformes; family Climacteridae; genus Climacteris; species Climacteris rufus. The sequence continues at coordinate 61,080 of VZRZ01007141.1, read as the reverse complement.
ATGAGCCAGGGTGTCTGCTGTCCCAGTGTGGTCACCAAAACTATGATTAAGTATGGGTCATCTTTTGTTTCTTGAGATTTGCTTGGCTGTGTTTTTAAAATTACCATTGCCTTTTGGTTTGAAATCTTAAATGCATGAAAGCAAGGAGATTCAGAGTTGAATCATTTCTTTGGTTCTCAACCTGTAATTCATGCTTCAGTGCCTGCATGTGTTGGGGGTTCTGTACACAAAGTGCAGCAGTCACTAGTCTTATAGTCTTATAAAGGAGATTTCTCTTCTGTTCTGCACAAGCGTTCAATTTCAGTAGCCCTTGATCACTGCATTTTCCTCCTGCTGAAATCTCCTCCAGCAAAGAACTGAAGTGTTGGCTCACTGTTAAGCAGAGGCCTAAATCCCAGTGAGGCTGTCGCAGAGTGGGCGTGTGCGTCAGTGCTTTGTTCAACACAAGACAACTGCTGCTTCAAGGCCGTCAGTACGGGGAGACAGCAGTGTGCTAAAACTGAGCTGTATCATGGGGATAAGAGAGAAGGATTTGGGCTCAGAATCTCCAGGGGACTGTCAGTTGAACTCTGCCGTGTCAGTAGCATTTTTATGTGTCCACTTAGTTCCTTCTTGGGTCCTCTTTTAGCATTTTCTCTTTCTTTTTGTTACATAAGTGCATGAAAATAATTTCTTTTCATCTGCTGAACAAACTTTGTTGGTATTTTAACACGGAGCCTCTATGAATTTTGTGAGTGGATGGTTGCTATTTCATGTACTAGCATAGTGTGACTCAGTTTATGCGGACACTGCAATTAGGCATGTTCCACCTTGCAGTCATTTTTGAGACAATGCAATTACAGTCTGTGTTAACAACAACATTTGTCGGTCACTTTGCTGGAAGGGCCTGCTGTATGTGTATAGTAACAATTGCAAAGAACTTGAATAATTGATTGTTGTTGGTTTTAAAAAAAAAAAATCTGCCCATTGTGTGTTTAAAAAAAATTGCAATACTTCCTAGACTCATCACCCAGAGGTAATGGCAATCAAAACTACTAAATGAAAGAGAACTGGTAAGGCATTAGCAAAGGTTTTTAGAATTGTTACCAGGGGTTTACTACCGTTTTTAAATATAAAGTTCACTTGGCTAGTCTTGTGTATGCTTTTTGATTTTTGATATTACAGTAAAGGGCTCATTCTTCTGCTTCAGGCCCTTGTCAAGGTTCTTCCATTAGCCTCAGGTTTAGGATTAGCTTTGTGTGCTGCTTATATCAGCTGTATATTTGTATGTATTTTAGGATTTTATAAAGTACTTATATTGATTAATTGACAGGAGGTTGTAGATTGCCCCCTAAGCAAATGGAAAGCATTTTGCTAGTTGTACTAACACAGGAAGGTGGCAAAACACTCTACAATTTGCTGTTATTATCAACTGCCAGACTGCAGTTCCCAGCTGTGCAAATGACTCAGCAAGTCACTTAACATTGTTGGTTTTCTCTTTCCTTGCATGTAGAATTGAATTAATATAATAGCACTTACCCTGCAGAGGTGGTTACAAGGACTGAAAGGTGTCTGGGAGATGTTTCAATGTTGTACACAATGTCATGGTTTTTAAAAACCTTCAGATAATTTTCTTTAACATTAGTCAAGAGACTTTTCCATGACATGGAAGATTTTGATTGATTTCTTCATTTTTCAGAGCACATGGCCAGTTTGTAAGGGAAGTATGGACAGAAATGATGCCCTGAGCCTTTAAAGCACTGTGCTGGAAGCTTCTTGTTTATGTCTGGCTCTCAAACAGGAACTCACAGTAGAGTTGTGTGAAGTAACAGAACGAACTTGGGAATAATTTCACCAGAAATATATTATGTTGCTTTTTACCAAAATATTAGTGTTGTCAGTTCAGTGTAGTAGAAATGGTAGTAAAAATCTTCTGCTCTGCTCTGTGTTAGAAGATGTGGTCCTTATTTTCTGTAGGTAAGTTCAGGTTTTGCTGACCTGAGTGAGCCAGACCTGTCAATGTTATTTAGGAAAAGTTCCTGTTCAGAAGAGTTTGCCTCAGTAGGGTTGTAGCCAGTTTTGCTGTACTTGTTTAAACCTCCCATTCCCTATACCATCTGGCTGTCCATCCTCATGCATCTTTACATTGTCTGTCTTTCTGTTTAGTAAAATACAATTTATTAATTTGTTGAATTAAAAAGGTGAGCACTTGGTGTATCTGCCTCAGACCGTTTTTCCCTTCTCCTAGAAGCTCTTCCTAATGCTCTTCAGTGTGTGTCGCATTGCTTTGAATCCAAGAGACTTCCTTCAGTCAATGTAGGAAGGAAATCACTGTTGTAGACTGACAAAGGTGGATGTGGCCAGCCATGCAGCAAACACAAATTAAAGGGAAAAAAAAAAGGTAGGAAAGACAGAGAGGTTTGTGGGTCAAGTTTATTTCAGGAGAGAAAGGATTTGGTGGATGCAGGTTTCTTTGATTTGGCTGCAGGAAAACATTCAGATGAACCTGTCTCTTTTTACTGCTGCAGAAGGTAAGAGAACTGCTTTGCCTTTTTGAAATTATATTTATTTCAACTATAATAACACAGTTTTGTTCAGAAAATTAAGTTCTCCCTAGCACCCTCTAATCCTTTTATCAGTTGTATCTGGTCATGCAGGGCTGATGTAATATTCTAATTTCTCGGCTTTTCTTTCATGCTCTGTGCCTTTTGATCATGGTCAACAATGTCTTCATGTAAAAAAAAAATAAAAATTAAACATTACAGGATAGAGAGGTGCCTCTGATGAACTGTCTTCCACTTTGAAATTGTCATTTCCGGTTAGCCTTTATATATCAAATAAGAATGTTTTGTAAACTGAAAAGAATCAAGTGTCCTATGAAAATGGATCTATTGGCAGTGAAACTTACTTCTTGAAACGCCTTCTGAAAATACACAAGGAAGGTAAAGCAGAATTAACCTTCACGAGAAGTGATTTTAATCTTGGACTTTAAAATGCATTAGGGATTTTTCCCATGCTTTGAGATGGAAAAGATTAGAAGGGCCTGTAATAACAAAGGATTTTTCTTGTTGCCAAAATAAAAGCACAGCCTCCTTGGAAGACAGCATTATCCTGTTTATGAAATTATCTGCATTAATTCTGAAAATACCTTTATTCAAACTGATAAACTAACAATGTAAATATGTAATAGCCACAGATGTAATAGCCCCAAACACCACCAGACTTTGTTCTCCTGGTGATTTGGGACCATCATAACAGTATGTATTAAGTATTTTTACTGCTGTCAGTTCCTGTAGCTTTAAGGTGTTTGTTTTCTTGCCTACAATCCATTCAGAGCCTATAAAGAAGAAATTTTAAGCCTTTTTTGCATCAGTCCTGGAAAAGTCCTGGGATTTTTTCTTCATTCTTGTTGATGCATTTTGCTTTTGAAAGGCCCCTGGATAAATAATCCACAGCTGGAAGGACAATGTCCCCTTTTGCCATCTTCCTTCTCTGTGTTCAGCTTCTGACCATATCAGCCTTCCCTTCTTTTCTCCATGTTGTCCAAGTTCCAGCTGAAGAAGTGGCAAGTGCTTCAGCTCATTCCACTCTTGTCTTCAGTGGGGCTGGTGTGAGGGCATCCTGCAGAGAAGGGGGAGTTGAAGTTTTGAACCTTCTTGAGTTCAGGAGGGAGTTGATTCCTGGTCTCTTGCTCCTTGAACTGTGGTCTCATCCTCTGTAACTTGCCTTTTGCAAATCATGAGCCCCCTCAAATTTGTTACAGAATTTTGTAGATGCTTCTGTGGAGAAGAAATCCACAGGTTCTGCATTGCAAGTGGATCAACGTGATCCCTGCAATCTCACTTTTGCCTCTAAAGTACTAGGGAAAAATGGAAAGCTTAGGCACAGCCCCAGGCTTAGCATTTCCTATTGCAGTGCTCTGCTGGGCTTTCTGCTTGGCAGAAGCGGGTTGCCAGGTTCTTCACCTGCCTCTTTTAATATTGCATAAACCTCTGGATCTGGGGATTGGATTCCACTACAAGAGAGAAGCTACGAAATTATCAGTGGTTTGTGCACTCTTTGTTCCCTGAAAGAAACTGTGAATACAGTTCTCTTAAACTGAGTTCCATGTGTGGTCTTTGTGCACACAGCATACCTTTGGTCCCAGCCAGCCTCAGTGCTGGCACTAGCCTTACACATGGACAACCTTTCTTTTGCAAGACTGTGATGCATATAGGAGCTGCTAATATTGCCATTGATTGCTACTTTTTTTTCCTTCTTGGGTGGTGATTGAGCCTGAATGGGTTGCTCCTACAGCATTCCTTTCTCAGGTGGAAGGAATCTATGTCATTACACAACTCTTGCTGCCAGTTGCTGCAGAAAGTAGAGGGTGCTTTTTTTAAAGACACAGGTGTTGTCTTGTCACAGTGTGCTATAGAAAGAAACTTAAAACTTACTGTTGTTTGCCATGAAGAACCTTAGAGCTCCTATAAATGGGATTGTTTTGGATCAAGATTGTTTTCAAGACTTGGGTGATGGCAGTTAGGATAGCGTTCCTGAGCCATCTTGTTTTGGGGTCCTGCAAAGAGATCCGATATGCTGCCTATGTTAAAGCCTTGCTTTCTGACTTAATGTTTTGGATGTAAGAGTGAAAGTTTTGGGGGCTCTCAGGGAATCTTGTAAGTTATAATTGCCTGGAGAAAGACCAGGGACACAAAGCATGCACTTGTACTTGAAGCTGGTAGGAAATCCAGTGGAATAGCTGCAGGTTCTTAAGGCACCCCGTGAATCAGTGTTCATCAGATTGCCAAGTGTCATACACTGAGAATGGACTTAAACATATTTTTTCTAGATTTTAGTTTTTCATAGCTTTATTCATGATGAGAGGACATCTCAGCCTACGTGGGGTCCCAAGTCTCCCCTCTAGGGTTGTACAGATGAGGTGGTTGGCCAGTCATTTTCATTGGGTAGTGTTATTTTTCTTTGTCTTGCAAAAAACAACCCAAGCTGCCCCTCCCTGTAGCTGTCTGTAGCTGGTGTAGCCCAGTGATATGATTTCCTGTGATGCTACAGTGAAGGGTGAATAAAGCTGTCATTCCAAAGCATGAGCTAACACCGAGTTGGGAGCTAGTTCACCACGGAAACATGACACAACAGCATAAAATACAGGACTAACAGTGACTGCTGTGAGCAGCGCTTTGTGGCCTTTATCAGAAAAAAAAAAAGGTAGCTAGCTATTTGGGGATGAATTTTTTGGTTGTTTGAGTGTTACTTATTTATAGGGAAAAGAAGAAACTGGGGAATTTTGAAACAGATACAATGAAAAATAAAGCCACCATTGACCAAAATGTAAGCTGGTTTTCTTTTTAATTAAAGGACTTTTTAAATGTTACACTTTCAAGTACTAAGTCTGGTGACTATGGGGATACAACTGTGTCAGGACACTTCAGAGGTTTCTAGTACAGTCAGTCAGGTGTGTAATACATATGGGTATATTGGAAGTTGTGAGATGTGGTTTGTGCACAGCATGTGTTCCTCTAAGTAATGAGTGTGTAATTTTGAAATTCACTTACTCCAAGGGTTGGTTTCTGATGTTTGTAAACCCTGTAGGAAGGGCCAGGTACATGGCCTATGTGTTAAAATGCACAGCTGCCTCATTCCTCTATCCTGCATTAACCCCCATAGCGTGACCGGTGTCATTCACTCTCCAGCACGACATAGTGGCTGGTGCTGCTAGAGCGTGTGTCCATCTTGTCTTGTCTTTTCTATGTGTGTCTGTCTGTCCTGCAGCCTTTGTCTGTGTGTGTCTGTTCGTAGATGCAGGGGCAGAGGATAAGGTGGGGCTGCCACAGCACTGCCCTGGCTGTGGGCCTGCTGCCAGCAGGGAGTGGCGTAAGCACCTGGCCCCCTCCATTTCAGTGTCTGTGCCCGAGGAGGAGCCCTACAATTCGGATGAGGAGTACTATGAACACCCTTTATTCAGCTCGGAGTGGACTGGCTCTAGTACACACCCCAGTGCCACAGTGAAGAGCACAGAGGTCTTGTTGGGCCATGATGAAGGTGAAAAGAGCATGGTCCCATTTGGTTCCTCTTCCCCTCTACTCACCTGCCATCCATTCCATTCTGTATGTACCTGGGGTTGCTGCCTTCTGAGGAGGGAAACCTAGTTATATTTTATCCCCACATGGAAGTGGCACCCCTCTAAGAGTCTCTCCATGTCAAGGTAAAGCTGCAGCATGAGCAAAAAATGCAGCTTTGGGGTCAGTGTAACCATGGTCCCCATTTAAATCAGAGGTCTTGTTCTCCAGGCCTGGCTTATAGTGGAAGCAAAAGGAGCAGCTAGTTAAAAGAAGTGGAAGCTAATTTGTTCTTTGTGCCAGAGAAATACCGCCAAGAATAGTACGTGAAGTAGGCCAAAATACTGTTACTGGAAGTAAGTCAGTTGTTAACACAATGAGGGAAACATATGTCTATACCAAAGATAGCCATGGAAGGTCTTTAATTCTCCAGCAGGCAAAATAAATAAGTTTTACCCTGGTGTACAGAGGTAATTTCAGGCAGTGTTGGGTTATGGCTGATTTACAGTTTTTTGTGGACACACTCCTTTTACATCGTGCCAGCTAACCACAGACAAGGAGGGAAAAAAGTTCAATGTCTCTCTGTATCTCCTTTTTCTATGACCTGAGCACATCAGTAAGTAGTATGTTATCAGTGGGGGTTATGTAAAAGTAAAATGGCTTTTGAGGAATCAAGGGAGAATCTTTTTCAGTGAGTAACAGAAAAGCTGTCTTCTCAAAAGTGAAATAGGTGATGTTTCATTTCACAGCGCTCAATCTTGGGAGCTGAAGTTAAAAACAGTACAGAATCCTCTAACGGTTTGTGTCTCAGGAGGGTGGAGCTGTGTCCCTGAAACTGGTCACTGGGTCATTTCAAGAAAACCAGAGTTATTTAGAATTAACAGAATTAACAGTCTAATGTGGCAACAGCATCAGTAGGACATCAGTGCTACTAATTGAGGATTGAGGATTGTTAATGTTAGCATGTCTCCCTGAAGATAGAGTAGATGAAAATCACAGGAGTAGCCTTACGATAGCTGGGTTCCTGTAGCTGTATGTACAGCACTCCCAGCTTGGTTACTTCATGTGCAGCTGCTTTTTCAGTCATATCATCTGCCTCTGGTGAAAGATCTCAGAGCATCCATGTGGGGGAGAAAAAAGGCAAATAGTCTGGGTCATAAGTGGAAGTATAGGCATTATGAGACCCAGAGATCTGCTCAGCTGGTGAGAGCATTGTACTAATAATGCCAAGGCTCGATCCCCATATGGGCTGTTCACTTGAGAGTTGGACTTGATCCTTCTGGGTCCCTTCCAGCTGAGACTATTGTGTGAAACAGCCATCCTTTCTGGTCAGCAGTCTGCTTGGCATAAGAGTCTGCTGCACAAAGGGAGGCTATATGATTCCTTTGTTAATTCAGGGATAACTTTCTAGTTTGAGTAATTATTTTTATTCACGTGGCTTTGTGTAAAGTATTTCAGGAAGTGAAGGCATATTGCTCAGAGTAAAATGAGAGGCTTTCCTTAGCATTTTTTAATTGAAAGGGATGCACATACAAAAGTACATAAAGTTGGGAAAAGAAAAGCAAGGTATTCAAGTCAGGGTCTCTTGTAGCTGGAGACCTGTTGTCCTGCATGGCTGTTTTTACAATCTGCCCGTGTGCAAATATTCCTGTAATGCTCAGACATTGGTCCAGGTCTGATTCTGGATCTTCTGGCTTCTGTTCATTTAAGATACAGTATATAACCTTAATTATTTTATATATTATTAATAATGTGCTTTTCTTCACATAGTTATATTTTCTGAGTCTCAAACAGTGTTTATGTTCCTTAAATCACTCTTTTAAGACCATAGCTGAAATGGATGATTGATTGTCTGGCTTTCACTGGGCCAATCTCAGAAGAAAAATGAAAGGCTTGTCATACCAAGAGGCTGGATACAGCCACTTCCAGATTAGAAACTGCTTTGTTCTAGGTCTGATTCAGTGAAGTACTTCATCATGAGATACATTTTAAAACGGGGGAGGTCATCAGGTTGCCTGCAGGATGGCTGCTGGTCAGGTGCTTAAGTATGTTGCTGAATCAAAGTTTTCACACTTGATCCTGACTTCTTATCAGGGGGAATACTGATAGTGCACACTAACTTTTGTCTGAGTAGCAGTGGCAGGAGTACAAGCCTGAAATTGAGATTTTTCTAATCATTCTTCTGCACGAGCAAAGGCTGCTCTACAGACTACTATACTGATCCTAACAGTCTGTAGCCTCAGTGATATATTTTAGAAATTCAGGTGAACAAATAGTTTTATTGCATTCTTTGACTTAATTGGTGATGAGGGGCCTGGGGACTAGTGAGGAAACAGCAAAGAAAATGAATAGTCCTTGTGTTAAAATAGTGATTTTCACATACAGATTTCAGATGTCAGACAGCCTAAGGGAGAAATTGTTTATAAACCCTTTCAGTGTAGGAATCTTGGCAGAAATCTTGCAAAAACCATTGCTTATTAGCCATGCGTAAGGCCTGTTAAGGCTATGGAAGTGCTCAGTATTTTGTCAAATCCAGGATTCATGCAATAGATTGACTTGCTGGCATTCAGCAGTATGTATTACCAAGGTCAGTGGAAAGAAATCAATGCCTCATACCTTCATCCACCTCAGCTTAATATCTTGTACTGGATTAAACAGCACATTTATCAGAAAAAATACTTTGAGCTCATTGATGCCATCCATCATTCAATTCCATCTCCATTTGCAATGACTATTTGACCCACTGTCATCTTTGGGAGAGGTATGCCTGTAAAACACTTTCAGCTCTTCTCTTACTGCATGAACATGCTTGTCTGGGGGGGAGACAGGCTTTTGGTTTGTTTTTTTCCCTAAGGACAATTCAGTTCCAGGATGACAAAAATGAACTGGATATGGGCAGTCCTTCACAGAATTAAACCAAAAATGTTGAGCTGAAAGGGTTATGCAAAAGCAGTCCTGTTCAACTGTGTGCTTGGTATTTACTGTTGGCATTGATGTCACCTCCTTTTTCCATCCCCAAGAAGAACCAGTAAAGAGTCCGATGGCTGTGGGAACGAAACCTACTGCTCTTCCTGGGAAGCAAATGGGGCAAGAGCACGGGCCCCTTGAGCCTTTGGACCAGGCAAAGGGCCTCTGTGAGGGTCAGTCGGATTCTGGTTCAGTGTGTCATGAAGACAAAGTGCCAAGTGTGGCATCCAGCAGGGAGAGTGTGACCTTTGTGGCAGGAGAACCCCTGAAAGACACATCCTCTTCCTTGGCTGAGGAAGGTGTGTCCTCCTTAGGTTTGCATGTGTTTGCTGCCACCAAATCCTTCTCCAGCTTTCTCCAGTGCTTTCCAAGGCTGCTTCATTTTTTGTTTTTCCCATTTATTAGTATGATTGCTCTTGTTATTATGCTTGAAGAGTGTGTAGTGGATAATATGGTTGTATAGGTGCTGTATGACAGCATGGTTTCCCACTGCTGTGGCTGATTCCTGATTTTTCACTTTGCCATGATAAAATATGCTTTGCAGCTAAGCTGATTCCTCTGTGTAAGCCTTTTTTCCCCATCTCAGATGTGTTTGCCAGTCACATTGCTAATCTATGTTGGTTTTTTTTTTTTGGTGCAGAGGTTCATCTGCATTTCTTTCAAACAGCAGATTTACTGCCTTTGACTATGACATAAAGATGCTTAAACTGTAGAAATGTTTTCATTTGCAATGTGGAGGTTTTTTGTTTGGTTGGTTTGTTTTTTTTTTCTGTGTGCTTCAGTGCATTCTGGTTTAGCTTACTTAAAGCTGTTGCTTCTTATATCATACCCTTGCCATCCATTGCAATCCACCCCTCCTCTCCTCAGGCATTGCCAGAACTCTTATTTTTTGTGTGTCACCTTATCACAAATGTTTAACCCTGCTGGAGTGCCCTTCTTAGGGCAAAAGCTCCATCACTTCCACTGGGACGTTTGCCTTCAAAGTGAAAGTTAGGATTGGGTGCACTGGGTGAAGTTCTGATTTAGTCTCTGAACAAAATATTTACTGCAGTCATCTTTCAGTACATAAGAACTAGGCTTCAGGATTTTCCTTTTAATGTTATTTCTCTCAGCCAGTGCAACAGAGTGCAAAGACACTTTGTGTGGAGTAGTGATGTACCCACTCCCTACCTGGCTAAGAAATGCTGCATTTGGGAGGGTGGTGTTCTGACTGGCCCAGCTGAAGAACACTGGATTCCTTTGGCAGGCGGAATATGTTTTGATGCCATAGCTATTGTTCATTTGCACTACACTAAGAGTCACAGTAGGATGCACAGAGAAAAGCGGTATCTAGCTATTTAATTTCTGTGAAACGGGGATGACATCAGCCCAATGGTTGTATCTTTGTACTTCATAGGGTTTGCAAGTCAGTCACCAAATGTAAAAACATAAAGGAGCAAAATTACTCTAGTTGTAGATTTCTAGTTTGGTTATCTATAGAGTTTAGAATGGCAGTAGCTTTGACTGTGATTAACATATGCTAAATATTTTAAAAATGAGCAATACTTTGATACTAATTGTTCTAAAAATGATCAGATTCATCAGAGCAAAAGGATCGCACCAGGGACTTCAAATCAGATCTGAGGATATTCAGAGCTGTCCCAATGCTAGTTGTAACAAGCCTTAGTAAAACCCCTTAAAATCTTTTTTACAGATTAGTGCAGAAAGATCTGCCACATTCTGCAGTCTTCATATTTTCCATGATAGGAAGATTTGCATGAGATAAGGATCATTATCTTTCACAGGACATTAAAAAAAATCAAGCTGTTAATGATTAACAGGCCAGATATTAAAAAAAATTTAACTAGGTATTAGTCTCTGAAAATATAGTGGCAGAGTTTAAGAGTAGCCTTTTTAGTTTAAAATTAACTTAATTAGGGCCTGATCTAGAGTCATAGAAACATGCCAAGTATTCTTAGACTTCGGCTACAGCTGTAGGTGTCTGGCCATTTTGAAGACCAGACCTTCAAGATCTGGGACTATTAATAGGTCTGTTGCTGATTTCCACACACTGTTTTCATGACAGCTGTGAGATTTTGGTCATTTGCCAAAGAGCAAATGTTAAAAGTTGGTACAATTGAAAAAACAGCCTCTTCTGAAACTTGCAAAACCTTTTGCATGCATTATCTCTGCAGTTTAGGCTGCATGCAGCAGAAAAATGTAAAAATAAATAGATAGAAGTGTATAACTATGTATGTTTTAAATATTAGCAATACAAGAAGATACTATTGATTTGATTAAAGCTGCAGACTTTACTAACACAAAACTAACATGAGCTACAGAGTCCAGCAAAGCTACTAATTAAGTGAGGTTATTTGTGGTTTTGCTGTTCTATATGAATCATGAAGATGAAGAATTCACATGAAATCATCTCATTTCAGTGCTCATATTTATATGTGTACAACTCACATTTTCTAGATAAATCCTTATGTATTGAAAGGAAACTAGGATTTAACACTTTAAAGCAGATTTCTAGGTGGATGGCCTTGCTGCATGCTCACGTCTTTCTCCCTTTCCATTCCATCCTTCATACCAAGTGTTGTAAGCCATATGACTGCCTGCCTGTAAGTGCTTTAAATAATTTTGCTATAAAACCCAAACAAACTGCTTCAGGTTTAATTGCAGCCACGAAGATGGAATTCCGTGTCCAGGAGGGCGCACGCCCTTTTGCAGCAGAACCATTAGACACAAAGCAACATGAATCTGGGAAAGACAGTAAGACTGTTGAGCAACTTAAATATGATGCCTTAGTTCCACAGTCAGCAAAAACAGAGGCTGCAGATAAAAAGGATTCAGAGAGCAAAGACAAAGAAAAAATGCCTTCACCTCCATCAGAAAGTGTCTTGAAAACTGATTCACAGAAGAAAGGGGAAGCCAGTTTTGCAGAACCTGCTGCTAAGCCTCCTACTCCTCAAGAAAAAAAGGACTTATCGTCTCAACTGCCTAAAGAGAGCAGGACAGAAGAAAGGACTGCAGGTGCGCCCTCAACAACCAATCAAATTATGACTATCAAATTTCAAGACGACCTCAAAGATGTCCAAGGTGTTGACATCAGCCCTGGTGGAAGTTCCCTATTGCTACCAGAACCCAAGGCAGAAGCAGCCAAAAGTGAACTACCTTCAGGCCCAGTTCCTGCTGTCCCCCAGGAGCTTTCACTCAAAGATGGTTTCAAAACAAAACAGGAACCCACTGATCAACTGTTTGCCAAAGATCTCAGTAAAGATGAACAGATCCACAGAGAAAGGACATTACATCTGCAAGAAGTCTCAGCAGTAACTGTAGATGGCTTGAAAACTCCAAGCACCCCAAAAATTCCTCCATGGGGGGAGGAAAAGGACATGACTAAGGATGAGAGTGATGAGGAAGAAAGGTATGACTTCTATGATAAAGGGGAGGCTCAAATATTAGATGACTGTAAATTTACCACAAAACCTGAAGTTAAAACTCTTTCCCTAGACAAAATAGACTTTCAAAAGGATAATGGAGCTAAAAAGTCACCTGATACTCTCAAAGCAGAAGAAGAAATGGACCATGGTGGGCTCTCAGCAGCAGCAGACATGAAAAAAGAGGAGCAGCAAAGCACACAGGCACCCCCAGCTAAGTTAAGCCATGAACTGACCCTTGAGAAAACAGTAGAGCACCCTGATACCACTCAGTTATCCAGAGTAACAGAGAAAGCCCCTGAGGCACCAGGTTTAACCACTGAGAAGACTCCTACTTTTGAAGCTTCTCGAGAGAATGATGTTAAAAAAGATACCGAGGAGGATAAGACAAGTGTCGCAGCTCCTCATCAAATGAAAGAAGAAGAGGATCGATCAGGAATGTCAAAATATTTTGAAACCTCTGCTCTGAAAGGGGAAGCCTTCAAAGCAGATGGTCTGAAACAAAGCAGTGATTACTATGAGCTAAGTGACACCAAAGAGAGCATATATGAGCCTTATCAGAGAGGTCATTTAATACCTGAAGATGAAGAGGAGGAGGAGGAAGAATTACAGACAGAATTGAATCAGCAGCAGAATGTGCATGATCATGAAATGGGGTACAGTACCCTGGCTCAGAGCTATACACCAGACACATCTGAAGAACCCAGTTCCCCAACAGAAAGAATGTTCACTATTGACCCCAAAGTCTATGGGGATAAGAGAGAACTTCACAGTAAAAATAAAGATGACCTAACTCTGAGCAGGAGTTTGGGACTTGGGGGGAGATCTGCAATTGAACAGAGAAGTATGTCTATTAACTTGCCCATGTCCTGCCTGGATTCCATAGCCCTAGGATTTAGTTTTGGTCGTGCACATGATCTTTCTCCCCTTGCTTCAGATATTCTAACTAACACTAGTGGAAGTATGGATGAAGGTGATGACTACTTGCCAGCAACCACACCAGCATTGGAGAAGGCTCCCTGCTTCCCCATTGAGAGCAGAGAGGAAGATGAGCGCATAGAAGAAGAAAAAGCAATAGTAGAAGAAAAAGTCCAGCCTGAGACCTTGGCTGAATCATCTTTTCAGGCCAAAGACTACTACAAAAATGGGGCTGTCCTGGCTCCTGACCTGCCTGAAATGTTAGACTTGGCAGGGACAAGATCTAGATTAGCCTCTGTGAATGCAGATGCTGAGGTGGCTCAGAAGAAGTCAATTCCTTCTGACACTGTTGTGGAAGACAGCAGCACAGCCCTGCCACCTGTGACAAATGAAAACCATGTAATTCTAAAAGCTGAAAGTCAGCTGGAAGACTTGGGCTACTGTGTTTTCAATAAGTACACAGTACCACTTCCTTCTCCAGTTCAAGACAGTGAGAATTTAACGAGTGAAACTTGTCCGTTCTACGAAGGCACAGATGAAAAACTGAGACGTGGCCTGGCTCCTGACCTGTCTTTAATAGAAGTGAAGCTGGCAGCTGCTGAAAAATCAAAAGAAGACTTCCTCAGCGAAAAAGACTTAGGTCAATATGGTGAGTCCATTTTGGTGAGGGACTTAGAGCAGGAGAAAAAAGAGAAGCTGGATACTGTGCTAGAAAAAAGTGAAGATCAAGTTGACTCTAAAGAGGTCTATCCCATTAAAGGAGTAGAGCCAGAGAAGACAAAAGCTGAGGCAATATTAGAAAGGAAAGAAGAAAGTGTGGCTAGTAAAGTTCATTTACCTGCCGATACCATGTATGAAAGAATGTCTGCTTCAGAGATAGCAATAGAAAAGGATTCTGTTTGTTTGTTGATGGAGAAGGAGAAGACTCTTAGTGTTGTTCCTGAAATAGCTGAGATAGAAGCTCCAGTTAAACCAGATTACAATGCTATAAAGCATGATATGGAGGTGGCTGCAAGGAGAGCTGACCAAGAATATCAGAGTAAGTTAGACACTAAGATTAGTGAGGTTGTTTCTCTTCCTTTAGGGAAGGACAAAGCCTCTGTTAAAAGAGCAGAGCTTGAACCCAAAGACACTGAGCAGAAAGGTGAGACCATCTTCTTCAGAGAAGCAAAGGATGCAGATGTACTTTCCAAGACCGAACCTAGTTATGTGAAGGACAGCACCAAACTGTCAGAAACAGAAATTAAGGAAAAAGTAACTAAGCCAGATCTGGTACATCAAGAGGCAGTTGATAAAGAGGAATCTTACGAGTCTAGTGGAGAGCATGATCAAGCCCAAGAAAGTTTGAATGGAGAATCTGCGAAACCAGAGGATATCAAAGCAGAACATCCAAAACCTCCCATGTCTGGGGAAGAGATGCCTGCACAGTTACCAGCAAAGGAGATTTCTGTGGATCTCCTCCTTCAAAAAGCTGAGCCTCTCCGGGAAGAGCCTGCTGAGATTCAGATGGAGAGCATACCACAGCATGCAGAAGGAGCTGAAGAGATTCTGGATGGAGCTGTGAAACTTATGGAAACCCAAAAGCTGCTGCCATGTGAAGTGGCAGCTGAGGCCCCAAAAGGGGAAGAATATGTGGAAGAAGAGGTAGAAGCAGGGCAAGAAGAAAAAGGAGAGGATAAACAGCATCTTGTATCAGAAATGCCCCCAGACTTTGGCAGGCCTGCTCCTGAAGAAGTGGAAGCCAAGGGTAGCCCAGAAGCACTGCCTGAACTTAAAGGCATTATTGAATCAGTGGTGACAGTGGAGGATGACTTTATCACGGTGGTGCAGACAACAGTTGATGAGGGCGAATCTGCTTCTCACAGTGTGCGCTTTGCTGCTACTCAGCAGGAAGACATCGAAACAGGAGACTCCCAGGCTGAAGAGGAGCTAGAGGTTGAAGAAGTGGAAGTTGAGCCCAAGGAAGGCTCCCCAGAGGCTCCTGCTTCCCCCCAGAGAGAAGAAATCCTGCTCACCGACTACAAAACGGAGACGTGTGATGATTACAAAGACGAAACAACAATCGATGACTCCGTCATGGATACAGACAGTCTCTGGGCAGACACTCAAGGTGTGCATTATGCTTTCTGTTTTGTCTGTTGAATATTTTTGCTTCCAAATCATAATGATTGAAAAGCAAAATCATTATAGTTATAATAGTAATCTCAGCATGTTTGAGAAAAATGGTAAAAATAGTCTGCCTTTTTTAAATTAATCATCTGCTCTGTCTTCAACTGTTTTTTCCCCACTCCTCCGAAGTATTGTTAACATTAATTACTAATCTTTTGTTTGTTGTTATAATTTGCTCTGATTCTACAGATGATGATAGGAGCATCATGACTGAACAGTTAGAGACTGTTCCTAAAGAGGAGAAAGCAGAGAGAGAATTGCGAAGATCATCTCTCGATAAGCATAAAAAAGAGAAACCTTTTAAAACTGGGAGAGGCAGGATTTCTACTCCTGAAAGGAAAATAGCTAAAAAGGAACCTAGCACACTCTCCAGAGATGAAGTGAGAAGGAAAAAAGGTTCATTTAACACTCCTATTACAATTTCTTTTTTTTATTTTCTTACTGTTTTACAGTACTATCTGGTTACTCTGTTGTAGATGATGTGCACCATAACATTATTAATGGTAGTGTTTTTTAATGCAACATTGTACCGTTATGTGAGAAGCCATGTGCAAGGCTCACTGCTCCACTGGTCCTGTTTCATTGTAAACATCCCCACTGATCACTGGGTAATGCATCTGTGAGCCAATGCACCCGTGCTCCCCCTTTTCTGGTGTAGCATTTGTTCCCTCCTGTACAAGCAGCGTGTTGGGTTGGAATTGTGGAGCAGTGGGCCTGCCACTTGTTATATGAATCATATGAAACTATTTGCTGGGTTTTTTTCCTGATTCTATGTTTTTGTGTTCTTTTTGTCTATAGCAGTGTATAAGAAAGCTGAACTTGCTAAAAAAACTGAAGTTCAGGCCCACTCTCCCTCCAGGAAAATCATTTTAAAACCTGCTATCAAATATACTAGACCAACTCATCTCTCCTGTGTTAAACGGAAGCAGACAGGTGACTGCGTTCTGTTCAGTTATGCAATGTGGCTGGCAAACATAGACATTTTCTTTTGTAAATCTCATAGCTATAGTAGCTTCTCTATTTTCTTTTTCCTCCAAAAGTATGAGTCTTCACAAATAGCATTGTTTTTTTTACTGTTTTGTACCATTTTTCTTTTATTCTTTCTTTTCTGGTATTTGTTTATGTGATGGAGGCCATGATCATGTATGCTTGTCATTGCTTGCGCCTCCAAGTGCTGTGGTTGTAACTTGGCATCGTGCTTAGAGTGTGGTGTTCTAGGAATCTCTACTCAGCAGTTTTTGTTGGATTTTTTTGTTTGGTTTTTTTTTTTTTTTTTTTTGGTTGGTTAGTTTTGGTCTTTGGGGTTTCTTTGTTTGTTTTGTTTGGTTTTAAATGATGCTTTATTTTGTGGTGGGAAAATGTTGACAGCTTAAACTATGGTATACATTTCTATTGTTCGGTTTTTTTACTCTCATGCATAATAAGAAGTGTTTCAGACTTATATTTTGTTGATTGATGTTATCTGCATTGACAATTCCCAATCTGTCACTGTTGTTTATGCTGTACAGTCAAAATCCACAGGGAGAATCCAGACACGTGCACCATGAAGCTGAGAGAGAAGAAATCTGGGCTCACACTGTGAAATGCATTCCAAGCAAAAATCTTAATATTTGGTAGAGGAAGATGAAAGGAAGAAAGAAATGATTCCTGTTACGACTTGATAGGTGTATCATTATTTAGAGGATCAAAATAATTCTTCCAGCATTTTCATCATATTATTCATTGTTCCTGTGAGTTCAGGCTGGAAAGATGAACATCTTGACTTTCATGGTGATCTTGAAGAAAAATTACTGAAAGAGACCATGTTTTCTGTCGTGTAACATAGCCACAGTGCTGCAGTGTGGTTGTCTGGATCTAGGGCTATTAAGAGAAGAACCATGCAGAGCAATGCAGAACTGCATAGGCATCTTCTCACAGCTTAGAAATTAACAGAAGGATTCATTACACATATGGTTAAGCAGAGCAATACTAGAAGTGTCCCTAGGAAGTCATTCCCCTGCAGTTTTGCTCCAGTCTCTCCTGTTCTAAATGTGGGCCAGCCTCAGCAGGGAGGCCTGACTGGTGAACATGCAGTAAGAGGATGGTTACATGAGAGTAGGTTTGGTATTGTGCCTTTGCTGTAGGAAGTGTGGATTGTCTCCTGACTGTGTTTCATTAGGACACCAGACCTAACAGTACCATCACCTTGCTGCTGTGATGGAATCTGGAAATGGAGCCAGGGAAGGAAAGGCTGGTTCAGTTCCCTCTGTGTTGCAGTGATGGCTTCTCCTAGTTTGCAGTCTCTGGGCTGTCCTAATGTGCATTCTGGACCAGAACTACTCAAGAGGGAGGAATTCTAAAAAAGAATTAAAACAACTCTCCTTGCTATCTCTTGCTGCTTGCTGAAGCACAGCTTGATATAGCTCAGAAGTTATGACCCATAATTCACATTTTCTTTCGAAAGCCCCAGAGGGTTCAATGAGCTGTGAACATGGGTGAGGGAAAGGCACTGGCTTTGTAGTCTTCTCAACTTCATCTACACCTCTACAGCCATGTGGTCAGTGCTGTCTTGCCCTCAGGTACTCTACCACTACCTTCTCTGAACTATTCTGACCTGTAGCATCCCAAAGATACCTGAGACATACCAATGGACTTAGATAAGGAAATCTGCCCTGTGCCTGAAACGTGTGCTTGGCAACTCTCAGGTTTTTCTCTTCTCACTGCAATACACAGTGAAACGGATGTATTAGTCCAAGGGAGAAATATAGTCCAAAAACTGCCACCCCATACATTTAAGTCCTGAGGTGGAGAGCAAACAAAATGGTGGACCCAGATTGATTATAAAACTTTCAGAAATATGGCTTCAACTTTGAGCTCTAAAGCAGAGGAGTTTGAACCATGCCAGAAAGTGAAAAAAATCTATCTTAGAATGTTTCAGCATACTCATTATTGCTGAAAAAGAATACGGTATGCCTTATTTTCTTCTACCTCACATTTCTGTACTTCCCGATGGGACCTGGGGGGAAACTTTGAGAAAGAGTGCAATGCTCTGTGTTATTCTGAGTGCAGGTGGCCATATGTTAACCTGAGCTTGAATGTGTCATGCAGGACTCTCCAGGATCTGGAATCTAGAGGGGTCTCTCTCCCATTTCTTTTTATATAAAATATAGCACCATTTCTTGAAGCCCAGTTTTGACTGTCAGTGCATCCTATTTGGAGTGGTCTTGTCAGCTTTAGTGATGCCTGGGTAATGAAGCCCCCCAAAAGTCCTTGGCAGTGTAGTCTACAGAACTTTGAGTGTGTTGCAGCCAGTTAAAACCTCCATGCTGCATTTACTTTAGAATGAAACATGTCCAGTCATAAGATACAGATGTTTATGAAAAAAAGTTAATGTTTGCTTATATTTTTTGTGTAGTTGCTGAGAAAAGTACATCTTTCCCCTAATTCCCCTCAGTACCTGAAAAAAATTCCCATGTCACTGGTAAGCACTGGTAAATACCATAACTTAGAGCACCATATCCGTGAGGCAGGGGACTGCTGTTTGACAGACTCATCCTTGCTATTCGAAAAAGAATTTGTGTGGCCAACTCTGAGGAAAGAGCTGGGAAGTCTTTGCCTTGACTAGTGTAGCTCTATGAGTGAAACTCCCAACCTGGCCCATGTTTTTTGGGTGGCTGTGAGTTGCCACTGCAGTTATGTCATCAGAGGAGTGTTTTCAGAGGCAAGGCCAGGACAATGACCAGGCCATGCTATGCTTCTGTTCCTTGTTTTCAGTTCTGGGGTCACCCCCTGAGGTGAAACATGTTTGTTGTGTATTTAAGCCCACAGCAGGGCCTGTAGAAATCTTGTGTTCATACGGAGAAGTTATGGTTGTTATCCAGTACATCGGCACAAGCAACACAGCTTTTCTTTCCACTTCACAGTGGTGACTGGTTATTGTTCCATGCCAAGGGAAAGAGGAAAGAAACTGTGATTATTTAGAAGAGATGGAAACCAGACCCAAGCCATCAGTAACAGATGTGGTAAAGTGTGACACGGGAAGGCTCTGCTGTACTTACCCCTGTTGCAAATTCAGAAGAACCAAAGTATGCAGTTACATATTCCTTTCCTCCTCACAAGTTTTGTCTCCTGCACCTTGATTTTTTAAAAAATTACATATATTAGGAAGGCAGAACTAGAGTGGGAAGTGCGACATAAAACCAGGGATAATCTCGCCACACCTGGGAGCTGCACTGGAAAAGGAAAAATTAAGCTGACCTGTTCTGTATGAGGAATTAGGGTTGGTTTTAGAGTTGGAAAACGATTTATAGCAGACGGTTGTCATTTGTGATAGCTGTCCTCCTCCTGCTTTTACCAAAGGCATCCGGGCGCTGGCCGGAAGATTTCACGTCTAGTTGTGAAGTGGCACACCACTTCCTAAGCAGCAGCATTGAAGTGAAGCTAATAACATGCTTTCCAACAAGCTGTCCCATTCAAAAATGTGTTGTAAAGATGGAGTCAAGGTCCTAGAGAAAGCTCTTACCTCAAACCATGTTGTATCAGATACATGAAATACTGAATTAACATACTTGATGTCCCATATAAACCTTGCATTTCTAAATTCTTGAGAGCTTAGTTGACTATGACACACTGACCTTGATGACACAACTAGGATGATAATTCAACAGTGAATCTCTCTCTTTCCATTACAAATGTAGGCTAATATTTTGAAAGTGGTGACTATAGAGGCCTGTCTTAAAATTTTAATTTGTGGATGATTCAAAGGAGCCTGATTTTTAGAGGGCAGTCCTCAAAATCAGGATTCTAAGTTGTCTGAGGATTGACCAGAGACTCTTATAGTTGTCAGCTATTTCTGGAACTTTTTTCTATTAGTTTCTAGAGTTCTAGGAACATGAAAACAAAATTTTGTTTTGTTTGAAACACATAGAATACCATTTTACCTCAAATAAAATGAATACAGGAAATTTTTAAGGGAAGTACATTTCTGCATACAGTTCAGTGAGGGTAATTCACAAAGTACTTGCTTTTCACAGTAATTTCAAGGCATTTAATTGTTTTAACAAGTGTACTAAATGGAAATGCTTATTATTACTGTCTTTAACTATCAAGTCTTTCTTTGGATTTCTCAGCAGCAGGTGGTGAAACAAACCAGGCTCCTGCTGTATTTAAACAAGCAAAGGAAAAACTCTCAGTGAGTAAAATCATGTTATTGTTCATCTTTATAATCTCCTTTTGTTCTTATTTCACATCTTTTTGTGTTAATTCAGTAAGTGTGTGTTCCATTTAAAATTTGTTTGCCATATCTGTTATTCATTTAAAAGGGCAATTAAAACCACCTTTCCTGAATAACCTTTGAAGTCTAGTCTCAAGTTATAGATGGTGACAGTTTGTAGATCCATAGAGGGCACACAGACTGCAGGAGTTGCAGGCTGGTCACCATTTTGAACCAGGCCATCGTGTGGGATAAGCTGCATATCTTGGTCCTTCCTGCAGCACCCAACTTGCATTGCCACCTTGCTGGACTGCTGTGTAGGCAGAGGCCCTCCCCCAGGACTGCCGGATGTCTCCTGGTGCACCCTTCCGTAGCCCAGTGTTCCGCAGGGGCTGTGCCTGTGTAGAAGTTACAGGCCAGGAGAATTTATATGATTCAGTGCTTTCAGAATGGCCACTGTCTGTGTTGTAACCTGACAGGTTGACCTTGCCTTGCCTTGCCTTGCCTTGAGCTGCTCTACAGCCTGTTCTGCTTCCTGTGTCTGGCTCTCTTTGGCAAAGACCGCCTTGCTCCTTGCTGACCCTGCACTGTTTCTGTCCCATCACTCCAAAATCCCCAGGAAGACAACCTCCACTCACTCTCCCCTATGCAACTGTTTTTTCTGTGACACTGTCACGTGCTAATTCACATCTGAAGCACAACACTTTGAAACTGTTATCCATCACTAACAATTAAGAATTTCCATAGAATTCCTCTAAATTTCCTAATATATTCCATGGCTGATTTCTTTCATTTGTTAAACCAGACTGTCAGTTCTTTGGGGAACAAAAAGCCGTGTCACATGAAGTGCTACACATTATTTATGAATCATAAGAAATTGTTAATGCTGAGAGCAGCATAAATGTTTGGATGCTTTGGAGGAACCATGGGTTTTCATGTCTGACCCATTGGAATGGGCCGATGGCTCATAACTGGGAAATTCTTAGAGCTTCTTTACAAGTGCAATAAGTAAGATCTGGGCAGCTTTCTGGGCTGAGTCAACTGCATGTTTTATTACTGTCTTTTCTTGACAGACCATTAGCACTTACACAAGAGGAGCCAACACTTGCCCATTTTCAGTGTTTATGGAGTGCTCTAGAACAAGCACTGCAAAAGAATTCTGTGAAATTTTCTCTCTGTACACCTTTCCTGTTCCTGCCCTTTATGTTATAGCACAGATCAGAAGGCCATCCCTTGCTTACTTCCTCTCCCTGTTGCCTCGCCTCTCTGGTTGCCACACTCACACAACTCTTGGACATTTTCTCTTCTGTGCCTACCTTCAGCTCTGCTTTTATAAAGATCTCTCGCTTTGTTTTGTTGCTTTGTCGTTTTCAGCTTTTATGTCCTTCAAGTGCAGCCTTTTCCTCTCCACTGGTAATGTTAGATCAGCCAGCCTGGTCAGTCTTGTTATTCATGTTCAGACTGCACAGAACAAGTTCAGGAAAGGCTAAGCAGTTCCATCTGCTGGAAGGAGCTGTGTACCTGCAGTTCACATGAGATGATGAAAGCATGTGCCATGTGTTAGGAACACCTCTAAATAAAGTAAGGGCTCTGGATCCCCACTTCAGTAATCCCTGAGTTTCTGTGAGGGTTACAGAGATCTTTGTCCTCGGGACTGCTGACCCTTCCAGCAACATAAATTACAACAGAAGTCAGAGGTAATGTATTGCTAACAGACTAAAAGAGTTTTCTGGCAGCGACTGAGACATGGTTTCTTTGGTTGCTCAACCAGCTTTGGGCAGATTCTGGTCCTATTACTGATGCTAAAAAGTGCCTTGTTCCCTAAATAACATGGAGGGAATCTAGACTGTGATAACCAGAGCAGTGCAGGTAGCTCAAGGTCATGCATTTTCTCCAGCTGTTCCATTAACAGATCTCAGTGTTGTCCGTCTTAAGCATCCACATTAGATTCATGTATTCACAGAGGACACTGAACAATATGAGTTAAAGGGACAAGTTCTCTGCACTGTGACTAGAACCTTAATCTGTATGAGTTTTCCAGTCTCATTTATAGGGATAACTTCTTGCATGATCCACAGGTTGAAAATAGTGAAAACCACAGAATGAATGGGCCTCAAGCAATGTGTGCTTAGTTTTATGTCCAGTTCAAAAAGCCAGGTGGAAGGTGCTTGCAGAATGTCTGCTTCATGGGGTCACCCAGCATTGATACCCTGCTTCCACAGAGTTTCAGCATCAATAAACACCTTCATGGATTTGTAAAATAGGGTCCAAGGTTTCACAAGAGGTCGAGACCCATAAATTAAACTATGACAAACAGTCAAAGTCTGGAAAAGCCTTTGATGTGACAGAAACACATATTCTGTAATTTCTGTGTAAAGTAATTGTTTACTGGTTTTATTCTGTTTATTCTCAGACAGTAAAATAAGTATTAAAAGAAAGAGGCATAAATACATTGAAAAACTCATTCTAGGAATATATTCTTGCTAGTAAAGCACTTCCATCCTAATTTCTTGTCTTGCTACTTGGTATGGAGGATGACATCTAATAGAAGTCCTCTCAGCTGTATTGTAGGACTGGAATTGCTTGTTACACAGTTCTGCAACTCTTAATCATGTGGGTGATGTCATGGATGACATTCAGCACACCAGCCTCAGTTTTCCATAGGCTGGGTAAGCCAGAGGTCTGTCAGAACTAGACGGCCCATTCTTTTCTTGTTTTCTAACACAGACAACTTAAGAGCAACTCATGTACCTTTTCTGAACATTGAGAAGGTCTCGGAGGTTGACTCAGGTCAACAGCCAAGTTTTCTATGGCTAAAATTCACTGCAAATACCAGAATGACAGTCCCATAGGGATTGTTCCTATGTGTAATTTCATGCTAGTGTGACTACAGAGAGAGTCAGGACTACCAAGGTAACACCCTTGCAGTTGTTCTTTGCAGTATCAGTTACATCTGTGGGAGAAAAAAAAGTGTTTCTTAAGGCAGTAGCCCTATTCTGTTTCAAGGAAATTCCTTTTTGTAAAGCACTAAGGTGCTCCTAATTATTAACAAAGATTTTCTGTCTGTCCTGTTGGTGTTTAATTGTTCTTTCATGGGATATTGTCATTATTCACTATCAAACAAATATTTGTTCACAATAATGTATTGTAAGCCTTTCAACCATATATGGGTTTCCCCATCCCAGGACTCCACACTGTCAGTATAGATTTATGAATTTCTATGGATTGACACCAAATGCACAGTGTGCAGTGTCTGGGGAGTGTTAGGGGTTTTGTCTGTACACAGTGGCACAAGCATCAATAGTATCTTGTCTTTCTGCTGTTGTGGGAATGCTGGTGTAACTCTGCTTTCAACTTTCCCATTTTTCTTCTTGATTTTAGCCTGGAGGGATATATTTCAAATTCTCAGCTTTAAAGGACTGGTATCTCTTGGTGCTCCTGTAGCTTTGCACTTGTTTCTAATGCAGCCAGCCAGTAGTTGTACCAGTTAAATGCTGTACCTGGCACCAGTTTTGTCCTATTAACACAAGATAAAATAGCATCTGCAAAAAAAGGCACTTCCTAGAATCAGTAACTCTGTCCAAATCTAGATGGTTTCAGTCAAACAATGCAAAACTTTCATGATTGTCAGATCTGCATAGACACCATTACCAGATACAGGAAAAGTATTAATTGATGGCTTGGCTTTTTTTTTGGTCCATGTTGCATGTATTTTCCTTTTGTCCAGCTTCATGTTGTGTTTTGTTTGTTTTCTCATGACTAGACTGCCTCTTTGTCAAAGATTCCTGCCTCAAAGTCTAGAGCAAAGTCATTGCTTCCTCCAAGACCCAGCTCAGCTTGCTCATTAACCACTAAAAGGGCCACTTTTCTCGATACAGACAGTTATTTTGTTCGGCCCACCTCAGCAGGCCCAAGAGACTCAAAATCAGATGCTAAGGTAAGGTAGCAGAGTTGGTAAAGAGAGCTAGCTTGGAGATGCATAGGTGAACTCCATGAAACACATTCTCCAGCCACTGAATTTGAGTAATTCTCTGCGGAGCTTCTGTGGGATTACTTACATCCAGTGGCAGGAAAATTGATTATCAGGCTACAAGATCTGTGCTACAAAATGGATAAAAATGAAGGAGACACTCCAGAGGAAACATAAGTGAAATAAGTTATAACAAGAAAGACGTATCTTCTTTCTATGATCGTATGGATGCTATGATCGTATGACTGCCAAGAAGTTACAGGCATTTGCAAGTGGGTAAGTGGTAAAGAACAGCAGGACTGATTTGCCCTCCAAGTTTAAAAAAATGTAATTTTTGACCTGTTAATATTTTTTGAAATAAAATTCAGTCTCCTGTGTAGGAGGGTATGGTTCTAATCACCACCAAAATGTGGTAGAATAGGGCAGAATTCAAATGCTCAAAAAAACAAATTTAGTCAATGCATAAGACCTTGTGAAGTAGTTGCAGTATAAATTTAAAGAGATGTTTGGCAGTCCATTCCAGCTTCTCTGTGTTTACATTTCACTTGTGTTTCAAATCTACATTATGCTGAGTTGACTACCCCGTTTAAAAATTGGTTTTTCTATTGACTTACATTTTTTGTGTAGCCCCATACTTGGTGTGTCTTTTACTCGTTGGGACCACAACATCATTTGTCTTTGGGAAGAATGTCTGCTTTTGCAGGACAGTTTTTGGCTGCACATCCCATAAGGTGAAAAATATTCTAACGTTGCCTTAGTGATAAAGAGAGGTTTACTTTACCCTGGTAAAGAAAAGGTATGCACTGATTTCAAAAAGTAGAAATTTTATTATAGAAGGAATTAAAACACCAGGATTAATAATCATGCACTCAGGGGGCAAAAAAATCAACAACAACCAAAACCTGTAGCTAAATATATATCTCCATAAAAAATGTACAAGTTAGTGTTTGAATATGCAAAAATCACACAACACTACCAATCTAGTGTGTCGTGTATTCTGAGCACCAGTAGTGCAGTTACTTTGCAGGTAAATTCACATAGGAATTTCACACTTGAGCTCAAGAGAATTCTTTTGCTTTCAACTTGCACTCAAAAACCCCACCTTTTTCCTTAGTAAGAGCCAACTGTGGGATCCATCCATATTTTGATCCAAGAGTATCCCTATGTGTCTTGGGCTAGTCATTGGAAGATGTTTTGATGCAGTAAAGAAGCACCAGGGAGCTAAAGCAGAGCATGGAAGGTGACTGATGCCCACAGGTTCCTGTGTGAGGAGCAAACTGGACCCATAGGATGAGATTTCTCCTTCTGTGTATGGGTATAGGAAATCACAGCCCAAAGAGTGAGTTTTGAAAACTAAACCTCCCTTTTTTTATTGTGCTGCTATTAGGATGGAGTAAGCAAGAGCCCTGAGAAGCGTTCATCTCTACCAAGGCCTTCTTCTATCCTTCCTCCTCGACGAGGTGTATCAGGAGACCGAGACAGAGAGGAGAACTCCCTCTCCCTCACAACTTCTCTTTCCTCTTCAGTACGACGGACCACCCGTATGTTGTCTCCTTTTTTTTTTTTTTTGCATATTAAGCCTCTCCTACTGCTGTGGGCATCTCCATGCTCATTAGATTTGTCACATTGCATAGCATCGTGTGTCCTTTGACACGGAGGAGTAGGTCTGGGGTGTGCTGTTGGAATTTAGAGCCCACAGACTGGTTTTGGTCAGATGCCCAGTGCCTGAAACCAGTGACAGGAGGCACCTGCAGTGCCCAGAGCCAGGACTGCTGCCCAGACTAATTGCTGATATTAGAAAATGCTTCTGCTGGGAGCTCAGAGCTGGGTGAGGTATTGAACACAGAGCATTAACAAACAGCAGCAAGAAATAAAGAGTCAAAACTGATGAAGGAAACATGAAATATTCTGATAGATCTTGGAAAAGTGAACCTGATGGTTACAGTCATTAATTTGCTGTTTCCCGGTAATTATGTCCCTGTGCTCTAATCCTAGGGTAAAATCTCTGCTGAGAATTGAGATATTAGCTAGCAGAGTGAGGGGGCAATTAGGATAGTAAACCAGCTACGTTCCTTTTATGAGGACCAAAGTTATCAGATCACAAGCCAATATAAATTACAGGACAAAGAGAATTTTACCAAATACCCCTGAACTTTTAGCCAGGCCTTAGAACCCACATGTGGCTTCCTGCTTCCCAATAGGAGTTCCTCTATCTTCTCTCTTTAGAAACCAATCTCAGCCCTTTTGAAGACAGCTTCAGGAAAGCAGATAATTAAACTCTGCAAAAAAAACTGATTTGAAATTCATGAGTGATGCTCCAAGGGTAAAACAGAGACCTTTTGTAAGCAGAGTGACCCCCAGCTGCCACAGCAGCCCATTCTCCTGATCAGGAGTGAGAGGCATTTGCCAGTGTGGGGAAAGGCTGAGGAATGAGAAATAAATATACCAGACCTGCAAGAAAGTGGGGAAAAAAATAATTACCTTTCTATCTCAGGTAGTGTAGTGAGAAGCTTTAGGGTTGGTTTGGGAAGAAAGAAACTTGTTCAGGAAAATAGGAGGTGAGTGGAGTATATTCAGTCTATCTAATGAACCATGTAGAGCAAAGAGTGTCTCTGAGCCCAAGGGGCAGCAGTGCATTGTGTTTAGGCCACTATCATTGCATAAACAGAATTATTAGCAAATACTTTAAATAAGAATTTAATATATTTAATATATTTAATATATAAGAATAAGAATTATAAGAATTAATAAGTTTATTCCCACTGGATGCTTTAGAGAAGCCCATTGGATTACAATTTCTGAACATTTGAAAGGTAAAAACATACATGCATCCATTCGGCCTTGGGGTTCCCAGGCTTTGGGAGTTGCTTTGGTCTTTCTCTCTATAAGCATTCTCAGCAAAGCTCTGCCTTGGAGATATTTCAGCTTCTGTTAATATATGTTTGAGGATTAGGAGCAGAGCTGGCTGCAGAAAGTACAGCTAAACTGATACCTGTGCTCAGTGAGAAGGACTGGCAATGCCATAAACACTGAGTGGAGCTGCTACAAAATTATACAGTTGGGAGTTTTTTAACTTGCATGCAAATGTTAATAAAATGTGACTTTTTATCAAGGTTGCCTCTGGTAATGGCTTTCTTTCACTGCACTAATGAAAAATAGCAATTGAATGTGAGGACATCTACCCATCCACGCAACAGAGTTACAGCTTGTGCTGCACAAGCTGAATGCCCACCTGGGATTCAGATGCAAATTGCCAGCAGTGGTATGAGAACCAGCAGCAGCCAGGCACTCAGAGCCTTTTGTTTCAGCAATATCATCAGAATTTTTCCTACTCTCAAGTTTAATGCCCAAATCCATTGAAATTGGTCAGATCAAGTCCCAAAGGTTGTATTCCAAGGGTTCTTCTTGTCCTTTCTCCAATATGGAAATGTGTGATGGTGTGCCTTGTGTAGCCAACTTTGCAGGAAGCATAAGGTGCTGTGGGAACCACTCCTGTGTTACAGAAAGGAGAGCTCAGTCACTGTGTGGGCAATAACTTGACCTCTCATGGCAAAGAAACTCCTGGCAGGTTGGTTAGCAAAGACACAGACACAGAGGCCCCTCCAGGCTGCTCTTTCAGCCGTAGCACTGCCATCTTAAGAGCTGTGTCTCACTTGAGACACAGGGATGCAGTCTTGGGACTGCAAAGGGAAGAAGAGCTGTATTTCTGTTTTTCTAAAGCTGTTTTGCTGTTTTTTTGGTTTTTTGTTTTTTTTTTTTTTTGGAATGTAGGATCAGAGCCAATTCGTAGCAGAACGGGAAAAAGTGGAACTTCTACCCCCACTACTCCTGGCTCCACTGCCATCACTCCAGGGACACCACCGAGCTATGCCTCCCGTACCCCAGGCACTCCAGGGACACCCAGCTACTCCAGAACCCCCCACACTCCTGGGACCCCCAAATCTGCAATACTAGTACCTACTGAGAAAAAAGTTGCCATAATTCGCACTCCTCCTAAATCTCCAGCCACTCCAAAGCAGCTACGAGTTATTAATCAGCCTCTACCTGACCTCAAGAATGTCAGGTCCAAAATTGGATCAACAGATAATATCAAATACCAGCCTAAAGGAGGGCAGGTAAGGATTCCACTCTTTATGATCATTCATATGTTATATACACTTATGTGTGCACTTTTGTGATAGGCATGGAATAGGAGCCATTTTGAGTTGCCTTGTAAAGCTATTTCTGTCCTCCAAATCCCTTCCTTGTTTAAGTGATGTTAAATGGCAGGGACAAGGACAATCTTCAGAAACTGTTTTGTCAAATGAAAACTAACAGTGCCTCACATGAGATCAATTAAAAAAATTCGAACGGGAGTTTGCACTCCATGCCATAGGTATGTTTCAGCCTGAGTCTCAGCAGCTGCTGCTTACTTAGTCTTCATCAGCACAAGCAAACAAGAGGTTTGTTTTAATTCAAACAGATTGAAAATCAATCCACATATATGTTAGCAGGATCACACAGCACCTTACCTTTTCCTGTGTCATTTTGTATGACGTGTTGTGTTGGGTGAAGTTAATGAGGGTTGCAGCCTCCAACCTGGTGAATGCACCTCACAGTTAAGATGTGGGAAGGGGGCAGATATTAGGCTTAACTGGTTTTCTTGCTGCTGGGTTCAAATAAGCAAGAACGGCACTTAAATTGTATGAACTGGAGGACATATATAAGAAGAGTGTACACATAATGTTTAGTAAGGCAGATCAGGATTTTCTGTTCTCACTGAAGGAACAAGGATTCAGTGACACCTTGATGTGATTAAAAGCTGAAAAAAGAAGTAATTTCATACCTTGCAGTTATGCAATGTAGCACATTTTCATAATCATTGCTTTCAGCTAAAGACTGAGCTTGCGTGTAAGGTGGCAAAATCAAAGGATTTCAGAATGGTTAGAGTTGGAGGTGACCCGAAAGATCATCTAATTCCAACCCACTCCCATGTGGCCTTGAGAACTTCCAGGGATGGGGCAGCCACAGCTTCCCTGGGCAACCTGTGCCACGGCCTCCCCATCCTCACAGTCAAGAATTCCTTCCCAGTATCCCATCTAACCCTGTCCTCTGGCAGTGGGAAGCCATTCCCCCTTGTCCTGTGAGTCCAGAGCCCTGTCCAAAGTCCCTCTCCAGCTCTCTTGGAGCCCCTTTAGACACTCAAAGGGGCTCTAAGGTCTCCCCTGAGAACTTCTCCAGGCAGAACAATCCCAACTCTCTCAGCCTGTCTTTGTAGCAGAGGTGCTCCAGTCCTCTGGGCATCTTCATGGCCTTCCTCTGGACTTGTTACAATAGGTCCATGTCCTTCCTCTCTTGGGATGCAGTACTCCAGGTAGGGTCTCATGACAGCAGAGGGGCAGAAGCCCCTTCTTGACCTGCAGGTCACTCTCCTTTGGATGCAGCCCAGGACTGGACACAGTTGGTTTCTGGGATGCAGGTGCACACGACCAGCTCATGTCCACTTCTCATCCACCAGCACCCCCAAGTCCATCTTGGCAGGACTGCTATCAATCCATTCTCTGTCCAGCCTGTATTTGTGCTTGGGATTGCCCTGACCAACATGCAGGACTTTGCACTTAGCCTTAGTGAAATCCCCTTATTACAGACAGAATTCACAAAATTTTGGGAGGGCAGTAAAGATGGAGGCTTTCATCCTAAGCAGACTCTCTTGGAGACTGAGGGAAGGTCAGATAGGAAGTACTGTAAATCTTCCTGAGGTATGGTGCTTGTACCTTCCTCTTCAGAGTCTCTGCTCGATCTCTACCAAGCAGAGCCAAAGCCAGAGCTGGAATAGTCTTCCCTCGTTTTTGAGCAATGCAGAAATGCTAACACACATGGCATTAAAAGCCAAAATAATGTCCAAGCAATTTGTTTCTATTTGGAAAAACTGCTGTTGTAGCTTACAGGATAAAGCCATCCATTCTGTTAATGTTTAAGGAGTTATAGAACCAAGAATAACATGATAGAAATTCTATGTTATTTAGAAACAGAGAGGCTGAATGACAAAAAAGAATACAGCTTACCAACATTTACGCTAAAAATATGGACAACTCAGTCTTGTGGGTGTAAACAATTATGTTGATGTCAAAAACATCCAGAGCCCTCAGCACCCTTTTACTTCCCTGGGATTCCCAAGTTATAGCACTGGCAATGTGAGTGCTTTATAAAAGGTTCATTTCTCAGCTGCCTCCAGGGACAGGACGTAACATCTCCTGAAAAGAAGACATTCCACAAAGCTGGGTTGCACAGTGTTTCCAGATCAGATACTTATATATATGTATGAGTACTGGAATTCATAGTGGAACTTACAGAATGGTAAGGTTTGCCTAATGCTGTCTCAGAAAAAAAAAAAAAAAAAAATTTGATCAAAACTTAGCATTGCAGCCCTGTGCTTGCTGCAGGTCTGCCAGAGAAAAAGAACAAGCTCGTATTTTAAACAATAAAGTATCTCTAAGGCATTGGTCCTGTTTTCATGGTAAATTAACACATTCAGTACTTTGCAGGATTTGGACAGTAGCCAGTTACTCATGCAATCAAGAAGATAATGCCTCAGGAAAGGTACTTCTGCTTTTATTTTGACAGGTGTAATTATTTTGCATGGGAGCTCCACTGTGTTTGACATATTGTGTAGCAGATGGTCGTGGTGTGCAGGGTCTCCAGCAACACAAGTTCAGACTCTGCTTCTGGATTAGCATTCCTCATACAGGCCCAGCTGTTGGACCTAGGGCCCAAAACCAGCACCATGGTATCCTTTCCTCCTCCCCATCATTACTCTCTCTGAATTGTAACAATTGTACAAGATCACGAGGCCACAGCAAATTGTATTTCTTTGTAGACACCATGCCTAGACAGCTAAATTTCCTTAGCAGCTCTAAAGAGCTGCTCAGAGTCTTTGCTGGGCAGTGAAGGATGGCACAGCAGCTGGCATTTCACTGCTGCAGGCATCACAGGGGAAATCTGCTGGGTGAACAAAATGTCACTGAAGCTAAAGCATTTTTTAGTTCCAGTGGTATGTGGCCACTGAGCTGTGGGTTGGGCAAAGAGAGGCTCACTGAATTTTTCCTTTATTTCTCCTTAATGCCCTAGTTCCTCAGTCTAGACAATAGGTTTTAGGATAATTCTTTTCCAGTTTCTGCAGTTGAATTTTATAGGGTCTGTGAGAGCAACACATGAAAGCTAATTTCATTTCCTTGTGTCTGCGCAGTTCTTTAATGTCTGGTAGCAATATTGCTCTGGCTGAAATGAGCTGTTATCTGCTGTTTGCTTTTAGTGATGATACATGAAACAAACAGAAAACTGCTTTATAACCTGAACTGGAAGTGCTGATAGCATTAACCACAGCAAAAAGAAGCAGAGAAAAAGCCAGCATATATCTAGGCATGTTAAGTACATAAACATAACATGCAAATCACTAAAGGAATACAGATAATGCAGCCCAAAAGTGTCATTTGGAGACAGATTATCCTTTTGTCAGAGGCATATTTAAACCTGGCACAAAGACTTCTCCTAACTTCAAGCTGTCCTAGAGAAAGCTGCACTCTGAAACTGCCAGAGGCTGGAGTGCAAAACTGAAAAAGGCCACGGGGATGTTTGAATGCTAAATAAGTCGAGAAGTGCAGTGCTTTAGCTTAGAATTTCATCAAAAGCTCTTCCAGCTGCAGACTGATTTTACTTCATCTCTGACTTGTCATCCAGAGAAATAAAGATAAGGAGAGAAATCATTCCACCTGATGGGGATTGTGTGAGTGTTGTGTGTGCAGAGAATGCTTGTAGGGGAAGAAACAAGCTAACTTAGCACTGCATTAAGCTCTTACTAGGAGTAGATGGTTTGAGATATGTTTAACTGGTATTCTGCAGTGAGGAGAAATGAGGGCTTCTCTGCTATGTGATGCAGCCAGTAGGTGGTTGTCTGGTTTTCTCTTCATAGTATAGTATGGTGAAATGTGTCATTCTTGGCAAAGCTCAGAGGCAACTTCCTCATGGGTATGTCTGCTGGGCTTCAGATGGATTTTCACACTGCATCAGCTGTGGAGGAAATGCTGTGCTTTCATTTGCATCTCATTTCTCAGACAGCCCAAGGGAAGCATGGGGATCTGGGAGAAGGGGTTGGAAATCTGTTTTAGATGCCAAGACTGTATTTTGTTTGGTTCAGATTGTTTTTCTTCTTGAAATTCTGTCTGTGAATGTGGTTGGTACCATATTGGAGGACGAAAGTGCTCTAAATGAGTCTTTTCATTACTGACAAGGCAGAGTATTTATAATGCATCATAGGCCAGCAACCTGGGATAAAACTAACCTAGATTTCTTTTAATATTTTCTTAATATTTTTCTGAAAATATATACCTAAAATCCCAGCCATGACCAAGAACTTCAGTGGATATGAAGCAGCAGAGCTTCATCAAAGTGAATGGAGCTGCACAGACTAGAATGACATGCATAAGCTTTAAAATACCACTGACTATAGTGGCAGCCAGGCGCCTCGTAGGAAGTAAGATGAAACACAGAAAAATGAAATATCTAAGCCATGCTGAAGAATGAAGTGTTCCTTGAAGGTTTTTAGGAAGATTAAGGAAGAACTTCACCATCTTCCCTGAACTGTAGAAAAGAAAGTGCAATTAGTCATGGGTCAGAAAGTTTGAACAAATTGATGACACCACTATTGAGCAGACCCTTTCCAAAAACCACAGAAATGCTTGCAAGGAGAATAGGCTTCTGCATTAGATGACAAAATAGACTGGCACTGGGAAGACATCTGAGAGGTGGGCAGAGGAGGAGGTTTGGATGGATATCTTTTGTTAGCTTCAAAATCAGTTTGGATGGCAGGAGAGACTCCCCCCCAACACACCCCCAGACCCCATCATCACAATTTACAACCCTGTCTGCAGAGAACAGTGGGCTTCTGGCATGTTTCCTGCCTCAGCCACAGTGTGCCAGGGTGCAGTCAGTGCAGACACAGACAGGTCTGACTGGTGCACCAGAGCTGAGCATCTCCCGGAGAAAGGCAGGTCAAAAGTTCTCAGTTAAGTTCCCCTTGAGGTGGCACCTTATAACTCCTCCTCCTGCTGTTTTATGTTTCTTTGCAAGGCTTTATGAACACTGATGACTGCCCAAAATCTGAAAGTCTGTAAGTTATACACTATTGGTGCACTGGCTGGTGAAGAGTGTCCAGAAAGGTGGTTGAGATCAACATCTCACAAAAAGTGCAGTCTGAGCTGCTGCTGAATTCCACTCTCCTTCCAGCACATCATGTGCTTTTTCTGCAGTCCACTGTGATGTGTAACATAGTTGAGTCAAAACCACTTGGGCCCAAGTTATGAGGATGTTCCTGCTCAGGCCAGTGATGAAGATAAATGAGCTTATAAGGGCCAACCTTGGTGCCTTCCCCAGCCAAAGGCACGCGAGGCAGCACACACAGGGAGATGTGGATTGACATGGAGCACGGCTGTTGTTACAGGATGTAGCTACTGAGAGACCGGGAGGCAATTGTTTCCACACTGTTGGCTGCGCTCATTGGAATCAGCTTGGGCATTTGTCAAGTCAGCAGTTCAAAACTGTGAATTAAATTCATCTCTGTCAGTCTGCTTTTGTTTTCTTTGTACATTCCCAGTTTTGAGGATTTGCAAGACATTTGAAGGGATTTGTTCTGCACTGAAAATTAGAAACTGATTCAACCCTTGTTAATTTCAGGTCTACAAATGTGGAGAGAAATTAGGAGTTTCTGGTACACCTTCAAAACTCTGTCAGAGCTCAAACCTATATTTTCTAAGTTTATGAAATTTAGAATTTTGGCTGATAATTGCAGGTTGGACAGAAATAACATTGGCAGCTCCTGTGTTCAGACAGCGTACATTTAATGGAAGGCATGCCTGAGTACAGTCTGTACAGTTAAGCCTTGAATTATTCTGGATAAAAAGCTAGATCTTCTTCCTGACTCATATTTTAGAAAAATTAAGCAATCACTGCCAGGCTCTAGCAATTTTCAGAAGGGCTTTTTTGAGGAAAAGTGTTTGGTTGCTAGAAATGAGCAGGAAATTAGGACTTTCTCTGTGGCTGTGACAGAGCAACATCACAGTTCTGCCTAACCCATCTGTAAAATGTGCACCCTGCCTGTGAGGCAAGCTGTGAACCACAATCAGGAGGCTCCCAAGCAGTCTGATGGGCTCTAGCCACTAATAAAACTTCTACCCACTGCAGGAGCCATAAGCTGATGCCTCTTCCTTTTTTGGAGGCCCGGAGCAGCAGTGCCCTGATTTCTGCCGGTCAGATGTTCAATCTAGGGCTGAAGGTACCACTTTCTGGACAATTCAGTATCTTTCCACTGACTACAGCTGGCAGCTTAAGCAATCAGTTCCAGTTCTTAGCTGGCTTATGTTAGAAGAGGCAAATCCTGGCTGTGACGTACCGAGTGTTGTTGTTCTCTCGTTAATAGTAAGGGGAGAAGCTGTATTTTTTTTTTTTTTTTGGTAGAGTATATTGAAATTACCAGGATGTAAATTCCTGTGAAAGTCTGAGTCATCCCAGCAGCAAACTCAGCAATGGAGGTGTTTCCAGCTGAGCTCTAACTAGTCTAGATTTTGAGAAATAAGAATGGTTGTTGTTTTGGGAAAAATCTTCAGGTGGCAGGTAATGTGGATCAGAGCTGTTTCATTGTATATGTGTTCTGTGTTCTGCATGGAAATAGTGTTTTGCATGGAAAGGTTAGAAAAAGTTTGTTTTGTTAGATGGGAAAGGGGAGGAAAGAAAAGGATAGAAACCTTAGCTTTTATATTGGAAATTTGGATTTGAGCAATAAAGAGATGCTAAGGGGCATACCTGCTGAGCGTTGGGAAAGCCAGCTTGCATGAAGAGATGACTGCAAGATATTTTTGATCTTGAACTGGACAACCTAATTGTCTCTATTGTGCTGGAGTAAAGAAATTCCAGATGTAGTGACTCAAAACTCATCTCTTCTCAAAGATAAAGAAACTGATTTGGAAACTGATACCTGATGCTCACCACTTGATATTTGCAGCTATTAGTACTCTTTCCATGAGTAGGAACTGTTGTGATTAAAATTTAAGTATCTGACTCTGAACTTTAGCAAAATTTTTCAGGTTGTTTGTTGTTGGGTTTTTGTTGTTGTTGAAGGGAGTACTAAACCAAGGATTTTGTGCTTTAGCTGAATTAACTGCACTCCCAGGACCGTTTTTGTTTGGTGTGTGTGAATCTTCTTCAGTAATTTTTTTACAATCCTTCTGATCAGCTCCCCAGCTTTTGTGATTGCAGAACATGTGCTACAGTTTATCTGACAGGAGTCTTGCATTTCCTTGACCTCTCTGTTAAATTTAGCTGTTGTCTGTTTTTGGCATGGAAAATGGTCATTTCAATTTATACTTCAAGCATAATTATGCAGAACCTCTCAGTGTTTCTCTATAGACTTTTTCTGCCCTCACTGATAGGGACATACCTAGTTCAGTATGGCCATCTTATTAATTACTTTAGTACAGTGATGTGCAGGGAGGTAGAAAGAAGCTTGTAAATCAGTCACTCTTGTCCTATGTAAGTTTTCAACACATGGCTGATCACAAGACATCTCTTATGTTTTACTGATATTTCCCATTGAAAGTATCTATTTTCAGTTGTTTGTTTCACAGTTTAACTGTTCAGACTGAAATATATGCTCAGTGTCTGCCTCTGAATGTTTTTAAAAGTCAGAAATGACTGTACCTTGCTTACCCTTTACTAAGAGCAGGGTGAGAATGGAATGTTGTTTTGCCTGTGCTATGTCCAGCACAGCCTTTTATTTTGAATTTCACTAGCTTCTGGACTTGCAGCTTTGCTGGTGTGTGTATCCACTAATTCCAGGAGTGCAAAGGCTGAACATGATCACAAGCTCTGTCTGTAGGTGTGGAAAATGTGAGGCACAGTCTTTCTCTTCAAGGACTTTGCTGGGCCAAATAAATACCCTCCCTCTCCCTTTCCTCTCCCTGTAGTCTCTGCTAGGAGCATGAAGACTAGTATCATCTGTCCTTGGCAGCAGATAGATTTGGAAGCACGTTGAACTCTGTCTTGATTCTAATCAGTTTTTAACTTTCACCTTACTTCCTGTGCAAGACCAATTCTTGTCTCACTTAAACACCTGTGTAGACCGGGAGATCAAACACTGAAATAATGTCTGCTTCCTGGGATATAGCTCTGTCAAATTGCTGTGGTAAATAAAAGGAACCTTCCCTTTTTGATAAGCTGTTAGGAGTCTGGGAGCTTTTCCCAGTATCACAGCTCCACAGCATGTTCAAACAGCAAGTGGAGCCAAGCTAGAGTATTTTTAAATGCTTTAGGCAGTGTTTGTGGCAGAGTTTCTTAGAGGCCTTAATTTCAAGGCAGGGAGAACATAAATCATCATCTTCTTGGAAAATATATTCAGAGCCTGTAATTTCATCAGTATGACAATTTTTGTTCTTCAAATACCTGTTTTGTTGTGTACCAGTATAGCATGCCATAGAAGGGAAGCTTTTTATGGATTCTCTGCCTGGATGCTGATAAGTTAGGCACTTTTCCTCTTCTTGTGAAAAGCAGCTGAATGGAATTATTCTAGGCAGCAATGGAACATGATTATTTCTCTTGTATAAGCAGCTTTTGGTCATTGATGTTGTCTTTAGCAGTGAGGTACAACTGAACTAAATTCTCTCAGGCATTTCTCTGCCTTCCCCTCAGTGTTTCTTCAAATTTGTGCTCATCACAAACACAGTGGTGTAGTACTGGAAGAGGAGGACCTGCAAACTGTTGTGCACAAAGTCTTTGAAATCCAAACTCCTTTGATGTTAACAGGAGACATATATCTCACTGGGAGGTTCACAAGTATTATGTCTTATAACCTGTCATCATCTTCTTGTGCCAGGCAGCTTAACCCAAAACTATTCCCGCTGATCTGGTGTAGATGTTGCCCTCGGACCACAACCCCCAACTGCTCTGATTGCCAGTCAGGCCACTGAAGGGATAGGGAGGGAGTTAGTTAACCCTACTGAGTGCAGAGCGATATATGCCTCATCTAAATATGCTCTGAGAAAAATACCTTCAACATTTGTTTTCCTTGCAGGCTATCCATAAACACTCTGCATTGCCCAGAGTTCCCACAGGCAACGTTCAAACAGTACAGGTGGCATTGGAGTGCACTGTCCCAGTCCTGCTGGGGACTCTCTGGAAGCAGTGGGAGACACTGAGGCCATCCTGTGTGCACACTGACACACAGTCTGTCTTGGGCTTCAGTTCTGGACCATTCCTGAGGAGTCATCAGAGGGCAGAGAGGGGAAGGTCTGTCAGACTTCCAGGGCTTCAGATAGAAGCCCGTTTTCTCTTGGCCAATATGGTTTTGTAGAAGAAATAGGGCATTGTCTGTAAGGCTTTATTTTTCCACTGTGGTTTACTTTCACACAGTTACAACAAACACTGAGGAACCTCAGCTTGGTCTTCTCTATCAAAATACTGGCTTCCAGGCTCTTTCCAGCATACCTGGGCAAACAAGCATCACATCAGAAGAGAATGTACCTACTTGAGACTCACAGGTCAGAGCAAAGGTTACGGGTGACTCTGTCAGAACATTATCTACGGGTGACTCTGTCAGAACGTTGTCTTGTTAGGATGTTTAGAGAGTGTGAATAGAAAGCAGTCCTGTTTCTGCCACAGACTAAAATGCTCCCTTTCCTGAATGAGAGCATGAGCAGGCTTGATCTTTCATTTAACTTGCAGCACAATTGAAGTGCATATATGTACATCCCTACCACACCTCCACCCACACACAAGATGTACATACACATTCAGAACATGGAGAACCTTCCTGGTGAGTCATGGTGTTTGTGCTGTCTCTGTTGCAGGCAGCTGCATCATCTAATTCCTTTCAAGTGCCATCATAAAAGTTTACCATTTTCTTGTAGCTGTGCTCCCTTGGGAGGCAGTTCCAGAGCCTCCCTGGTCTGATAGCTAAAAATTTCCCTCCAGATGCCAGCTTCAAATGATTCAGTCAGTTCACATTCTTTACTTGCAAGCCAAAGTTTTTTCTTTAGCCTAAATGGTTTCTGACCTTCTCTGATAAGCTCTCTCTCCTGTTTACAGTCTGATTTCTCAAAGGAAACAGCTCCTGCAGTCATGCTGGCTGGCTGGCTGGCTGGCTGGCAGTGTCAGCCTTCCTCAGCTCATTTGAAACTTGTTGGCCAGTTTCAACCAGTGCTGGCAAGAGAGCAGTGGTGAGAAACACAGGTGGTCCCTCCACACAGAGTGATAGTTGTTGACAGGATAGAGACTCAGCATAACACCATAGTTGGGGTAAAGGCAGAGAACTCAGCCCTTCTCCACAATCAGAGACAACAAACAGTTGGCTGGTTGTGTATTAGCTTGTTTGCCCAGTCTAGTAGACTTGGGACAAAATTTGGGACAAAATGCTGGCACGAGGGGTAGGACTTACTGAAGTATACAAAATGGATGAATTAAGCAGTTTAAAGCCCTAATCTGTGGGAAACAAAGCTCCATTCATTTGTGGAACACTTAGTTATAGAGGGCAGTCATGATTTAAATACGTGCAGCGATACTGATATATCCCAGGAAGGGGAGAAACAGATCGTCAAGGAAAACCTGAATCAGTGCAGTTCCTCCCTGTGCCAGGTGACCAGCACAATGCATCCACATCACTCAGCTCACTCCAGCCCCCAGCACAGGGCACAAATGATATATAGTTCTCCTGCTGGCCCTGCTGCACAGGGGCACATTTCACCCAGTGAGACAGAGAGGATAATTGAGATGATTGGTTCTTTACATATCTGCTAGCCAGGTCCATGGGCCACGAGCCTCATAAACTGTCAGACTTCTGGGTGCAAGTCAACCTTCAGGCACTTGATCAAAGGCACCCTCTCAACCTTTCACCTTGCTTTGGCTCCATTTTAAGCTACAGGCCCCCAGTCCATGGCACAGAAGTCTTGCCATGACCTCCAAGTCAGCATTTTCAGAGCAAATGAATCCCTGTGGCCATAGCTAAGAGGTGCTGCTGATCCATCACTGAGAGAGATGTGCTCACAAAGTGCTAGGAAAGCTTTCTGTTTTGCCCAGTTGTGTCTGGCCTGAAGCTCTCTGGGAGCCAGATCTGGCTGCACAGCTGATGTGTGTTTCTATAACTGATGTGACATGTGTCTTGTACAGTACTGGGGTACATTTTTAAACGAACAGTATATTAAGAGAAAGCACAAGCATAAAACTCCAGAGGCTTTTGCTTTCATGTTTCAGTGTACATTGGTTTATCTGGACGGATAAGCAGATGGGAGGGAGAAAGCCAGAAATCAGTTTGACTACTGAAGATGCCCATCTGAAGGTGACCTACCAGGTGTGGAGTTTGCTGGTGGTGTCATCACTGTTATTGGTGAACATGCCATCACCACAGATCTTTACCAGTTAAAGCACGTTTTTTGCTTTAAACGAGAATGTTTAAGTTTAAAAAACCCTTTAACATTCGAATGGTTTGATTTAGTTATGTTATATGTAATAAGAGGAATCCATGAAACACCTTGCTGTGAAGAACTCCCTATTAGCTGCAAAGTGTGACACTCTGAACATTTCTTCTGTAAGTTTACTGGGTTTAAGTCAAGGGTGCACTCCAGGTGCTCAGTGCCAGAGGATTTAACTCACTACCTAAATGTGCCATTATCCCCATTGCAGGAGCCAAAAGCTGCAAAACCTGATAGTCCTGTAAGAGTCTTTTCCTAGTCTGGAAAGGTGAGGCACAGAGAGAGTAATTTGTCTCAGATTTATCAGGTAACCTGGGGCAGTTTGGGGACCTGAAGCCAGAAAGCAGAAGCACAGGGTTCTGCTTCCTCCCACTGACTGCTTCAGCTGTTTTGCTGCTGCTTTGTGATCCAGAAGTGGTGAGAAACTGCAGTAAGGAATCGTGGTGTGCATTTCCCTCTCTCTTATCTTGATATTGTTTAGTTACTGTAGGTGTACCTACCACGGTAGCCAACAAGGCTGTTCTAAGTAATATGTTAGTGAAGGCTCTACAAGTTCCATTTAGCAAAATGCATAGATAATGACCCAGATTCTATGGCTTTCTGTACAGGAAAGAGTGTAAATTCCTATTGTCTATTAATACATAAAAATAAAATCTAATGTAACATTAAAGATTTCACATTTAACCCAGAGAAGGAATATGCTGCATGGGTGGCATTCTGATGCAAAGAAGGCAGGTGCAGCATTGGATAGAAACACTTTCTGACACACCTGAAAACTCTATTACTGATGAGCACAACCCTCTGCTCTTGCTCAGAAATAAATCTGAAAGTGGTGTTAGTCAGGTGTGCACCCAATTGTCCATGCTCACTAGTAATTGTCATCCAGCTGCACATCATTCCCTGAGAGTAGTCACTGATGGTATCTGAGTTCTGCCAAGCAGAGGAACTGCTTTGCCATGGGGGTCAAGCACAGGACAGCATGGCCTGGCATGGCCTTGACAGAGTGTGCCTCCAGGCAGTGTCATATTCCTGCAGGGCATCTGTGGCTAAGATAACA
The DNA here is from genome assembly GCA_013398175.1 of Climacteris rufus. Classification (NCBI taxonomy): domain Eukaryota; kingdom Metazoa; phylum Chordata; class Aves; order Passeriformes; family Climacteridae; genus Climacteris; species Climacteris rufus. The sequence goes on along the minus strand of VZRZ01007141.1, from coordinate 19,863 downwards.
TACTAAAAATATGGGCTCATGGCATGTGTAAGGGAGGCTGGCACCATCGAGGGAAAAGCAAAAAACCTAATGTTGTTGTGTGAAGTGACAAAGAGCACAGGGAAAAAGCACAGTCCTAGCATTGGAAAGTAGTTGTGCCCAATTCTTTGCCCATTCCCAGAAATCAAGAACCAGTGATGGTAGCTGTAGGTTTCCAGATGCTGCTGTTTTCTGCCTTGCCTTTAGATGACAGTAAAGAGAGAGAGAGCAGTAGAGAGCTCTAACTACAGTTGATGTCATTTTGTTGCTCACCTTTCACAGGACAGTGGGATCTGTAATATGTATGTAGCTGCTGTTATGGCTGTATGGCAGAAGAAGGGTTGAAATACCTCAGGATTTCAACCTGTGCCTGAGCTAGCTGGATCTGGGATTTCTGCATCAAAGGCTGGAGTGCTGAGCTGTGGGAAGGAGGATTTCAATCTTCTTGTGGCCAAACACTGAACTTCACTCAATACAGCCTAGGACAGGCTGTCCAAATACTAGGTCCGGTCCAGGCAAGCATGGAATTCTTTAAACTTTTCAGGGAAAAGTCACCTCTCATATCTCCCATTATAATATTTTTCCCCTTTGTATTGCACCAGTGCTTTGTCAGATAGAAAAAGAGCAGCATGATGTATTTACAGATGCTGTGTGAACATACTAAGCACAGAGATTGACGGGGTTTACTTTCTCACATTTTGATACAAGTGTCAGAAGGAGGCAAAATTACCCTGGTTCCCTTATCCTGCACCCCGACTGAGTATGTGTATGGTATCTAGTAAGTTACCTCCAATTCCTTTTAGGTTAGGATTTTAAACAAGAAGATCGATTTTAGCGATATTCAGTCCCGGTGTGGTTCCAGAGATAACATCAAACATTCTGCAGGGGGAGGAAATGTAAGTAGTATGGTCACCCTGTGAACAGGCACCTCCACTCTGGTGACCCATCTCTCACACCCAGACCCCTCTGTCTCCCTTCCTCTGAGCACTACTTTCCTTCTCACTGTGTTTCACATGTGGGTTTGGTCTGGTAGTTGTGTGAGCCCTTTGTATGGAGTGGTGGCCTCCTGATCTTTCCCTGCAGAGCACAACACATTTTCAAAACTTGGACAGGAAAAGGAAATTACAAAAGAAGGGTTATCTCTAAATGCCCAAGGGTGCTGACAGTGAAAGTGCAGTGTGAGCCAAAATGGTTCAGTGTCTTTCTTTCATGGGAGCAGCTCAAGAAAGTAATTTCCAGAAAGAGACTGCAGCTCACAGTGAGACTCCAGCCTCCCTACTGGGCATTTTCCAGTGCACCAGTCCTTCCTCAGACAACCTTTCAGTTATGTGCATTCAGCAGGAGGGAAGAAGAAAAATAAAACATGCAGACATAGAAAGCTCAGAGAAGAGGGTGTGATAAGCCAGCATGCTGAGTGCTGATGCCACAGCATTATTCCAGTATAAGAAACCGAGCTTGCTCAGGGTTTGACCAGACACCTGCTGGTTTTTAGCAGGCATGCTGGAATGGCTTAAGGTGGCTATGACTGTAGTACTGATGGAAATATCTCCCATCAGGTGGAAGAGCTGATGGTGTAGGCACTTCTGATCCAGACAGGTTCAATACAGCCACCAGTGCTGGCTTAAGTAATTGATTGTGTTGTGAGCAAGCCAGTGGCACTGCAGTTAGTGTGGAGCTTCCGTCTGGCCTGGAGGAGCTGTGATTTCTTGGAGCCTGCCAGCTCAGTGCCTGTGGCTGTGGACTGCATTTGGGAGCGCAGGCAAGGTGGGAGTGTCGCTCTGTGGCTGTTCCCAAGGTGGGCTCAGCACAGCCGTGGCCAAGGGGTTGGCATCAGGGCACAGAGCAGCAGGAGTAGGGAGGGTGCTGGTGCCCCTGCTCTCTGGTGAGCACCGAGCCAGCTGGCTGAACCCCAGCCAGCTCAGGTACAGCTGCAGGAGGCACTTGTGTAGATTACTCAGACCCTCCATAGTGGATTGACAGGAAATGCATACCATATTTAGATGCAGAAAAATACAAAACAGGTGGTAGAGGAAAAAGCAGTCACCAAAATATCCTAGTTGCCAGGATGCACATTCAAGAGCAGAAGCAAATGGGATGGATCCTGCTGCATGCAGGGCTGTGTGCAGGCCTCTGAAAGAGGAGGCTCAGAAACATTTTAGAAAGAACTCACAAGCTGACCTGCTTTATCCTCCTCTTCGTTTTGCTAATACTAATGCTTAACCCACCTCTGTCATCTCCCTAAGTAGGAAGGAAGCTTACTGTTAATCCAGGTGGCATTGTCTGTTTTCTATTAACCATTTCTCCTTTTCCAGTGGTTTGTAGAAGTCTGGGCTCCTTCTCTGCAGGGCTTGGTATTTTGCTCATCTATTTTACTCTTTTCATTCCTGTAATTTGTGCATGTGTGCACTTCTGACAGGTACAAATTGTAACCAAGAAGATCGACTTGAGTCATGTGACTTCCAAGTGTGGCTCGCTCAAGAATATCCACCACAAACCAGGTATTGTAGAAATTTCTGGGTTGTGGGACAAAGCAAAGACCTAATACCGTAATGTGAAGACAAAATCATGGACGGTCCCATTCTCTTTTACAGTCAAAGAGAAAAGAAATACATTTTGGCAGTAAAAATACATTAAACTACTGAACTAAATATATAAAGACATAAGGTATGACACCACCTAGTTTAGAGAGGTAATAAAAAGTGATGCCAAAGGATGGTGCTCTGGCACGATATTGAAATACAGATTGAAGTCAGTGAAATACTTACACATGTGCTTAAATCCCATGAAAACCAGTAGGGCTGCAGCACATGCTTATAGTTTAAATACATGTTGAAGGTTTTATACTTTACTGAACATGCAGAGCATTATTCTGTGCTTCCCCAAAACCATTAGATCTCAGCTAAAAGGGAAGCAATGTGAGTGCACTCATGTGCTTCAGGTCACACTTCCTCCTGCACCATTTCATCTTCTTAATCTGTGTGTTTTCTTTTCCTCTCTAGGAGGTGGGCGTGTGAAAATTGAGAGTGTGAAACTGGATTTCAAAGAAAAAGCTCAGGCTAAAGTTGGTTCACTGGAAAATGCCCACCACGTACCTGGTGGTGGTAACGTCAAGGTAAGGGAATAGCTCTCAGAGAAGACTCCCACTGTGCCCTTGACCCAGTGAAATTATTAAAGCTGTGAATTCAGCAATGGCTCTGAATTGAGTAGAAGACATCTTTCTGTCCTCTTTCAAGCACGTTCACATACCAGTCTGTTCCCTTTCAAATTTGGAATGACCAATCTTGTATCCACATCTAAGCTGAGAGTGAATCTTAAAGTGAAATGTCCTGTAGTTTGTGCACTGGATTTCCCCCTAAAGATAATCCTTGTTTGGGACCATTAGACAGCATAGGTATGATCTGAGATGGGGACTCCACTGTGAAACAGGAGGAAAACATCTTGAAAATAAGATCACTCCCACTAACATTTGAAAAATCAGATTTTTGAAACAAATCACAGTGCTAATATGGTGCCTATGAAATTTGTACTGCTAAGAAAAATGGTACTCCTTGTTCAAGTGTCCATCAGAGACAGAAATGATAAGATAATGTAACATAGTAAACCAGTACCTATTAAACAAGGTGAAAAAATGCCCAGTTATAATTTTCTAAGGAGTGAAGAAGCTTCAATCCTTCTAAGAGTTTTTAAAAACAAACAAAATGATGCCCGAAGGATTATCTATAAGAAGATAATTTGGTGAATGTATAATGTGTGACATTCTTTGCTTTCCTGGAGCAGATTGACAGCCAGAAGCTAAACTTCCGAGAGCACGCGAAGGCCCGTGTGGATCATGGGGCTGAGATCATCACGCAGTCACCAGGCAGGTCCAGCGTGGCCTCGCCACGCAGACTCAGCAACGTTTCGTCCTCTGGAAGCATCAACCTGCTTGAATCGCCCCAGCTTGCTACCCTCGCTGAAGATGTCACGGCAGCCCTTGCCAAGCAGGGCTTATGAATTTGCTCATTTTGCATTGTATGAAGTAATAATATTTAGGCATGAGCTCTTGGCAGGTGTGGGCTCAGAGCAGGTGTTACATTCATTCTTTACCATGTCTAAAACTAAGTCACATCCCAAGATTTGTAGTTACTGTACAGTTAAAAAAAAAAAAAAAAAAAAACAGAAAAAAATAATTCCATAGATGCAGAAATTGACCTGATCTCCATTTACAACAGGAAGACACTGGCTTTATATGGGTATACAGCAGTATGTTACATTGGACAATTAGTGTTGCTCTGCTCTGTCTTGCATGGAGTACTATATTATGATAAAATGCATTTTTACCTTTTGTGTGCCTGAAGGCCATCCACCTCTTTCTGAAGAGCCTTGTTAATATCCCAAGTTGCTCATTTCACAATTCTTTTGATTGATGAGGAAATAAAAAGTTGCCCATTGTAAGTTATTACAGGTTAAATTAACAGTCTGCTTACCAGAAGGAAGGGCATATAGAGAAATTCAACTTTAATTAACAAAAATGTGTTACTTTGTATAAATGAGTAGAACAAAAGTTGAATTAAGTTATTAACATTTTTTTGAATCTGGTTAATTATGTCAGTGTATAGCTGAAAAGCCAATAAATTATTTAACTAATAACTAAAAATAGTAGCTGAAAACATTTGAATTGTGCTTCGGGAAGTGACGTAAAAAAGCTGCTGAAAGCAAGCACTCCTACCCCAACAGACTTGTGTCTGATTAGAAAAGTTGGTTAAGCAGCTAGATTTGTGTGCATACCACCAGTTTCACATCCTTTCCATCTGTTTGATAAAGTATTATAGATATATATATATATTTCTCTGTGGCCATTTGTGATACGCCCTCCTCATATACTTGAATATTCTACTTCTTTATTCACAGTATCTGTGTCTCTTGCACCCTTTGGTGTTGCAATTTTAGGTATGTAAAAGTAGATGTTAGCAGGGTTTTTTTTCCCTATTCATAAGAATACATTAAAAAAAGATGAAAATTGTAGCATGAAGTTGCTTTCTGTAACAACTAAAAGCCGTGACCCTGTTTTAGTGCCAGATGCAAGTCTATTCTGTGATGCTAGAAAAAGGATTCCTTCCTTCTTCCCTTCCCTCCCTCTCTTCACAAAGGAATGATTTTTGTGGAGTCCAGACGTTTGTAAAAGGGTCTCCAAAGATGGCT
>VZRZ01007141.1:0-14516 GCA_013398175.1 Climacteris rufus | reverse complement strand
TCCACACCTTTTTCTTCCCTCCCTTCCCTTCCCTTCCCTTCCCTTCCCTTCCCTTCCTTTCATTCCTTCCTTCTCTCTTTTTAAACTCCCATCATAACAGTGAATGTTCGATTTATTTTTTTTTCTTTTGCTAAAGTTGAAACCCCCAAAAATATTAAGATGTTGTTTCCACTCCTTTAATGATGTCTCACGTGCACACTCAGGCACTCAGATAACAGTGATAAACATAGCAGAGATGCCTGTAAATTGCAGTATGTGAATAAATTAAAATGAGCTCCCTAGACTGGTTGCCATAGCGATTCATCAATTAAATAGGGCATCTCAAAATCTGAGCAAAGTGGGATTATATTGACTATAGAAAGTAATGAAAATGTGTGCATAAAAGATAAAAGGCAGAGATATACAACCAAGTGAACTAGCATAGTTACCTGAGACAACACCGGCACTGAGAGAACAATGGTGGTGGGGATGATCCTCAGCAACCTGCTGATGCTCTGTGTACAGGAGACATTATGAAATGACCAGTTTACATTCTCGCAGATTGTTTGATCTTTTCCTTTTGAAACCTCGTAAGTAAACTTTGCACTGTCAGTTGAGCTATACTTGATACACGTATTAGGTTAATGATGTGTGTTGGAAGCTTTTGATCTGTTCTTTTTCCTTCTTAATTTTTATGTGTGTGTGTGTGTGTGTGTGTGTGTGTGTGTGTGTGTTGGGGTTTGGTCTGAAAAGACTCAGAGGAGATTTTTATGTCTGTGGAGAGTCTAATAGTTGATGGTACAGGATTCCCCATCATTACATTCGGGTAGTAATGCAGTTACTGGACAGTAAATATTCAGTGGACAAAAGTGGGGGTTTGGCTAAGCTGCCACAGCAGTACAAACGTAAAACAGAGTGGTTAAATCTCAAACTCTTACTGAATATGAACTTCTGACAGCTCCACACATGACACTTCAGCTCTGCAAAAAGCTTTTTCACACTATAAGATATCTAATACTGTTTGTAAGTTGGTTGTTTCATACAAAGGACAGTAAGTTTAGAACCATCTGAAGCGCAACTGGAGGATTCTGATTTCTGCCTTGTATTTGTTGTACTTTTGTTAAGAACTCACGTGGAAACAGTGTCAAGTGAGGTGCATTAAAAGCTTCTTCACATTTTTTCAGACAGAAAGGAAAACCAACAGTATTTGTATCACATTGCTCTGATCATGCTATCAATTAATATAAATTAGCCTTGCAGTGGGTTTTTTCCTATGCCTTTTGACACTGTGGGAGAGAAACTATGGTACTACTGAACCTCTGCTCTCTGAAGCTGAGTAGCAGCTCATGAGAACAGTGTTAACCTGAGACTCAAGTTTTTTTATTCTGCTTTTAAAATTGAAATACTCTAGAAAATTAAGCTTAGTTAATACACCTATGAGTCCAAAGCTAGAGTGGTGTAACACACCACGTCATTTATTTCATGCATTAAAATGAGCTTTCTTGTCTTGATTGAAGCAAAAACCTTTGTAATCATAATCACCCTTCCATAGAAAGAATCCTAGAATGCTGTGGAGTTAGATGAAAAAAAATTAAGAATTTTGTGCTTTTAAATAATAAAAAAACCAAGTTATGTTACATGACTCTAGATGTTCACTGAAAAAAGGTCATATTAATCTTAACTTCCTCAAGAAGAGTGTTCATTTTAAAAACAACAGTTTGTAAATATGTAATGCCCACTAAAGAAGATAGAGCCAGCTTCCTGGAAACTGCATCTGTTGTGTTTCTTTTCCACCGGCATGTTGAGCTAGCAGGTTTGTTGGGTGCCTGAGACCCAACTATGTAACAAAGCAGAGATAATCCAGATAAAGGGAGTGGTGAAACCTTGTTTGGGTACCTAGGGGAGCACCCCACATTTAATAATCCATCAAGTTGTAGAGATGAAAGAGTGCTTCTGCCTCATCTGCAGTTTTGTTTCTATGTAACCACAAGCTGAAAGAAGTCAAAGTTGAGCAAACCTCTGTCCAGCAACAGTAAAGGAAAAACTAATTCTGATGAGGGAAATTATGAGCCCACAAGTGTAATGTATATTTTCACTGTACAGCAGTAAATGGATTTATTCATTCAGCCCTCTGCTATGGTACAGTAGTAACCTCATCATGACTGCTCACACTTCTGAGTTTGCCTGAATACATGACCCAAAGGGAGTCAAAAGGCAGCCTGCTTGGACTACCACGTGAGCAGGGGTTTTTTTCCATGCTGGACCAAATATTGTTTGAAACCCAAGTACATGTCCCTTCAAAGGCAAATGCGTTGAAGAGTAGATCATGTTTGCTGTGCAAATCGGCGCAGGTAGATTCCTGGTCTAGGCGTCCGTGATTTCACTCACTAGTCAGATTGCTACAGCAACGCCCTCTGCAACTCCAGCAATTACCCCTGCAGGAAGGTAAATTAATTTCACACTTGGAAAAGTCAAGCATATAAAAGCCACTTCAACTTTAGCAAAGAGAAAAAGCCAACAAATAAACATGCTGTATGCTGGGATGTCAAGGAATACCATCTGCTGTTACAAACCTGTTTTTTTCTCATAATTCTAGAGCCTGTTACCATAAAAGAGACATTTCTTGAATGGCTGGTGGTAGGTAGTTCATGTTTTTCAATCCAATTTGCAATTGTATTTGTTGCTGTATAGTGATTGTTTTGCAAAATAAACTCGCTTGTCATCTAATTGCACGGTTAGATTCCTGTGTTTGTGATCCAGCTCCTCCTGACCCCAAGCCCTGCCGATACTGCCCTCAGTCTACACAGGAGCAGTCACAGTCGTATTGCTCAGCTAATCTCTTCTACTTTTAACCAAACAGATCATCCTTTATGGCTGGCACCCTCTTCTGCGGGTCAGTATTTCCCTGCTGTATGCAAATTTCTTCACAGAAATGGTGATTAGACATTAGAACTGGCTGCCCAGGGAGGTGGTGGACTCACTGTCCCTGGAGGTGTTTAACGAAAGCCTGGACCTGGCACTTGGTGCCATGGTCTGGTTGACAGGTTGATGTTGGCTCATAGGTTGGACTCAGTGATCTCAGAGGTTTTTCCCAACCAAACAGACCCTGTGATTCTGTGGATGCCAGGACCCAGCCTGGAGGTGCCGTGTAGCATGGCTCTGCAACGGAGCAGCAGAGCGCTCCAGGCTCCTGTGGCTCGGACACGCGAGCCCCCAGCACCGCAGGGCCCTCGCACACAAGGGAAATGGCGGCCGCGGCCTGTGAACACCGGGCCCCCTCCGCCCGCCCGCCCCGCGGAGTCCCATGGTCGCCTGGGGACAGTGGGAGCGTGTGGACAGAAGGCGATGGGAGTTGGGGCTGTGGGGCTGAACTTTTTTTTTGAGGCCGTCTTGTAAACTAACAAGTAAACAGTGTGGAGCTTGAGGGATGCTTGGAGTGGATCCGCGGTGGGTGATCAGTCCCAGCCTGAACTCTGGCCGGGGGGAGTGCAGCTCTGTGCTGCAGTGGAATGGAGTAATCAGAGATTGGTTTGGGAGGGACCTTAAAGCTTATCTTGTTCCACTCCCCTGTCATGGGCAGGGACACCTTCTACTATCCCAGATTGCCCCAAGCCCCATCCAGCCTGGCCTGGAACACTTCCAGGGATGGGGCAGCCACAGCTTCTCTGGGTAGTATTCTACTGAGAGTACTGCTGTATACAACCTAGTCCTGAGGTACTGCTGTATACAGCATACCATTGCTGCTCTGGGCAACAAATACTGCAGAGAATGTTTGTGTGCTGGCCCAGATGGTGTGTGCCGGGTACCTGCTCAGCACGGGGCATAGTGTGGGAGGAAGATACAACTGAGTAGACTGCCTTAAGTATCTGAACCCCTGAGCAAGCTGGACTTTACACACAATGCTGCAATATTCCTAAGCAAATGCTGTCAAACGACCTGAAAGAATAATTAAGTGCCATTAATTACCCAGTAGAAGCACCCACCTAAGTGTGCCTAGGTAGAAGGCAGAACTAATGCATCATCTATCGGCTGAAAGGGAAAGGATTAAGAGGTTGAGAACAAAAGGGTAAATCATGATTTAAGCATTCACAGCGAGAACAATGGTTGAGGACAGCTGGTAAGAACCTGTTTCTCCCCTTCAAAGTGAACGGAGGTGATATTTCTGTGATCATTGTGTCTTATTAGCAGCATGTAGTAGGTGATCTGTTTTATAATTTGCTAGCAGATTGTGGTGTTGGAGCATTGAGGTGAGTACAATTTGTGAATAAAACCTTGATTAACTGCTTGTTGAAAGTGAGGGAGGCCCAGGAAACCTGCTACAATGTTTGTTAAATGTACAGAGCATCTGTCCATCCTGTGCCTGGCTCAGCTCATAGTGTGTTCCTTGCATTGTACAGGAAGATGGTAGAAGGTGAGTCGGAGACATGGATAAGAGGGGCAGGCGGGTGGTGTTCCACCTGAAGGTGTTTGGCCATGCAGAAGTCCTGGTTGCTGGTACTAAAAGACAGGGTGGCCCTGGTGGAGGGGCTTCCAAACCTGGTTTTGTATGAACACCCTTGTTCTGGAAGGAGAAGCATGTTGTGGAGGCAGTGCTCAGCTCTCTCTTAGCAACAGAGGGGAAGGCATGTTTGGTACCTCAGTGGAACAAGAGATCCATACTTTCTTCCCTAGGAAGAAGGTAAAAGAGGGGTTTGGTTGGGGTGGGGTTTGAGAGGAGAAGGTTTGTTGCCTTTTTTCCCCCAAAAGAAGCAAAAGGTTTTCAGCTAATACCAAGAGCAGTCAAATCCCAGAGCATGAAGAGTCCTGAGCCAAGAGATGATATCCTGACAGTGAAAGCTCGATATTTTTTTCTTTTCCCCCAGTCTTGTTCAGAGACCCTCCCCACATGTCATCTCCAGGATTTTGTTCCCTCCTATCCTGTCTTATGACTGGTGCCTATTATGTATTTAATTGCAATTAAAGGTCTATGTGAATATGATTTGTTGCTTGAACATTTCACAGAGGCAGTAACTTTCTTTCTGTGGTGACTCTGGAGGGCCTGTGTTTCTGCTCTGTTTTGAAATAGGATTCTCAGATGCATGAGTGCTGTGCCACTCTACTGGTTCCAGGTAGATGTGGCCCAAGGATTAAATATCTAATTTTCCTTGTGAAGTATGACCCAGCTGAACCAGTCCACTCCTGCCCAAATCCATGCAGCAACAACAGCAAAACTGGTAATTTTAGAGGTTCCATGCAGTTTTAGGAATTACTTATCCTTGTTTCTGAACACAGTTGTGTTGTATTTGAGCAGGACTGCCTAGAAGAGCTGTGAAGGAGATTTCTGAAGAACCTTAGTTGAAATGTTTCATGCTGTTTAAAAGCCTTTAAAGAAAAAACAGAGCTTTCTTAGGCTTCCCTGAATTTTTACATTGCTTCTACCTGACAGACCCATATGGGAAAGGGTAGAATGAGCGGCATCCATCAGTGCTAATCTTCTGTGACTGGTTGTCCCAAGAGAGAAAGGGTCTTTGTTCATGATGGGTCTGTTCTGCCAGGACAGAAGCCTGCTGGCAGCCAGTGGAAGACTAAACTCTCACGGGTGTGCCAAATAGTTTTGCTCCCTGCTCTTGGATCTACATTTAGGAGTTGTTTGCTCTTGGAAAGGCTGCTGCACAACAGAATGGCTTGACTTACTCCTGGGAGCCTGGATTCTGCATAGAGAGTGCAGATAAATAAGATGTGTGTATGGCAGGGATTGATTGAGGCTGTGAACTTGGAGAGCACAAGCATGGAAACAAGTCCAAGGCAGTGAGATTTGAGCTGTTCCCTGCTCTGGGCACTCCTGTATAGAGTGGGGGCTTCATGCTCAGGTTCTGCTCCATGTCCCCACTCTGTGATACACTGCCAGCCTTGACTGTTTCTGGATCAAGACTAAATCCTACTGTGATGGATTGTAAACAAAACTGTCTGATAAATAAAGCAGTGATCAAGCAGAATTGTGTGATCTGGAGGCATGTCAGATTCTTCCTGTCTGCAGTGAGAGAGAAAATGGGAAGATAGTGCCATGGGCATCTTCTGCGACTGAGCAGTTGGGTGGGCTAGGAATTGCTGGAGTAGTGCAGAGCTATCTCCACTCTTCCCTCCACTGCTTTCTGAAAGCAGTGACTTCTTGCAGTAGTCTTGATCTTTTTGCAGGCACACTGACCTGTGTTTGTGTGTCAGCCCAAAATGCCAGTGTAGCTTAGAGAACAGAGCACAGGTGAATTTTCAGGACACTTTGCCATTATCCTATTATAAGGGCCTCCCTGAAGAGTCTACTTGTTTCTTCTCTATCCCCACTGTAAGGGAAGGCAGGAGACTGATTTGGAGGGCTTTCTCTTTGCAGCATCTACTGTAGAGTTAGTATTTAGGTGCAGTCAAATGTTGACTTCAAATCTGAAAGCCTTTGCTGCCAGCTGAAGTTCAGTATAGAGATAAATAAAATCTTCCAGGTGGTAAAGTTCTTTCTTCTCTTACGCATGCAGTTTGTTTCACTTACAGAGATACTTCAACTTTGTGTGCCCTTTGTGGTGGTGTTGGGTGTTGTTGTGTCCAAAACAAGGCAAGAACAAAATTTGTCTCTAGCCACTGTCAAACTTAATGTAAACCACTTTTGCCAGATCCTGGGTTTAGTGCTGGTCATGGCCTGGCTGGATTGGAGATCTGCGTCTTCATGCCTGCAGTCCTTGTGATAGTGACAACTGTTGATAATACTTCCTTTTCTCTCTGATTTGTTTTGCATCAGAAGTTTTGTAACTTCAAACCTTTGTACAAACAAAGGGATTTATGTGTCTTTTTAGGCTGGGTGTAGTTGGAGAGCAATATTCTGCACTCAAAATAGCAAGCTTGACTAGAACTGCAATTTGCAATTACATTTTTGGTTACTACGAAGTAATCAGAAGCAAAATTCCAAGCAGTAATATAGTTTCTTTTCACTGCTGGCCTATGTGAGCTCCACTTCTTAATGGCTTGTGGCAGGGCAAGCCACTAGCTATGCACAAAGAAAGAGTAAGGAAAATAATCCAGAACTTTGAAGCTACTTGTTTCTCCTAAAGAGTCCTTCAAGGATGCAATAGAAAGCCAGGTAGAGGTAGTGGTATGTTGTCCTCCTGCTTTCTGAGTGATAGTTAACACTGACAGATGTGGAGCTAATGCACAGTTGCCTCATGTGTGCACTCCTGTTCGTCTTTGGACTATGGAGAGGCCGTTTGGATTCCCCTTTGGAGGCTCAGTGAAGTGGTGCTAGTGAGTGTCTCTGCTCTCTAGGACAGCCTCTGTTTAGGGCAGCAATTATGTTTACCTGCGTAGGTTTGAAACCACTGAATGCCGTTGTTTTCCAATAAAATTTGTTTTCGTTTGGGTTTTTTGGTGGAGTTTTGCATCCACACTTTCATCCCTGTCTGTTTACCCCTAAGCAGCTGCCCTGGACTGACCACACAAAGTGCCTCTGGTGTCCCTGTCAATCAGGAGAATTCCTAGGAGATTTTGGCTGTAGTCTGGAGCAAGCTGCAGTGCTCTCTTTTGCTCTTGGGTTTCCTGTTGCATAGCAAAGCATGGGAAGAATAAGCTTAGGCTTAGAGAGGCAAACTGGAAACTGTTGTGACTGCTTCTTGAGTGCAAGAAACTATTGTGACTGCTTCTTGAGGTAAAGAGAGATACCCATTTAAAAAACCCAAAATCAAACAAAACACATCTGAACTGTGCTTACCAGTTACTGAGAGAATGCAATTGTCTTAAACTCAAGGTAGTTAAATATTATCACTGACTAAAATGGCACTAATTTTGAGGGTGAGACCATACAACCCTTAAAACAACATTCAGATAAACCAGCCCTGGCCTGCAACTCTCTCCCTGTTTGACGGATAGCAATCCTTCTACCTGTGGGGAAGCTGTGGGTTCTAGTTACTCCTATTGGCAGTATCCATTAGGAAGACAGTGACCTTGCACCTTGTGAGGCCTCAACAGCTCAGTTCACTTATTTTCCTTAATTGTAAATAGCGTTAAAACATTCTTTGTCCTCATACTTTTCTTGGAAAAAGAGGGATTTGCCTGCTTGACAATTACTAAAACTCAAAACAATTAGACTTCAGGTTTGTTGCTACATAACTGAGGTTATGCTTTAATAATTAATTTCATAGCACATTACAGGACTGGAAAAAACCAATTATTTTTAAATAAGTGTATTACTCCTACCGAGTAGTGTTTTACTTCCAGCTGTTGAGAGGCATTCTGGAAGAAATTAAAGTTCAAATTTGCTTTCCAAACAGGAGCACTGTCCAGACAAGAAAGCAAGAGTCCTAGATCCACTGAGGGGATGTGGAGTAGGGAAACTTAATACATACTTTGCATTTAGAAGTTACTGGTTTTAACTATCTTGTCTCTGTAGTTAGTCCTTACAAGATTTTAAAAACAAAGAATTTTTTTGTTTCTGTCTATTTGCAGTTAATGAAAGGAAAGAAAATGGTAATTAAAAGCTTTCCTGTCTGAACATGGTAATCCTATCAATAAAAAGGCCTTACTTCTGTGGACAAGCAGTACAAGTTACTGCTAGCAAAGAACCCAATCAAACAGGACAAACAAAGCCAGCTGGTTCAGCATTTCAGCATTCAGGGAGATTACTGATTTTAATTATACAAAACTTTCTGGTTGTAAACGTATTGTGTGTTTTATTTAACAGATTACCTTCTAGTTAGTTGTCTTAATATTCCTTTTGTGCAAGAGGGGGATTTTACGAAAATGTGGATCACATAAGGTCCTGTTCTCCGTGACTGGAGATCAAGACTAGCCTGAGTCACTGCGAGAAGGTATTGTCTTGGGCACCAGAAAAAATGTTATCCCAGTGGGGAGTAAATTCAAATTATCTTAAATAGTGGCACTGGATTTTCAGCAAACCTCTTTCTAAAAGGACCCCTAAGGAAGTGACTAGGTGATGTTCATCCAATCAGCTCCTCTTCCAGGAAGAAATGATCTTGGTAGATCTTTAGGTGCCTAGCATTAAGTAGGAAGATTTGAAAGACTGGAAGAAGTATGGCTTTGGTTTGTGGGAACATCTCTCTAAACTTCCAATGTTTTCATGTAAGAAACAGAACATAACTTTTTTTTTTTTTTCCTCTGTGAAAACTTTGGGATGAACTTGAATTCTTTGTATGAATTATTTGTTGTAGTACACAATCCTCCGATATTTTCAGGTAGGGAAGGAGAGATAACAGTGCCTGAGAAATATTTCCAGCAAACCTGAGTCTGACATAAGCTTGCATTAGTTAAATCAGTCTGGTGTCTAATTGGAAAAACAAGTAAATCTGCTTTGGCATTCTCCATCCTCTCCACCTCTGTTTGTCTCAGCTCTTCTCTAAAAGAAAAACCCGTGGAATAACTACCCCAAACTTCCTGAGCTCCCATCACCAGTCTTCACTTTCAGAGAGGGTTTATGCCTTGCTTCCCTCCTTTCCCCACTTGGGAAGCAGCGAGGGATGGAAGGATGGAAGGAGGGAGGGAAGAAGGAAGGAAGGCTGGGGGGGTGTGTGGAGGGGTGTCGGAGGAGGGAAAAGGGCAAGGGGTGCGCGGAGGGAGACGCTCTCCCGACCCGGCCGGCTCTGGGATGCTCTGCGAATCCCTCTGGCTGCGGACTGGCGAGGCTTTGCAGCGGGGCCCGGGAAGGCGGCCGCAGCCCTGTTGCTGCGGGCTCGCTCCGGCGCGGTGCGGGAAGTTTGGCGGGCGGTGCCTCGGCCGCCCCCGCAGCGCCCGCCCGCCTCCCGGCTCGGCCCCGCCCGCGCTCCGGGCGCTGGGCACGGGGAGCTGTCCTCGGAGGGAGGTGCTGAAGGCAGGGAGGAAGCTGAAGGACGCGGACATCTTCGTTCCCCCTAATTTCCTCCCTGCCTTCTGCAGCCATTTTGCACCAGCGGACTTAGGCAGGGGGGAGGCTGCAGGGAATGGAGGGGAGAGGGTAAAGAGTTGCAGAGAGCGCAGAGGCAGCCATGGGAGATCCCGCCTGGTGTGTCTGCTGAGACTGGCTCACTGCAGCAGCTGTCATCAGCATCATGGTGAAAAGGAAAAGCTCAGAGGGCCAGGAGCAGGAGAGTGACCGTGGCATCCCGCTGCCCATCCAGACCTTCCTATGGAGACAAACCAGGTAAGAGCAGCAAGCCCTGGGCACTTGGGATACAGCTGCAACAGGGCAGTGGAAGTGGGGAGGGGGATGCGGGCCAGCTGCTGCCCAGTGGCGGGGAGGATGCGGTTGTTCCTGCAGCTGCAACATGAAGGCGTGAAACAAACTGTTCTCTTTGCACTCAGTATTGAGCAATTCGTGTGTATCGGGGATGGGAAAAGGTCTAGAGGCAGCTTCTTGATTTGACTTAAAGGCATCCATGTCTGTGTCTCTGTACACCTTTCCCTTCCTCCCTGTCCCATGCTCTCCATCCTGCCCCCCCGGCCCCCACCTTTCAAGAGGACTCAAGGAGCTCTTGTACCAGAAGCAGCATCTGTCAGTGCTGCACCAGACCTGCAGCTTTGCTTCTGTATTTGCAGCCATCCTGGAAGTGTAATCTATTCTTTGAGAGGTCAGCGTGCAAACAGATACGTCAAAGTCTCACCTTTTTTCACTGCATTGGAAGAGTGAGTGATTGGAGATGTGTGTGGTACCAGCTGAAAGTATGGCTGGGGCTTTATGTTCCATGTGAATCCTGTCAGTCTCCTGTCCGAGCAGAATTCTAAACGGAAAACATTGTGGGGGCAGTGGGGAAGGTTAGAAGATTTGAAGGTTGTGGCTCTAATTTAAGGCCTCAGTCACAAAATCCCCTTATGCCACAGTCAGTGTCCTTCAAAATAAAATAACTCCCCCCACCCCCACAATAAGGTGACCTGATTATTTTTTTAATGTTTACTCTGATCTCATTCTGGAGGAGAATGACAGCAGAGGGTGGGTGGGCAGCATACAGGCCTGCACTTCACCATAAGCCTTCCACATCAGCAACCGTGCAGAAAAATGTTATAATACAGAGCTGGCAAATCATCTCGACTTAAAACAGAGGCAAGGCAAAGTTCAGTAATATTTAACACATTTGAAACAGAATATGTTGAAAATCTTTCACTGAGGTGAAATGGCTGAAAATTGTCTGATGGAAGATTTTATCCCTGGGAACTTAAGGGGTGAATTAACTACTTCCTGACATACTGCTGTGGGCACTTTTTCTTCTGGAAAAGATAACAGCATTTTATGATTAACATTTTTATGATGTCATCAACAGGTATCTGAACATAGTTTTGGCCTTATGTCTTCCTTAACGCTGAGTTTCTCAGCTGTTTGACAACCTTCTGACATGAGAAAAATCCTAAAATTAACGAAGATAAGTACACATTGATATCCTGGATCTCTAATGCTTTTTCTCCTTTTCTTCAGTGCATTTTTGAGACCAAAACTGGGGAAACAGTATGAAGCTTCCTGTGTGGTATGTACATGTGTCTCTTTTTCAACCCTTGTTAGCAACTAACTTTTCATGCAAATCACTCTGACCATAGTGGCTGATCAGGTGGCTGATCAGCAAGCTTCTCAGCTTATACCAGAATTGAATTTAGTCCATTTGACTTAATTTTGCACTTTGATCACATGAAGGATTTGAAATTTTTTCCGTCTAGAGAATTTGGATATCATATCCATCTTTAGACAAAACAAAAATAATTGATTTGGATATTAGTAATAAGTAATTCATTAGTAACTCCTTAGTAATTAAAGAAATAAATAATGGCATGGGCAAACTGAGCTATGGCAATCTAGGTCCAAACTTGTAGTTCATCCTGTGTGGATGTGCTTTTGCGTGAGATTGATGTCATTTCAGTTTGTGATTGCTGAAGGTTTTTCAAACTTAAAATATTGAAAATCTAAACAATACTAACAGGCTTTGAACAATGCTTTTACCATTGTGCAATATGAGAAACACTTCTACTGGAAATTAGAGGGAGCATATTTATCAGCATAATTAAGGAGAAGCTATTATGCAGATACAAATAACTCTTATTTCTAAATGTATTTCAAATAAAGCCTCAAGTTACTGCTGACAAGGAGGAGAAAGGGAAGGCAAGAAGCAAGTTCAAGTAAGACGGGTATCTAGAGAATTTCAGAATTCCTTGAATGGTTGCTGGTCTTTGAATTACTTAAAGTACATTAAGTAGTTCCAGCCAAAATTGACAGAGTGGAAAAATTTCGTCTGGACATGTATCTTAATAGTTTAAAGTACTTAGGTCACTCTGCAGCAATTTTCTGACTTCCTTCTCACAAGATATTAAGCTGGAGAAGCTTTGGCTGTTGCTGACTCATTTTCTTCCAAGAAATCCATAAATTTTTCAGGGTTTTTGCTAGATGCCAAACAGAGATAGAGGAGTGCTGGCTTAGTGGGTTGGTGAGTAAAATGTATTTCAACTCTAGCACATGGTCAAAAAGCATCATCACTGGTTAATGCCACTGACAGTTCCTGGTTGTTGAGAGGCTGGAAAATGGAGCTTGTTGCCTTATGTCCTTTACCAGGAGCCTCGGCAGTGTGCAGGAGACAGGCCTTGGAGCACCTCTAATATGAGGCTGTGGCCTCACCTGTGAGCTCGTACCTGTTACTGTTGGGTGCAGGGACAGAGCATCCTTCTCTGTGATGTACCTATCTTTCTTCTGTGAGCACATACCAGAATTTTCTAAGTGTAAAAAACAAACACTGCCCAAAAAAAGCCTAAATTGCAAGACGACGTAAATCACATGCTTCAGCCAAGAGAAGGGGAGCTCTGGAAAAATGCATTTCATAAAGATCCGATTAATTTCCACCTCTTGTATGAAGAACTCAATTCTTGTCCACTTCTTAACACAATCCTTAAATTATGGTAGAAAGTTTTCAAAGGTTAAACTTCATTTTGAGCCATTGGTGGGATACAGCCTGAACTGATGCATCTGCTGCCTTCTGCTTTATCTGTTTCCTCTACCTGCTGGTGCACATAAATGTCTGCCCACATCAACACATTCTGTATTACGCGGTGGGGCAGCAGAGTGCTGTGTGCGTGGGTGAGACAGGGAACCTCACAGATACTTGACTTGTCTTCTGAAACATCCTGTAAACTATCTAACACCCCTGTATTGACTAGTGTGCCTCAAAATACTGTGCACCTGTTACATGATCTATCCTTTTATAATTCTCTAGCCAGAGTTGTTGTAGGCATGTCTATAGGCTGTTAACTGTCTGGCAGTGCATGTGACACAAAATCGTGCAGTATTCTATTATTATTCTTGGCTCTAAACTTGCTGCAGTGGAATTTGCTGCATATTTTGCATTGAGGAAGCAGATGTTGGAGGCTGAGATTCAGTAGAGGATCTGGTCTGCAAGAGCAGCTTGCATTGCTACTTTGAGTTTTGCTTTATACCACAATACTTGAGGAAAAAGCTGGCCCTTTCATTGCATTGTTCTCTTTACCTGAACAATCACACTGACTTCAATTGGTCTTCAGCCTTTAAGCTGAAGATAAATTCCCTCCCCGCCCTCACATTGTCTTACACCCTCTAAATATGTTTGTGCCTCCTCCCTATTCTGAAGTTGTTCTGCCCTGACACAAGGTCTTTCCTAATGTGCATAAGTCAAAGCTGACTCAATTGACCTCACAGGAATCTATGTGAGTGCTGTACAAAGCTGATGTATTTTTGGAGTGATGTTAAGGAACTCAAAAATATGTTTAAATTCTTTTACTTTGGATTGCATTGGCCATGGAAGAATTCAAATGTTTTCTGGAGGATCCTGCAGATTCAAAGTTTACCTCTTTTCTGGGATTTTTTGCTTGTTTTTGAAAATGTAATTACATGTTTTGTTATTATGAATAATTAAAGTATAGACATGGAACAAAATTCAGCAAGATGCCACCTTTATTTTATCCAGCCAATGGACGTGGTTGCAGAAAACTGAATTTCTGTAAATAAAGTGCTTGGCATCTGCGTTTCATTACTTGTGAATGTTTATGCTATTGCTATGTATAGTAAACAATGGAGCCTTACCATTCCTTGTGCTATGAACTCCTAGGTCCCTAGATCTTTCTAGGAATTCTTCCTTGCTCAGTGGACCTGTCCCAGACTGACTGTACTTTCTGCCCGCACTTCAAGCTCTTTCCAGTCAGTCTGAAGTGACTTCAGCAATGCTCTCGGCTTTCCTCCATGATGCAGCCTGAGCTTTGGAAGAACAGGGCAGTGAGGTCCCCTCCAAGGACACAAGTCCAGTTCAAGAAGAACTAACTGTTTCTCTGTGTTTCTGCCATGCTTCTTCTGTATGTGCACTGGGCTAAGCACTGGAGTCTGCTCTTTGTTTATTTTTCTTCATGTGCAATACTCTAGGGATACTCCCTGGCACTCCTGAGAGCGTATAACAGGAGGTGCTGAGCTTCCCAACGTCCAGGCTGACCTCTTCCTGCCTTATGCAATTTACTGAAGGTACAAATTCCCTGGGCTTAGGGCAGGGGAAGTTCATGTAACTGAAGCAAAGGTGTTGTCACGATCCGCTAACACA
>VZRZ01007138.1:12283-32429 GCA_013398175.1 Climacteris rufus | reverse complement strand
TGGAAGCGCAGGTGAGGGGGGTCCTGAGGAGGGGGCTCCGGGCGGGCAGCGGGAGCCGCGTGTGGAGCCGCGGGAAGCGGCGCCCGGGGACGGAGTTGTTCCGCGGACGGAACTTGCGGCCCTGTCGCGATAGTTGTGGCGCCGCGATAGGCAACTCAAAAAAAAAAAATCAACGGAAGCTGGGTGTCCGTTCGGTTTTTTTTTTTTTTCCTTAACCATGGCTNTTTTTTTTTTTTCCTTAAACATGGCTCTGCGTAGCGTTTGCTTAGCGAAAGTTGGGTGCTGAGGAAATTCGGCGTTTTTTTGCTTCCTGTCGCTGAAACGCGCTTTAGTTTCTTTTTGTTCTTATTGCTATGATTATTTTTCTCCTTCTTTTCAACCTTTTTTGGCGCACGGTTGTCGGGCTGGTTTGTGTGGGGTTTGTCCGGAAGGGACAGGCCTGAGACAAGTTCTGAGCTCTGGTTCCTCGTGGCTTAAAACCAGATTTTAGTGGTTTTTTTATTTATTTATTCCAGTCTGTCGGTGGTTGGTACATAAGAGACAATTAAATTGTGTTTATTTAACAATTTACAACGCGAAGGTAGGGAAGGAATTAGGATTTTCTGCTCACAAGAAGTGCAAATGAAGATAACAATCTGCGCCCGTAGTAAACAAAAACACGAAGAACTCACCCATATTTCATAAAAACTCACACTTTTCCGCACTTTAAATGTCATGGAATACTCAGTGTCCTTACAGACTGGTGAAATGTGATTATTAACAATTAAATGCTTGTGCATCATCCGCGTGTTACAGGATGAGTTTAAGGAGCAGTTGGGAGCTTTAGGGAAGTTTTTATCCCAAACCAAACATCGTGGACCTGTTTTTTGGGCCTTTTATTAGCAAAACCTGCCCCATCTGGGTGCAGCAAAGTGGGAACAGGGAGCTTTTCCAGCCCTGGGGATCCACAGGTGTGCAGGGCAGGACTGAGGGAGGTTTTAGAATTTTTTAAACATTTTTTTGTGCCTGAAAGTGCTCAGGTACTGCAGGGATGTGCTCGGGTTTGTGAGGCACAGAGCCGTGGGCTGTTTGTTTATTTTCTGTTTATTTACAACTTTTGAGTTTGGTAGAATTGGTCCCATGGATTAAATTCTTAAAAAGAGAATTTTAATTCAATTAAAAACCTTTAATGGGTTGTGATCACTCCAGAACTCCCAGTAGAGAATATGTGGCCACCAGAACAACCACCACCCCAAAATGAGCCTCATAAGCTAAAAGACCAGACAAAAGGATTATTAATTGGGCTTTTTTTTGTCTAAACATGTTTGAAAAACCTTTGAAGTCAAAAGAAAAAAAAACAATAAAAGATTGGGAGAGCACATTTGTCTGTCCTAGCAAGAAGGAAGGGATTTTATGTTTTTTTTTTATTAAATCAGGGTGTACTTATATTTTTGCAAATTCTTGTGGTCACCTTGGTCATCATTTTGACTTTAGAAATGCCGTTTTTGGGGAGGGGGAATGGACCCACTGCACCTCTCAGAGGTGGAACAGGCACCGTTTCCTCCTGAGGTGAAACAAACCCAGGATCTGCTCAGCCCTGCCCCTTCCAACGGGCCCAGGAATGATCAGATCAGAAATAAATTGGTTTTTTAAACGTTCTGGGGAAAAATTTGCTGCCCTCACCACATAATTTAAGTTTTGCAGAGAGCACTGTAAATAATAATAACTTCTCAAACTGATCACGTTTTATTTAATGAAATGTTATCACTGTGATTATAATTACAGCTAATTAAATAAATAGTTGAAGCTGAGGAATACTGGAGGTGTAAAGTTCTGCTGAGATGTTTCTGGTGGCTTTTTAGTGTGCTGCTGTTGAAAAAGATGAATTGAGCAGTGCACAGCACCTCATTTTTTAGGAAAATGTGATGGATTCATTTTGTAAGAAGTTCCTTCCCCAGCATACATTTAATTAATAGTTTAAGAGAATGTTAAAATGAATTAGTGTCCAATTGACAAAAGTAGGAGTGGAGCAGAAACATTGCTGTTTTTTTAAGAAAACTATATTTCCATTATTTCCTAGAATTAAATAAAAGGATAGATTTTCCTAAGCATTTGAAGAGAAATTTAAAGATTTCCTAGGGAAGCTGTGGCTGCCTCATCCCTGGAAGTGTCCAGGGCCTGCTTGGAGCAGCCTGGGCCAGTGGAAGGTGTCCCTGGATGGGTTTAAGGTCCTTTCCAAGCCTGGGATTCCCTGGAATTCTCATCCCTGCCTCCTTTTTCCCCTCCTGGGGGTGGCATTTTGCTGCTGGCGTGGCTCAGGGAGCCTGGGGCAGTTGGGAGGTTCGTGCTGCAGCCTGGGGAGGCCGGATTGAATTTCCAGCCCTAACAAAGAGAGTTTTGTCTTGGCAAAAACGACTCCTTGTTGCTCAGGTCCCATCTGGAAGCTCCCGGGGCTGTGGGGTGAGGCTTTCCCCAACATCCACTTCCTCCTTGGAAAGGGAAAGCAAAAATCACCCTCACTGAGGGATTGCAGCAAAGAGTTTACAGCTTTGAAAAAAAAAATCTACTCACAACAACAGCTGGGTTATCCATCAGCTCCAAAAATGTGTATTTTTTTGGGAAATGTGAGGGGGAAATGCCCTG
The DNA here is from genome assembly GCA_013398175.1 of Climacteris rufus. Classification (NCBI taxonomy): domain Eukaryota; kingdom Metazoa; phylum Chordata; class Aves; order Passeriformes; family Climacteridae; genus Climacteris; species Climacteris rufus. Next base: position 29,807 of record VZRZ01007138.1, on the reverse strand, counting down.
AACTGGGGCATTGTGGTGTTGAAATCCATCAGCACAAGTGCTGGGGCTGAAGTTTTGTTCGAGAAGGACTTTTCTAGCAAAATGCCTCTTTCAGTGCAATTAGAGTTCTTGTCAGAGCTTGAAATGCACCACTTGAAAGCAGAGCAGTGAGGTGGCTCAGGAGCGCTCACCCTGCGAGCTGCTCTGGCCTGGGTGGGGTGTGGGAGCCAGGAGCTGGGAATATTCCCTTCCCACTCAGCTGGGCACTCACAGGCTGGAGAATCCCAAAATCCTGGAATGGTTTGGGTTGGAAAAACTCAAATCTCAGCCAGCACCACCCCTGGCAGGGAACTCCTGCAGTGTCCCCGGCTGCTGCAGCCTGGCTGGGACCCTCCCAGGGGTGGAGCAGCCACACTTCCCTGTCTCCCTCTCCTTTAACTCAGCCCCTGGGCCTTCCCCTGTCTGCAGCCGGCGTTTTAGGGAGCAGCAAAGGAGCGAGGGAGACACTTGGGAGGAGCTTTGTGGCACCTGGAGCTGCCAAACTCGCCGTGCCAGAAGTTTCAGCCAAAGCTTTCAAAGCAGAGCAGTGCCCCCCCCCTGCCAGCACGGTCGGTGGTGCCAGGTTTTTAATCCTGTGCACACAAGGTGACATCACAAGAGGGTTTGGAACAATCATTTCCTCCCTGTGAGGCTGCCAGGGGCTGGGCTGGCTCTGCACAGGGCAGGTGACATCACTGCTGCCTCACACTCCCCTCCTGCACAGCCACAGCTTCATTTTCTGCCTTGAAAAACCTCAAACCAAACCCAAACTTAGCTGCCTGGTTTTTTTTTTTTTAACACTTCAGGAAGCCATTTGTTTCTGAGCACCTAAAAATAATTATTAAACGTAATTGATGTGTAAAATAATGTGTTGTGGCTCTTTGGGATGGGAATGCCTCCTAGTTGTGCTCCTGAGGAATTCAGCTGAACTTCAGGCTTTGGAATTCCACCTGTGCCTTGCTGAGTTATTAACTATCTGCCTGTTTTCTAAAATGGCTCTATCAATTGAAAAGGGATATTTAAATGGATATTTATGTGCTAACATCTGTGGAGCTGCTGCTCCTCAGCGAGCTGAGAGGATTTGCCTTCATCCCACTAATGGGGTTGTGCTGCTGCTGCTCCTTCAGTGGGGTTTGATTCCTTTTCCAGCTTCCCCTCTGCACATTCAGTTCCTTTGGGCTGATTCTTTCTATTAAAAGCCAATACAAAGGCCATTTAGGTGGTTTGCAAATGGAATTCATTTCATTTGGAGAGATTCAGCTGGAGCTGGTGGCTCTGGGGGCAGTTCCCTGGGCCTGAGGGAGATGTGGAGTGGCTCACTCTTGTTTTTCAGTTCAATTCTTGTTTTCCAGTTTAATTCTTGTTTTCCAGTTTAATTCTTGTTTTCAGTTTAATTCTTGTTTTCCAGTTTAATTCTTGTTTTCAGTTTAACTCTTGTTTTTCAGTTTAACTCTTGTTTTTCACTTTAATTCTTGTTTTTCAGTTTAACTCTTGTTTTCCAGTTTAATCCTTGGCTGTTCAGTTTTACTGTGCAGTCCTGGAAGTGGCAGGTGTGGAACCTAAGTGAGATTGCAGAGCTGGGTTTGCTTTGCTTCTGAGTTACAGCTTGGCAATGTAACTTTTTATTCCTTTTATTTCTTTTACTGAAGATTTACTGTTCTCCCTGTGAGAAGCTTTCTCTCAGAATTGAGTTGCACATACCAGATAAATTGCATTAAATCTAAGTTGTTAAAATGCTGTGTTCATAGACAAAGGCCTTGAGTGATTTTTGTTCTGCTTCACTGGTTAAATTTTAGAAATAAATCTTGTCTTTGAGGGGGTGTTAATTATCCCTGTGATAGGGGCTCCCCTGAGATGTGCTGTTAATATTGTGCCAACATTGCAGCCACTGGGGTGGTCCCTTTCCCACATTTTTCCACTCAAAATCAACATGGACTGTGATAAACTTATCCCTCTTCAGCTTTGGGTGGGCTCTTGGCTAAAGGAGTCAAAGAATGCAGTGTCTGAACTGAATTTTGGGGACTTTTCCAGCAATATTGAGGTGCTAAAGCCCCTCAGGGCTGTAGAGATTCAACCAGAACCCCTGGGAAGCCCAAGGGCAACACCTGCCCTGCCCATGCCCAAATCCCAGCGAGACATCCACACCTCTCTGCTCCCTCCTGGTGCTAAAAGTGCCAAAAAAAAGGAGTTATTTTTACCAGGAGAAAGGCAGGCTGTGGGAAAGCTGCTGACACAGCACCAAGTGCTGCAGAATTCCATGGTTCTGGCAGCCCATGTGTTGTCAGCTTGGGGGATAGAGAACAACAGGACTAGGTGAGGAAAGCCCTGTGCAATAAAAATATTGTTTCCAGGTAGATTCCTGGATAAAATGCAGGATGAGAAAGCAGCTGCTGGAATTGTTGAAATGGAATTTTGTTATGTAAGACTGTGAAAAAATGTAACTGCAGAAAAGCAATCTCCTTTTGTCAACTTTTTTTTTTTCCCCCCTTGCTTATCAGCTGGAGTTTAAATAATCCTGTGAAACAGGAGGTAATGGAGCAAATATTGATTGTAAGATTGTATGGAAAAATACAACCTGCAGGGAAGCAATCTCCTCCTGTTCACTTTTTTTCCTACTTATCACTTGCAGTTTCAATAATCCTGTAAAACAGGAGCTAATGAAGCAGGCCTTGGTTACATAACGGGTGTGTTCCAGCTCTTAGCAGCATTTTTCTTTGGACATCTTGAAATGCCACCCAAGTTTTTTGCTTGGGAGGGCAGTTTGGGGTTTATTTTGGGTGTTACCCCTGTGTTGCAGGTGAATGGTCCTGATGGGATCCTGCAGAATGGAGCTGTGGATGAGAACGTGGCCAAGACCAGCCAGCTCCTGGCAGAGCTGAACTTTGAGGAGGATGAGGAGGACACCTACTACACCAAGGATCTGCCTGTGCATGCCTGCAGGTGAGAGGCTCCTGCAGGAGCTCTTGGGGCAGGGAAAGGAGCATTTGGGAGCTTCCTGGGGCTCTCTGGGAGTTCTTGTGCAGAGTCTGAGCTGCCAAATCCTCTTCAGCCCAGCTCTGAGCTCCCTGGGGAGTCAGTGCCAGGCTCAGCCCCCCCAGCAAGTTTGAAATGATTTGTGACTCACAACAAAAGTTTGGCTCGTGTTTGATGCTTTTACCAACACTGGGGTTCCCCAATTTTCACTTCCCCTTGTTTTTGTGCACTGCTCAGTAGGTTAGAACCTGTGTTTGGATTTTTCTATAAACAACCAATCACTTCCTGGTTTTCCAACACTGGTGTTCCCCAGTTTTCACTCCCCCTATTTTTGTGCACTGCTCAGTGGGTTTAGAGCCTGTGTTTGGATTTTTCTAGAAGCAACCAATCACTTCCTGGTTTTCCAACACTGGTGTTCCCCAGTTTTCACTCCCCTTGTTTTTGTGCACTGCTCAGTGGGTTTAGAACCTGTGTTTGGATTTTTCTATAAGCAAGGAGCCAATCACTTCCTGGTTTTCCAACACTGGTGTTCCCCAATTTTCACTTCTCCTTATTTTTGTGCACTGCTCAGTGGCTTAGAGCCTGGGTTTGGATTTTCCTGTAAGCCAGGAGCCAATCACTTCCTGGTTTTCCAACACTGGTGTTCCCCAATTTTCACTCCCCCTATTTTTGTGCACTGCTCAATGCTTTGAACCCTGGGTTTGGATTTTCCTGTAAGCCAGGAGCCAATCACTTCCTGGTTTTCCAACACTGGTGTTCCCCAATTTTCACTCCCCCTATTTTTGTGCACTGCTCAATGCTTTGAACCCTGGGTTTGGATTTTCCTGTAAGCAAGGAGCCACTTCCTGATTTTCCAAAATTGGTGTTCCCCAATTTTCACTCCCCTTGTTTTTGTGCACTGCTCAATGGCTTAGAGCCTGGGTTTGGATTTTCCTGTAAGCAAGGAGCCAATCACTTCCTATTTTCCCTTTGGAATTGCAGTTACTGTGGGATCCACGACCCTGCCTGTGTGGTTTACTGCAACACCAGCAAGAAGTGGTTCTGTAACGGGCGTGGGAACACATCTGGCAGGTAAAGGATGCAATAATGCACATCAAAATGACCATTTTGTACCCATTTCCTTCACACTCACAGCATCCCTGCACTGAGAAACTCCTGAAACTCCTCCCAACAGCTTTGCTGGGTGGAAGGAGCCAGATCTTCCCAGTGCCTGCCACAACAAATCCATTTTATTTGTGTCTTTGATGATCCTCAGCGAAGCCTGAACGTGATTCTGCTTTGAATTTGCCCTAAATCTGTGCTCTTTGCTTTCAGCCACATTGTGAATCACCTGGTGAGGGCCAAGTGCAAAGAGGTGACCCTGCACAAGGATGGCCCTCTGGGGGAGACCGTCCTGGAGTGTTACAACTGCGGCTGTCGCAACGTCTTCCTGCTGGGCTTCATCCCAGCCAAGGCAGACTCCGTGGTGGTTCTGCTCTGCAGGTGAGGGAAGGCCTTTGCTGCCACCTTTGTGCCACCTCTGGGGCTTCTCAAGGGCAGCACTCGCTGTCAGTTTGTCCCAAAATGGGTTTTATGCTCTGTTTTGCCACCTTCATGTGATCATACAGAGCTCAGGAGTGCAGGTAGATAATGCAGTAAAGGAAAATTGTTGTGTTGGGCAAATATCTTAGCTCTGTAGAAAAGTATTTCTCCTAAATTATGGATTCCTTGATGGGAGAAAGGTGTTTTCCCCCTTTTTTACCTGTGATTTTTGGGCTTTGGAAGAGTCACAGATCAGTTCAGGAGGTGCCTCAGGAGCCATGCAGGATTCTCCCTCAGGGGGTTTTTCTCTCAGCTCATGGAATCATTTGAGACCACAGCAGATCAGAATTATTCTCTGACAGGCTCAATCAGAAATGAACATTTCTAATTGTATTTATATGAATTATAACAACTCCCTGAGTTGTTTCAGGAGCACACCAAACCTATTCTTCCACTCCACACCAGACTTTTCCTTCCAGTTGTCTAATGTAGCAATGTTTTGCACGTTTTGGTTGTGCAGGCAGCCTTGTGCCAGCCAGAGCAGCCTCAAGGACATCAACTGGGACAGTTCCCAGTGGCAGCCCCTGATCCAGGACCGCTGCTTCCTTTCCTGGCTGGTGAAGATCCCATCAGAGCAGGAGCAGCTCAGGGCCAGGCAGATCACAGCCCAGCAGATCAACAAGCTGGAAGAGCTCTGGAAGGTACACCCTGCTTGATTTTTCTGATCTGTTTTACCAAAATGCTCATCCTGTGTCTTTATGAAGGGAGGACAAGACTTTGAGCAACTGTGGGAAGCAGGGAAATACTGAAATCACACAAGATTTACATCCTGTGGGTGGCACTGGGAATTGGTCAGAGGATTCAGGAAATCGGTGAAAGCTTCACCTTTAGGTTCTTCAGCAATCTGAGACACAACTTTCCCTACTCAGCAAGATTTCCACCTGTCTGTGCTTTGGGTGAGGCCCAGCTCTGCAGGCAGTTGTTGCTCCGTTCAGTTATTGGAATTTTGAGAGGTTTTTTGTGCATTCTTTATAATTTAAACTGGATTTACCCATGCCATGTAATGCCTTGTTGTAGTTTTAAGGGGTAGCTCCACCTTGATATCACTCCCTGTATCAGTAACACACAGGGTTATCAGTCCTCTTGTCACTTTTTGATACTTCAGGCTCTGAAACAAAACATCTGTGCTTTAAATCCCAGGAAAATCCATCTGCAACCCTGGAGGACTTGGAAAAACCTGGTGTTGATGAGGAACCCCAGCATGTGCTGCTTAGATATGAAGATGCTTATCAATACCAAAATATATTTGGCCCTCTGGTCAAGCTTGAGGCAGATTATGACAAGAAACTCAAGGAGTCTCAGGTAAAATGTGTGAGGTTTGCCTGTTTGAGGGACTCCTGGCCAGGTCTCTGGTCTCAAACATGTGGTCACTTCACAGCACAGGAGGAAACTCGAGTGAAATAAATATTTTAATTGCTGTGGTATAATCACTGTGGTATCAGCAGTGATGGTGATGTGCGAGAGCAGGGAGAGGAGAGAAGAATCCTCAGAGTGAGGGGTTTTGGGAGCTGGAAACACTTGGGAACCTCTCACCTTTTCTGTGTTTAAGTTTTTTTTTTCCTAGAATCACATTGTGTCCCAGAACTGCAGCCTGGTGTCTGCTGCTGCCCTCAGAACTGCAGCTCCCTGACAGGGAATGGCAGTTCTGGGAGATCCTGTAAACATTTAATGAGGGTTGGAAGGGTGGGGGGACAATAACAGCCGCTGATCAGGGCTTTGCTTCCCATCATGAACTCCTGTAGAACACAATTAACCTTCTGCAGGTGCTGTGAGCTCAGCCAGAGGTTAAATACAGATTTCTGGGACATTGGAACAGCAAGTTGGTGTTATTTCTGCACTGGTTGGAGGCACAGCACTGTGGTGCTTGGCAAACAGCTCTTCAGGAACATAATGATGCCTTTTTTTTCACCCTCAGACCCAAGATAACATCACAGTCAGGTGGGACCTGGGCTTGAACAAGAAGAGAATTGCTTATTTCACTTTGCCAAAGACTGACTCAGGTAATGCCAGCTTGGTTGGCTGTTCTGGCAGGGGCTCTTCTGCCTGGTGGATAAATTGAGTGTTCAGAGCTCTCAGGATGTGGCCTGGGGCAGATCTGGCAGTTTTTGTGCTGGGATTTTTGCTGAGAGGTTTTTTTCTCCCCTTCCCTCACAGACATGCGCCTCATGCAAGGGGATGAGATCTGCCTGAGGTACAAAGGAGACCTGGCCCCCCTCTGGAAAGGAATTGGCCACGTTATCAAAGTTCCTGATAGTATCCTTTACTTAGAGAGCCCTCAGCAAGGCCCAGGCCGAGCTTGGAGTGTCCAAGGAGTCATTAAATACATCCCAGAGTAATTCTGAGCTGATTTGAATTGGTCATGGGGGATCCACTGAAGAAAATCACTAAAATTGGGGAGAATAAAATTCAAATTTTTGCTATAGATTACTACTTAACGAGGTTCTACAGATTATGGTGATGAGATAGCCATCGAGCTGAGGAGCAGCGTGGGAGCCCCTGTGGAGGTCACTCACAACTTCCAGGTGGATTTTGTGTGGAAGTCAACTTCCTTTGACAGGTAAGGAGTGTTGACACCAACCTTGGCACTTGGTGTCAGCTTTTTTCTTTGCCTTCAGGATTTTTGAACAAAAAAAAGTTGTCTTGCTGTGATAGCACCCATCAGAAATCTCAGCCTGGTTCACAGAGCCTGGCTTGGGCTAAAATTGGAATTACTGGCATAAAATGGGCAGTTTTTCTCATTTTGAAGGCACTCAAGGTTTGTTGCAAATACATCAAAAGGGGAAATTTGCCTTCTGTTTAGTAATACTTGAAATGGAAGAAGAAAAACAGTTTTGTAGTGCAGCTTCCTGGAATTGCTTTGAATAGTTTAAATTTCAAGACATTTTGTTGTGGGGTCAATAAACTTCAGCCATGTCTGTCCTGTTTTGTAAGATAGGAGTTGGTTTATTATCCTATTATTAGAATTCCCTATTTTTAGTATATCCTATTATTATTATATCCTCTTATCCTATTATTTTATTCACTATGGGTGCAAATTTTCTTCAAATCTTGCACCTAAAATTACTCACACAGGTTCTGCCAAAGGCTGGTGTTCCTCTACACATTTTTCTGGAAATATCTTGTAATGTTTACTGGGGGAATAAACAGGATCTGTGCTCTCAGAGTGTAATTTTTGTCATTTTAATTCTGTCAATAAGTGTTGGACATTGCTCTCTTTTCCAGGGCAGATTCCCATTTGTGCCTGCTGCTCCTCTGTGAATATTGACCTGAGGCCACAGTGATCTTTATGAATGATTTTTCTGCCCTTCCCTCCTTTCAGAATGCAGAGTGCTCTGAAAACATTTGCAGTGGATGAGACCTCAGTGTCTGGCTACATCTACCACAAGCTCCTGGGCCACGAGGTGGAAGATGTCATCATCAAATGCCAGTTGCCAAAACGCTTCACAGCACAAGGACTTCCTGATCTCAACCACTCTCAGGTAACCTCATCTCCTCTTGGCTGCACAGAATGTGAGAAAGGATTGCTAAATAGAGGTTAAACAACTTCAGCATCCTGTGCTTTGAGTGTTAAAGAGAAATAAATGTGATTTTTTAGGTTTATGCTGTGAAGACTGTCCTGCAGCGTCCTCTGAGCCTTATCCAGGGTCCCCCCGGGACTGGGAAAACAGTGACATCAGCCACCATCGTGTACCACCTGGCCAGGCAGGGCAATGGGTGAGAGCTGCTCTCTCTGCATCTTTATGGATGAGGTTACTTCATTAATGCAGGGAATCACCTTGATTTTCAAAGCAAAAATCATTGGTATCATTGCACTGCAGAGCTGCGTTTTCCTGGGAACTCTGGGGCTTGTTTCAGAAAATTCCCCACATGTTTTTAGGGGATGTGTCATTACTTCCATTTGACTGCAAGTCTAATGGAAAACATTGACATGTTGTTGAGAGTTTGGGGTGGTTTTTTGCAGGCCTGTGCTGGTGTGTGCCCCCAGCAACATCGCTGTGGATCAGCTCACCGAGAAGATCCACCAGACCGGGCTCAAAGTGGTTCGTCTGTGTGCAAAGAGTCGGGAGGCCATTGACTCCCCTGTGTCCTTCCTGGCACTGCACAACCAGATCAGGAACATGGATAGGTGAGAAATCCATCAAACCCCCCAGCTTTGGTGTTAATGATGGACAGAACTGATTAATGTGGTCATAACTGATCAGTGTGGTCATAACTGATTAATGTTGTCGCTGTAGCAGGGTCGTTTCCTTGATGGGATTACTTTGGGTTCTGTTAAAAATCACTCTCACTGCCATCCTGCAGAGTTGGTGGTTGGGCTGTAAAGCAGAACTCCTGTGTTTTGCAGCATGCCAGAGCTTCAGAAGCTGCAGCAGCTCAAGGATGAGACAGGAGAGCTCTCCTCTGCTGATGAGAAGCGCTACCGGGCGCTGAAGCGCACGGCGGAGCGGGAGCTGCTCATGGTGAGGCCCCAGAGCTGCCACCCCAAGCCCTGCCTGCCTGGTGCTGTCCTGCTCTGAATTCCTGCTCTCCTCTGTGTCCCAGAACGCTGATGTGATCTGCTGTACCTGTGTGGGAGCTGGAGACCCCAGGCTGGCCAAGATGCAGTTCCGCTCCATCCTGATCGACGAGAGCACCCAGGCCACCGAGCCAGAGTGCATGGTGCCCGTGGTCCTGGGAGCAAAGCAGGTAAACCCTGGGCTTCCCTTCAAAAAGGACTTGATAAACACAGCAGGAAGTAGCACTGAGCAGTGACATTTCCTCTGGAGCACATGGGGATACAAACTTTTTCACTTTCCATACTATGAACCTAAATGGTTTTATTTTGTAATGGTCCTGGAAGTTTTGTGTTTCCATGGCCTGGAATGCAGGGGCTGTTGGAACAGTCTGGAGACTGAATTTATATTAAATTTTCTATTTTATATTAAAGTGATCAGCTGGAAAGAGAGTGACACTAAAGGTTTCTGAGCCTTTGGTGAGATCTGAAGCTTATCACAAGTCAGAATGATTAATTCCTGATATGTCAGGCAGTGGTTTTAAACTGACAGAGAGTGGGTTTAGATTTGGTATTCAGGAGAAGTCATTGCCTGTGAGGGTGGGGAGGCCCTGGCACAGATTGCCCAGAGAAGCTGTGGCTGCCCCATCCCTCTAAGTGCCCAAGGCCAGGTTGGGAAGAGAAGCTTCAGGGAGATCTCAGAGCCCTTCCAGGGCCTGAAGGGGCTCCAGGAGAGCTGGAGAGGGACTTTGGACAAGGGCTGGAGGGACAGGACACAGGGAATGGCTTCCCAGTGCCAGAGGGCAGGGTCAGATGGGATATTGGAAAGGAATTCCTCCCTGGGAGGGTGGGGAGGGCTGGAATTCCCAGAGAAGCTGTGGCTGCCCCATCCCTGGGAGTGCCCAAGGCCAGGTTGGGTGGGACTTGGAGCACCCTGGGTTGGTGGAAGGTGGGCAGGGGCTGGCACTGGAGCAGCCTGGGCTGGTGGAAGGTGGGCAGGGGATCACACTGGAGCAGCCTGGGCTGGTGGAAGGTGGGCAGGGGTGGCTCTGGAGCAGCCTGGGCTGGTGGAAGGTGGGCAGGGGTGGCTCTGGAGCAGCCTGGGCTGGTGGAAGGTGGGCAGGGGTGGCCCTGGAGCACCCTGGGCTGGTGGAAGGTGGGCAGGGGTGGCTCTGGAGCAGCCTGGGCTGGTGGAAGGTGGGCAGGGGTGGCTCTGGAGCACCCTGGGCTGGTGGAAGGTGGGCAGGGGATCACACTGGAGCACCCTGGGCTGGTGGAAGGTGGGCAGGGGTGGCTCTGGAGCAGCCTGGGCTGGTGGAAGGTGGGCAGGGGTGGCTCTGGATGAACTTTAAGATCCTCCCAACCCGAATCACAGCTCTGCATTTCCCAGTAGGATATTGCTGTTGCTCTGAGCCAACCACACTGAGATGTCCCCAAACTCTCCCCACAGCTGATCCTGGTGGGTGACCACTGCCAGCTGGGGCCTGTGGTGATGTGCAAGAAGGCTGCCAAGGCAGGGCTGTCGCAGTCCCTGTTTGAGAGGCTGGTGGTGCTGGGCATCCGGCCCATCCGGCTGCAGGTGCAGTACCGCATGCACCCCGCGCTCAGCGCCTTCCCCTCCAACATCTTCTACGAGGGCTCCCTGCAGAACGGGGTCACTGCAGGTAAGGGGCTCCCCACAGCCAGCCTGGCCAGCCCTGAGCCACCTGAGTGAGGCTTCTTCCATCCAAGAGGGTTTTTAGTGGCTAAAAAAATGGCCAGTGCTTCGTGTTGAGGGGTTTTGAGGTGGAAATGGCTGAGGGGTGTTGCTGATTTGTTGTGTTCTCTGTTTTTGTGCTCCTCAGCTGATAGGGTGAAGAAAGGGTTTGATTTCCAGTGGCCTCAGCCTGATAAACCCATGTTCTTCTACGTGACCCAGGGACAGGAGGAGATTGCCAGCTCAGGCACCTCTTACTTAAACAGGTGAGCAGAACTCTGACACCTGAACTGGCTCAGCGTGCAGGGACACAGCAGGGCAGGGCTGTTCACACCTCACTCTGCAGTTCTGAATTAATAAAACCTCCTTTTCTGTGCTGCTTTAATTAAAGCTGCCATCAGAGGTGGTGCAGCCTGAGCTGCATTTGAGTTGGTTTGCCCTGGGCTCCAGGAGGAAAACGTGGGAGCAGCTCAGAGCTGGAGGGGGTGGGAATTGTTTTGTGGAGGAGTTCTTCCTTCACTGGGTGTAGAAGGAGCATGGGATGATGAACTGCCTAATTTGGGACAGCAGTAAACTGATTGCAGCAGGAAATGCTGATCAGGTCACATTTAGAATTCCAGGAACTCCTGAAGCAGAATCCCAAATCTCAGGTTTTGGTGGCAGTACAAAAGGATAGAAATTAACTTTTTTCTTATCCCTTTTTTCTGCACATTCCAACTTCTGAGCTTAAAACACTTTGCTCCTCTTGGTGTTGTGATTGTTCATGTGCCTGGAAGGGGAACCAGCCCAACTTCTGAAAAAAAAAATCAGCTGAGATATTTTTAATCTCAGTCTGTTTCCTGAACAGCATGTGCAAGACTGGGTACAGAGAAGCAGATTGTGCACAAACAAACAGCACAATAGTTGTCTGATAGGGACACTGACACTAAAAACGTTCTATATTTAAAGTTTTAGATGCAGCAGCTGAAGGATCTGTGGGATGTTTTTAATGATCTTGATTATAAAAGTGACACGTGCACATTTAACTCTACCGAGAAGTTCCATTGGGAATTCTGGGGTTTTGCTGTTCCAGGAAGTGCAGTTGTGCAATTCTGAGGAGGTGCAGTGCACTTAAGGTGAAATTTGTGTCATTCTGAGGCCTTTGAGATGTTGGTTCTGGCCCATCCTGTGCATGTCCTGAGTGAAGAGGTGACAGTGCTGAGCGTTCCTGCAGAGCCTGAGCTGAATTAAATGTGCTGCTTGAGCAGAATTGATCTTTCCATTGAAGTATCCTCACGTGGAAGGCTTTTAGATCCAGTCACTTGCCAAAAAAACCCTGATCCTCCTTGGCTGACCCCCCTGTGTGCCCCCAGGACTGAAGCTGCCAACGTGGAGAAGATCACAACAAAGCTGCTGAAGGCTGGGGCCAAACCAGACCAGATTGGCATCATCACCCCCTACGAGGGCCAGCGCTCCTACCTGGTGCAGTACATGCAGTTCAGTGGCTCCCTGCACACAAAGCTCTACCAGGTACTGGGCTGCAGAGAGGCCAGAAAGTCAGAGATTGGCAAATTCTCAATGTTTTCATTTTTTACTCTGTCTTTAGGCTCAGTTTGTGCTGATGGATTTTTGAAGTTTTGGCTTGATTTGGGTTAAAATGATTTTAGGAGGTATCAAATCCCAATGTGAAAAGGTAAAGAAGGAAGCTCTGCTAAGATCTGTGTTGAAAGAGCCTCCAACAAATCCTGAGGCCCAGGAGGGAGAGTTCCCTGGGGCTGCAGCTGTGGAAAAGCTGCCTCAGCTCAGCTCCTCATGCCAAGGGACGTGCAGGAACCCAGCTCCATCCATCCTGGTGGTCACTCTCTTTATTTGCTTGGGAACACCTCCTGCCATCAGTGGAGCTCCTCCACCAAACAGAAAAACAAGTTGCTACAAACAAGACCATTATATGTTGAATATGGTCTTGTTTTGCAATCTGGAGGGCTTGAGCAGTGTTTTCACTGCAGGGACACTTGGAAATACTTCTGCTTGTGCCAGGAATGATGTGTCCCTCTGATTCAGGTTTCTCAGAGCAGCAGTGCTAATTTGGACCTCTCATCCTGCAGGGTTTTGGAATAATCAGAACTTTTTGGCAGCATCCTCAGCAAAGAGCTGCTTTCCACAGTTTTGGGGGAACAGGAGAACCATAAAGCATTGAACATGAAAGTAATTTCTGCTAAACTGAGACTCTGTGTTCCCCTCTGGGGAAGCTGTTTAGTGCCCAGAGGAATTACCAAATCGTTCCTCCTTCCAAAACCAACATTTTTCTCAGATGATGGGAAGCTTTAGTGCAGGGCCAACACATTTGGTAATGCCTCTTGGTAGCAGAAGTGTTTTGCACTTTGCTGCCTTGATTTACATGTTTTCCTGTGTTTCAGGAAGTGGAAATTGCGAGTGTGGATGCCTTCCAGGGCAGGGAGAAGGACTTCATCATCCTCTCCTGTGTGAGGGCCAACGAGCACCAGGGAATTGGGTTCCTCAACGACCCCAGGAGGCTCAACGTGGCCCTGACCAGAGCCAGGTGAAGGGAAATGGGCACAGGGATGGAGGGACAGCACACAGTGGCTTCCCACTGGAAAAAAAAGGGGAGATTTGGGTGGGATTTTGGGAAGAAATTCCTCCCTGGGAGGGTGGGGAGGGGCTGGGATGGGATTCCCAGAGAAGCTGTGGCTGCCCCATCCCTGGAGTGCCCAAGGCCAGGCTGGAGCCCCTGGGATGGTGGAACTGTCCCTGCCCAGGGCAGGGGTGGCACTAGATGGGCTCTAAGGTCCTCCCAGCCCAACCCATTCTGTGCCAGTTTTACCTGTTCAGCCCAGCCACTGTCACCATTGGACATCAGTGGAGTTCAGAAGCCACTGTGGCATTCCCATGTTCAGGACAGATCCCTGCCCTTCATCTTCCTCACTCCCAGCAATCATTTTTGCCCCTTTTGCCTCTCTGAGTGGATCTGATTGCAGGGAGGATGCTGTGGGACCCAGCACGGTGCTGCCTGGCTCCCCTGGGCTCTGCCAGCTCTGGAACCAGTACAGGGTGGTTCAGTGGCACTGGGATGTTGGGCAAGCCTGAGGGAGGAAGTTTGTACTGATTGAGGAACTTGGCTTCAGCAATCTCCTTCCAGGTGTTTTGCCACACTCTGGAAATGGTTGCTGTAAACAATTCCAGTTGTATCAGGTTCTCCTGCACCTCCTGTGCCAGGACCAGGAATTTGGGGGCTGTTGTGACAAGAACCGAGCTGATTTCAGTTCCTCTGCTGCTGCACAGGTATGGAGTGATCATTGTTGGCAACCCCAAGGCCCTGTCCAAGCAGCCACTGTGGAATCACCTCCTGAATTACTACAAGGAGCAGAAGGTGCTGGTGGAGGGACCACTGAACAACCTGCGGGAGAGCCTCATGCAGTTCAGCAAACCCCGCAAGCTCGTCAACACCATCAACCCTGTGAGTGACCTGCCCTGGCCTCAGGAGCTGCTGACAGCAGCTAATTAGGGCTTGATGGGTTCATTCATTACCAAAGGCTGCAGTGAAGCACCCACACAGCCTCCCACCCCCAGAAGTTTCCATTTTTGCTGCCAGGTTGATGCAGCGTGACTGGGGGAAGCTGCTGCTGCTGTCCCTGAGCACTCAGGGAAAAGACTTTTATTCTTTCTTTTTAATTGCAGGATTTTTGTGAGGGGTAAATTCTGAGGTGAATGAAACTTGGGTAGAAAGGGCAAGCTCACTTAACTCTCAAGCTGCAAGTTGTATGTTTGATTTTTTAACATAAAATAAGTGGTTCTTGGGGGGGGAGCTTGGCAGCCACCACAGCACAGTGGTGTGAATAGAGCAAGGGAATTATCAGAGCCTCAGAACAGACTGAAAACTGAAATGTTTCACAATTTAACTGCCTGAAAATATTTTTTTTTGTGCTCAAGATGTAGCTGAAATAAGAATTAAGGATTTTCTGTCTGTTAGAACCGGTCCTTTCCTCATCACTCATGTGATATGTGGAGTTTCAGTGGATTTTCACCCCAAATAACTTCCCCTGAAGCTGCAGGGTGAGGTTTTTTAGGCCAAGGCTTTGCCAATCTCCCCAAATGTTTGCAGGGTGCCCGTTTCATGACCACTGCCATGTACGATGCACGGGAGGCCATCATCCCTGGCTCTGTCTACGACCGCAGCAGTCAAGGTAAAAGAGTCACCAAAATTCACTTTTATAGGTTTCTATTTTCCCCAGCCAGTCCTTGAGGTGTGGTGTCTCACACACTTCAAACTTCTGAACTTTTGAAAAGCTTTGAAACTTGGGAAATCTCTCAACTCGTGAGAGTTTTAGATTTCGAACTACAGAAAAATATGGAATTTGAGGGCTGGAAATGTTTGGGAGGAATTTGAGGGCTGAAAATGGGATGAAATTGAGGGCTCAAAATGTTTGGGGTGAAATTGAGGGCTGAAAATGTTTGGGATGGATTTGAGGGATGAAGATGTTTGGGATGGATTTGAGGGATGAAGATGTTTGGGATGGATTTGAGGGATGAAGATGTTTGGGATGGATTTGAGGGATGGAGATGTTTGGGATGAAGTTGAGGGATGGAAATGTTTGGGATGAAGTTGAGGGATGGAAATGTTTGGGAGGAATTTGAGGGATGGAAATGTTTGGGAGGAATTTGAGGGATGGAAATGTTTGGGAGGAATTTGAGGGGTGGAAATGTTGGGGATGAATTTAAGGACTGAAAATGTTGGGAGGGATTTAAAGGCTGAAGATGTTTGGGGTGAACTTGAAGGCTGAAAATGTTTGGGAGGAATTTGGGGGATGGAAATGTTTGGGAGGAATTTGAGGGGTGGAAAAAGGCTTGGGGATGAAGTTGAGGGATGGAAATGTTGGGGATGAATTTAAGGACTGAAAATGTTGGGAGGGATTTAAAGGCTGAAGATGTTTGGGGTGAACTTGAAGGCTGCAAATGTTTGGGAGGAATTTGGGGGATGGAAATGTTTGGGGATGAATTTGAGGACTGAAAATGTTTGGGATGGATTTGAGGGGTGGAAAAAGGCTTGGGGATGAAGTTGAGGGATGGAAATGTTTAGGATCTGCCTGGATTTTGCTCTCTGGATGTAGAATCCCTGTTTGATGTGTGCAGAGCAGGTGAAAAAGGAGGGAGAAGGAGTGTGTGAAGCATTTCAGGGCTCTCAGATGGTGCTGTGAGAGAGGAACTGCAGGAATGAGCATGTGTTAGATGAGTTTGTGGGATTTTCAAGTGTGGAATAAACAGTGGAGCAGAAATGCTGCTGGGTCTGGCAGTGGGAGCTTTGTCCTTCTGCACACCCAGCCCATCCTGCTCCCGCTCCACCCCGTGAAAAAGCAGAATTGATCTTGGAATAGTCAGATCCCTGCAATCCCTGTGCTCTGCCCCTCCCCAGGACGCCCATCCAACATGTACTTCCAGACCCACGACCAGATTGGGATGATCAGTGCTGGCCCCAGCCACGTCACTGCCATGAACATTCCCATCCCCTTCAACCTCGTCATGCCCCCCATGCCCCCCCCGGGCTACTTCGGCCAGGCCAACGGACCCGCTGCAGGTACGGGGGGCACAGGGCTTCTTGGGGCTCTTCTTGGGGTTCTTCTTGGGGCTGGAGGGCTCCAATCTGTACAAAAATAGTGTTTGCAGCAGCAAAGGCTCTGACTGTTGTTGGCATCAACACCCTTGCAGGACGTGGCGCTCCCAAAGGCAAGGCCGGCCGCGGCGGGCGCCAGAAGAACCGATTTGGGATCCCTGGCACCAGCCAGTCCAACCTCCCCAACAGCCAAGCCAGCCAAGATGTGGTGTCCCAGCCTTTCTCGCAGGGCCCACTGACTCAGGGCTATATCTCCATGAGTCAGCCCTCACAGATGAGTCAGCCTGGGCTCTCCCAGCCAGAATTATCACAGGTGAGCGGGGCTGGAGGCCTCTGTGTTTTCCTGGGCGTTGTGGTGGTGATCTGTGCCTGCACATCCTCCTTCTGAGGGAAGTGAAACTGAAAGTGCTGGCAGTGACTCAGCTGCAGCATCTCGTGCCCTGTTGGACTGTCAAAGGGCAGGAGGGCGTGCAAGTGAAATGGAGCTTAACTGGGAGCTGATGAGCTGCTCTTTATTTGGGGAAATTCTGCACCGAAATCAAAGGGTTTTGTTGCTTATGAAAATCTCTGAGCGGCCCCCAGGGGTTCTGCTTTGGCAGGGAGCACTGGAGCTGCCCCTGAGGCTTCCCTCACCCTTTCCCTTGCAGGACAGTTACCTTGGTGATGAGTTTAAATCCCAGATTGACGTGGCGCTGTCACAGGACTCAACTTACCAGGGGGAACGTGCATATCAACATGGTGGAGTGACGGGACTGTCACAGTATTAGAGTGTAAGGACCCCCCTGAGCCCCCTGCCCTGATTTAACCTGTCCCCTGCCCTGGTTTTGTCCCCTCCCCTGATTTAACCTGTCCCCTCCCTGATTTAACCCATCCCCTCCCTTGATTTAACCTGTCCCCTGATTTTGTCCTCTCCCCCTGCTTTAACCTGTCCCCTCCCCTGATTTAACCCATCCCCTCCCCGGATTTAACCTGTCCCCTCCTCTGATTTTGTCCCCTCCCCTGATTTTGTCATCCCCCTATATAACCTGTCCCCTTCCCCTGATTTAACCCATCCCCTCCCCTGATTTAACCCATCCCCTTCCCCTGATTTAACCTCTCCCCTCCCTGATTTAACCTGTTCCTTCCCCTGATTTTGTCCCCTCCCTTGATTTAACCTGCC
>VZRZ01007138.1:1506-12045 GCA_013398175.1 Climacteris rufus | reverse complement strand
TGTCATCCCCCCATTTAACCCATCCCCTCCCCTGCTTTAACCTCTCCCCTCGACTGATTTAACCCATCCCCTCCTCCGATTTAACCCATCCCCTCCCCTAATTTTAACCCCTGTTTGTCTGAGCAGGGCCATCCCTAACCCAGCCCTTTGTTTCACCTTCTCTCTTGCAGGTTGAGGAAGAAGAGCTAAGCTTGTGTGGAGCTTAGTTCATCAGCATTTTATTCTGGGTAATAAAAAAAATAAAATAAAATGGATACCTGTTTTCCACTGCTAAAACTGAAGCACCACTGTGTGAGAGCAACAGGAGAAAGAAAGCAACCAACGGAGAGGAGAGAGAGAGAGAGGAGCGCGCGAGAGAGCCACTGCTAGAGCTCACTGAGACACGGAGACTGACGAGAGGAGAGAGAGCCCTGAAGGACTGGCTGGCGCCTCACTGGGAAGGAACTCACCCAACAGGAGTGGTCAGCTGAGTCCCTGCTCCCCCAGTCACCCCAGCTCCAGAGAAGGGCCTTAAACAAAGCAGGTTTCACTTCATTCCATACTTCTCTTTGCGAGCAGGGCATTACTTTTTCAGAGCAGATGGGGAGAGGAAAACCCTCATCTCAGAGTTGGTCTCCTTTCCAAGGGGTACTGTATTTTAGCAGTAACTGTTTACATTTTAGAAGCAGAGTATCTGAGAGAGGGGGGAAAAGAGGGAGAGAGTCCCTGAGCGGGTGACAGCAAGCCAAGCAGAAATGCAGCAGGACGTGGCTGATGCTCAACTCTGAGATGGAGGTTTTGTTGTCCAACACTGGCTCTGAAATTTGTGTCATCGTGTCGCCCACATTCTGAACGAGGTGGTTTTAAAGAGATTCTTTCAAAAGGAGCACTGAATTTTTAAAGAAGTTTGTCTCTGAATTCTTAGTGGTGGACCTGGGAGATTTAGATCCTTGTTCTGAGAAGCTTATATTACAAAACAAAAAAGGAAAAAAAAACCAAAAAAAAACAAAAAAAAAAGTTTCAAACAAAACTAAATTAGAGCACCAACCTTGAGAACTTTCAGTGTGATTTAAAGTTGCAGCAATCAGCCTCTTCTTCCTACATGGGATAGCAGTTAGAGTGAGAGGAGCCTGCGTGCTCGAGCAGGAGGGTTTCCAAGTGTTTTCTGTATGCTTTAATTGGCAACTGTCTGGACTCTACTCTGTGAAAAACAGCCTTTCTGTAAGATGAACTTTATGCTTGAAAGGGGATGGGTTCCTGTGCCCTTCGGCCCTGCAGGAAAGATGCAGCCAGGCCTGCTTTGCTCCCCACAGGTTTGGGGGAGGAGTAGTGGAAATCGGGGATTATTTTGGCAGGGAAGGAAAGACTCCACGACGTGACCAGAGCAAGGCTGGGCAGCTGGACAAAGCAGGCAGTTGGTGGAAGGTGGCCTCTGAGAGCTGGCTGTGCTTGGAGAGAGGATGGGTCAGGCTCTGGGGTGGCTGCTGTGCTGATCCTGCAGAGAAGTGACAGATTCAGGCAGTGACCCCGAGCTGCAGCTTCAGGGAGTGGCTGTGCCATCCCAGCTGGGCAGTCAGAACTGGCAGCAGCACACAAGGAGAAGCCATCCGAGTTCTAAGTTGTACCCTTGTCTTAACAAGTCACAGGGGAACACTGGGAGCATTTTATTTCTGTCTAAACCTTTTTAGAAACAGCGCAGAGAGAATGGACAATTCCTACAGAGCCCCATTTTTAGCAGATCCCTAAATTAGAATAACCTCTACCTCCCAATTGGCCAGGAACAGTAGAGAGTGATCCACTAACCTGGGTGTTTTTCAAGCTGGAGTTAAGTTAGCTTTATACTCAAAGGGCTCCAAGTGTTTCTAGTCTTTTTTTGGGGGGGGAGAACTCCAAATACCTCTCATATGAATGTACTTCAGACAACATCCAACCCCACTTTCTGTCCCCGGGGGGGGAAGCCCTTTCATTTCTGTCCTTCCTGTAGATTGTGACCCTGCTTCCATGCCCTGGATTTGCTGTAGTTTGCCCTGAGTGTCTCCCCAGTGCAGCCCTGAGGGGTGTGCACACCCAGCCAGGTGAGGATTGTGCACACATACAGGTGTGGATTGTGCACACACAGCCCTGAGGATTGTGCACACACAGCCCTGAGGATTGTGCACACACAGGTGAGGAGTGTGCACACCCAACCAGGTGAGGATTGTGCACACACAGCCAGGTGGGGATTGTGCACACAGACAGGTGAGGATTGTGCACACCCAGCCAGGTGGGGATTGTGCACACCCAGCCAGGTGGGGATTGTGCACACCCAGCCAGGTGGGGATTGTACACCCAGCCAGGTGAGGATTGTGCACACAGACAGGTGAGGAGTGTGCACACCCAGCCAGGTGAGGATTGTGCNCCCCAGAGCCGTGAGGGATGTGCACCCCCAGCCAGGTGAGGATGGTGCACACACTCGGCCCTGAGGATTGTGCACACCCAGCCAGGTGAGGGATGTGCACCCACAACCCTGAGGGATTTGCACCCCCAGCCAGGTGAGGATTGTGCACACCCAGCCCTGAGGGATTTGCACACTCAGCCAGGTGAGGGATGTGCACCCACAACCCTGAGGGATTTGCACACCCAGTCCTACTGAGGGATGTGCACGCACACACACAGCCCTGAGGATTGTGCACCCCCAGCCAGGTGAGGATTGTGCACACACAGTCCTGCTGAGGGATTTGCACACCCACAGAGCCTTGAGGGATGTGCACACTCAGCCCTGAGGGATTTGCACACCCAGCCAGGTGAGGATTGTGCACACCCAGCCCTGAGGATTGTGCACACAGCCAGGTGAGGGATGTGCACCCACAACCCTGAGGGATTTGCACACCCAGTCCTACTGAGGGATGTGCACACACACACACAGCCCTGAGGATTGTGCACCCCCAGCCAGGTGAGGATTGTGCACACACAGTCCTGCTGAGGGATTTGCACACCCACAGAGCCCTGAGGGATGTGCACACTCAGCCCTGAGGGATTTGCACACCCAGCCCTGAGGATTGTGCACCCCCAGCCCTGGCTGTGCTCCTGCTCCCATCCTGCCCTCAGCAGCGCCCAGAGCTCGAGGAGCTGCACAAACACAACACAAACCCCATTCTTTTCTCATCCAAAGCCTCCAGAGTTTAGACTCCTAAACCAGTGAAAGAATGGAGACACAGGCCACCTTCCTTCCTTGTGAGATGGACTGTTTTATTTATTAACATTGCCGAAGGGCTTTTTAATTTTTTTTCCTTCGTAGGCTGCGTAGTGGCGTAGACTTTTCTGCTAGGTTGAAGCTGGACCCCTCTGTGCAACGCTATCCATGAGTAATGTAGCCCCCTCCTCTCCCCTCACCCTTTATTTCACTGCTGGGAATGCTTGCCTCTGCTTTGTGCTGGTTTTTTCCTTTGTAGCAGTTAACTCTGAGTTTTACAAATCCAGACATCAGTGCTAGCACGGTGTTCAACTCTTCTTTGATTATATTTTTTTTTTTTTCGGTCTCAGTTTTGTTTTAAAACCTGTTTGTCATCAATAAAAATATGAATAAACAGCTCTTGCATTCAAGGTGGCCCCTAAGTTTCAATGAGGAAACCATGCAACGTTCATTAAAGCTTAGTCTGATTGTATAAACTTCAAGTTTATTACATTTTTTTTTAAACACAGACTAGTACAAAAGTGGGGGTGTGCATAGCAGAGGGGGGGTGAGCAACTCAACCGGGCAGAGGGGGAAAGGCCCAGACCCCCAGGGCTGGGGAGGGGCTGGAGCTGCCCCTGCACTGCAGCGAACACAAAAATGGCTTTTCTCTGCTTTTCCCGGCTTTTCCCGGCTTTTCCCTGCCCCTCGCAGGCCTGGGGGCTCAGAGCTGGGCCTGGGGGGTTTAGGGCCGGGTTTAGGGTCGGGTTTAGGGCACAAACTGGGTGTAGCTGCTCCAGGCTGAGCCCAGCTCCTCCCAGCCCAGCCCAGGGCCAAACCGAGCAATCCCCGAAGGTTTTCTGAGCCCTGCCCACTGCACGCTGAAGGGGAGGGAGAAGGAATCTGGAGGCCTTGAGCCCCTCAAAATTCCAGAGTTTTTTATGCAGGTGACCTCAGCATTCCCTCATTTCAGTCATTTCAGCATTCCCTCATTGCCTCAGGCTCTGCTGCCTGGAGTTCAGCCCTTAAACCATCCGGCTGCCTTCCCCCGGGCAGGGCAGGGCTGGCTGCCAAAACCTGCAGGTGGAACCAGAACCCAGCGAAGGAGCTGCTCCTTGGGGCGTTTTAGGGCTGGTGTGAAGCAAAAAAAAAAACATCACAGGCGACCCACAGTGGTTAAACCCTCAGTGCTTCTCGTGGGGGAAGGAGATGGGAGAATTTCATCAGATCTCCAAGACACAAAATGGGTACAAAACCAGCAAAAAAAAGAAAGCTGCGCTACTGGGTCAGGTTCACAGTTAAAAAAAAAAGAAAAAAATTCAAGTGTAACTGAGATTCCTTTTGAGTTCCCCCAAAGCCCAGAGTGGTGCCAGGAAAGGCTCTCGCTGGTGCCTTTGCACACACGGGGAGCAGCTCAGGAGCTGGGCCCGGGCTCCAAACCTCGGGCAAACCCAGCCCAGGGACTGGGAAGGGAAGAAAAATGGTCAAGGATGGGAGATGCTGCAAATTTGGGTCCCTGCTGCCCCACCCTGCCCCTGGAATGCCTCCTTAGGGGCACGGTGACAGCACAGCCAGCACAAAACCCGACAAATAAACCCCAAATCGCCCTGAAATGTCCCGATGGCTCGGGCTGTGCCCCTGCTGAGGCTCGGCTGCCTCCTGGCTCTGCCGGGGCCAGCCCGGGCTCCTGCATTTGCAAATGAGGTAAAGGAACCGGGAGTGGCCCCGGCTGGGGGGAGGAGATGCACTGACCCCAGCCCAGCCCTGCTCGACCTCGCTTCCCTCGGCCGCAGCGTCTCCTGCGGGACCCTGCCCTTGGCACTCGGCTCCCAGGGGCTTTCCAGGGAAAAAATCCCGTTTTTGAAGCAAAACCTCCACTGAATTTGGCCGCCCACCACCTGCAGGCAACACAAGCCCTGTCCCCGACCCACCCTAAAAACACCACACCCTAAAAACAGCGGGAGAGAAAGCTCCTGCCTGGCTCTGCCTCCCCTGGGAAGGGCTTTGGTCATTCCCTGAGCCCATCCCTGTTCCTGCAGCTGCATCACGGCCCAGGGAAGCCCCAGCACCCAGAAAAGTCACTGATGCCCTGAGAAAGCTGCAGAGCTCAGCCAAAAAGCCAAAAGCTCCAGCCCTGGGGGTGCCTGGCAAGGGCAGCTCGGGGGAAATCTGGGATTCACAGCCTGGTGCCACCAGCCCTGTGGGCAAGGGCAGGGCCAGCCAGAACCAGGCTTGATCATAACCCCAGCCCAGCAGCCAGCTCCTCCTGAACTAATTCCTCCTGAACCAACTCCTCCTGAACTAATTCCTCCTGAACCAACTCCTCCTGAACTAATTCCTCCTGAACCAACTCCTCCTGAACCAACTCCTCCTGAACCAGCTTCTCCTGAACCAATTCCTCCTGAACCAACTCCTCCTGAACCAGCTTCTCCTGAACCAATTCCTCCTGAACCAACTCCTCCTGAACCAACTCCCTCAGTGCCAGCCCAGCCCCACTGCAGAGGGCAGCCCCTGATGCTCTGAAACACTGGGAATTTCACACTCTGGGATTTATTTATTCCATCCATCCATCCATCCATCCATCCATCTCTGCATCCATCCATCCATCCCTATCCATCCATCCCTCCATCCACCCCTCCATCCATCCCTATNTCCTCCATCTATCCATCCATCCCTGCATCCATCCATCCACCCATCCCTCCATCCATCCCTGCATCCATCCCTATCCATTCACCCATCCCTCCATCCCCATCCCTGCATCCCTGCTCCCCCAGCCCCTCTACCTGCATCCACACTCATCCACCACCATGTCCTGGTAGTGCCGCAGCACCACGTTGTCGCTGTTGTCGTAGTAGAGGATGGAGATGGGGGAGAGCCTGACGGGCACGCAGCAGGGCTGGGGGGTGCCCTGCGGGTCCAGCGAGTGCACCATGGTCTGCAGCACGGCGTGGTTGGTGCTGTTCAGCTCGGCCGTCAGCGGGAAGGGGCACTCCCCGCCGCAGTAGTTGGCCAGGTAGCCCTGGGGGGCGATGATCCAGTTCTCCCAGCCCACGTCGCTGAAGCTGATGTAGAGCCGGCGGGGCTTGCAGAGACCGCCGGGGCTCAGCGAGGGCTGCGGGGCGCTCCTCCTCCTCCTTCTCCTCCCGGGAGCCTGGCACTGCGGGCTCAGCGTCACCGCCAGCAGCGAGGTGCCCACCAAGGCTTCGGGGCCGGCGCAGAGGCTCCGCGGGCTCCCGCTGTCCCCGGGGCCGCCGCTCACCGACATCTCCAGCACCGAGGCCAAATCCCCGCCCCGCTCCCTGCGCTCCCGGGCCGCCGCGCTCAGGTCGAAGAGCAGCGATTTGTGCAGCTGCACGAAGGATCTTTCCAGCAGCGGCGGCCGGCCGGGCTCGGGCAGCCCCCGCGGAGACACCCGCAGGAGCCGGAGGCCAAAAACGCGGCCCTGGCTGGGGGCTTGGTAGGAATTGTGGCGGAACTGCAGCTCCAGCTGAGCCATGGTCAGGCGCTCGCCCTCCTCCAGCACCGAGAGGTTGAAGAACAGCAGCCTCCGCAGACACAGCCGCCCCCGGGGCTGCCCCTCGGGGAGGAAATGGCCTGGCAGAGAAGGAGAAATGGGGAGGGGGCGTTGGAGCCTCGGGCCGAGCGGGATCGGCCTCCCCGGGGGGGTTGAACCCTCCAGGCTGAGCGAGCTCCCAGTCGGGCTCCAGCCAGGGGAAGCGGGGCTGGCAGAGCTGGGTGAAGCTGCCACGGCTGCAGGGGGATGCTCAGCCCCGGGCGCGGCCTCCAGGAAGAGCTGGAGGCACAAACTGGGCTCAGCCCGCGGCACCGGGATGCTCCAGCCCCTCCAGAGTCTCCTCTGGGTGCTGCTCCGCACCTTGGGGGGTTTCTTTTCCCCACCTGCCTCCCCCAGGCTCTGCGTTCTGGCTGTTTGGGATGGAGAAGCAAAGAGGGCAAACAGCAGCAAATTTGGGGAGCTGCCTGGTTTGGCCAGCCCGTGGTTTCCACTGGGCTGGAAAAAAAAACCAAAAATCCCCCAAAAAAACTGGAACCACAGGAGGAAAGAGCTCTGTGGTGCCTTGGGGCCTCAAGGGCACCGACCAAACATTCCCAGGGGACTGAGAACGGCTCAGAGCAGCCAGGTGTGCGCTGGGGTCAGCCAGATGTGCTGTGGGGTCAGCCAGATGTGCAGTGGGGTCAGCCAGAGGCGCTGGGACAATGAGGAGGCGGGGGGGACACAGCTCAGGGGCCGAGCGCCCCATCCCTGCCCGAGGCTGCTGCTGCTGCTCCCACTGCTGCACCCAAATTCCTCAGGTGAGGAGTCACCTCCAGCCCCGCGGATCCAAAGCCTGGGATCAATCCTGGGATCAAACCAGCAGCTCCAGAGGGCTTTGGGGGGCTCCAGGGCAGAGCCTGGCACAGCTCCCCCCCTCACCCCCTGCCTCAGCTGCAGACCCGTCCCAAACCCACAACCAATCCCCTACAACATCCAGAGGGAGCGGAGTTTCCAGCGCAGGGAATTCTCCCGGGATGCAGCTCCGGGCACTGCCCTGTGCTGCCCCAGCCTCGGGCCACGGGAGAAGGGAGAAGAGGAGCAGAACCTCCCGGGCCACGGGAGAACGGAGAAGAGGAGCAGAACCTCCCGTCGCAGCGAGAGGAGAGCCCCGGGCAGGCCGTGGCTGTACCTTGGTCAGCGAAGACGCGGACGATGTCCCCGGGAACACGAAACTCCTCCACCCTGCAGGCATCCAGCTCTTTGTTGGCCTCGGGCAGCGCCTTCCTCTTGTGGAAAATCCTCCAGAGCACGGGCGGCACCGGGAGCGCGGCTCTGGGGCCGGGCTTGGCGCTCAATCCCAGCGATTTGAACGGGAAATTTTCCTGCGGGCTCAGCCCCGAGCCCAGGACGGCGCTGAGCAGAGCCCAGGCCAGGCCGGGCAGAAGCCACATTGCTCCCTCCTCCTTCCCCAGACAAAGGAGAGCTGAGCCCGGGGGGTGTTGATGCCCCGATTGGAGCCTTTGATCAGCTTCGTGCTCAATTAGCACAGAGGGATTCCCGGGATTGGGCGGAGGGTGGGATCCCCGCAGGCTCCCCGGGACCCCTTAACCCTTTGAGCAGCTCCGCGGTCTCTCCCACATCTCCACACCTTCCAAGGTCCGGCAAATCCGTGGTGTCAGGGCAGAGGTTGCTGCAAAGTCCGGGTCCAGGCACACACGGAGCCGGCTCTTCCTCCCAAATCCCTTTTTTTTTTAACTCAATCACGGCATCCAACCTTTCTCTCTTAAAGCCATCAACTCGCAGCACAGCATCCAACACTTCACACAGAGCCCTGCCCTCAGGGCACACGGCCCCAGGGCCAGCCACAAAAGAAATCAGCCCCAAAAGGAATCATTCCCAAAACCATCAGCCCCAAAAGAAATCAGTCCAAAAACCATCAGTCCCAAAACCCATCAGCCCCAAAATCCATCAGCCCCAAAAACCACAGTCCCAAAGAAATCAGCCCCAAAAACCATCAGTCCCAAAAACCATCAGCCCCAAAATCCATCAGCCCCAAAATCCATCAGCCCCAAAAGAAATCAGCCCCAAAATCCATCAGTCCAAAACCCATCAGCCCCAAAAGAAATCAGTCCCAAAACCATCAGTCCCAAAATCCATCAGCCCCAAAAGGCATCAATCGGCCCCAAAAGAAATCAGCCCCAAGAGGCATCAATCAGCCCCAAGAGGCATCAATCAGCCCCTGCCCCAGCCAGGCACCCCAGCTCCCTTCCCGGCCATCCCAGCAGAGCTGCCAGCAGCACACGGACGTCACCTCCCCTCCCAAAGCCTCCTGGAGTCCCCCAGCTCGGTGCCAACACTGGAAATTCAGTTTATCCCCCCAGGGTTACCCCGATTCTACTCTAGCCCATGCAGAGCCCTCAGTTTCCTTCCTGTCCTGCAAATGCCACTGGAAAGCAGGGAATGCCAGGGCTGGGCTGCTGCTGTGACAGCCTGGACAGGGTGACAGGTCCTGCCCCAGCTCAGGGAAGTTCCCTTCAGCCCCAGGCAGAGCCTTTCCCGTGGCTCACACACAGTGAGCCCAGAGGGGAATCATGACAGACCAGCCATGGAAAAATCCAACCAATTCCCACCCTCTGACACCAGGAATGAACGCCCTGGATTCCCCTCCCTCTGCTGGCTGCTGTCCCCAGCGGGGAGGGAGCTCTGGGGCCTGGCCCTGGGGCAGGACAGCAGTGGGACAGCTCGGGCTGGGGGCTCAAACCCACAGCATTTCCCAGGACAGACCCTCAGCTCAGGCTGGGGAGCTCAAACCCACAGAATTTCCCAGGACAGAAACCCCCAGCCCAACCTGGGGAGCTCAAACCCACAGAATTTCCCAGGCCAGGGACCCCCAGCCCAGCCTGGGGAGCTCAAACCCACAGAATTTCCCAGACCAGGGACCCCCAGCCCAGCCTGGGAACGCTGCAGGGCTGGAGCTGCCTGGAAAAGCAACACAGGGAGCAGGAATTCCTTGTTCTTCCCAGAGAACTGGACGGTGCTGGCGGCCAGCCCACTGACTCAGGCTGGCTTTTGAAGCAACTCTAAGACCTACACGGGCTTTTGAAGCAAATTCAGTGTCCTGGTTCTCATCCCCAGGGCTGGAACGACGCTCCAGAGGGGGTTGCAGGCAGAGCTGCCCGTGGGAGCTGCGTGGCTGCAGCGGGAGCTCTGTGCCAGCCACCCCTCCCGAGGGTCCCTCCATCACCTCTGCAGTCCCTGCCTGGCACATCTGCCCTGCCCAGGGCAGTTCAGGACCTTTCCCTGCCCATTTGGCTGCTGGACCCTCCAGGAGCTGCTGAGGGAGGGTGGGAGAGGGAAATCACAGCAGGACTGAGGATGTGGAGCCACAGCAGCAACACCAGGGCACCTAAAGCCAGCTCCAAATCCTACCTGGGCCAGCACATCAGCATTTCCCCGGCTGGGCTGGGCCCCAGAGAGCCCCAGCCCCGGGTGGAGCTGCTCCCAGGCCAGCCCTGCTCCTGGGTGTCTCCTCCCCGGAGCCGGGCAGGGGGTGGCAGAGGGGCAGGGATGAAATTCTCCTCGGGCCTGTCCTTTGCTGGCTCCCAGTGCGGGCTCCTTGGGCAGGGCCAGGTCCTGGCAGCTGCCCCGGCCGTGGCCACGCCGCCCTCACAACCTCTTGTCCTTCACGAGGCCGTTCTTGAGGTGCAGCCTGGGGGGAGAGCAGAGCTGGGGTCAGCCTGGTGTCCACACCAGCAGCCCCTCCCTGGGTCACTCCTGGCCCCAAGGGTTGTGCTGTTTGTCCCCTCTGAGCCAGAGCTGCTCCCTGGGATCCAGGGAGAGCTCAGAGCCCCTTCCAGTGCCCAGAGGAGCTCCAGGAGAGCTCAGAGCCCCTTCCAGTGCCCAAAGGGGCTCCAGG
>VZRZ01007137.1:838882-1008526 GCA_013398175.1 Climacteris rufus | reverse complement strand
CGCCGAGCGCTGGGAGGGCGGGTCTTGCCCAGCGGCCGCGTTTGTTCAAATAAAAGGGAGACAGAGAGGTTTCATCTCGTGGTTGTGTAATGGTTTTGTTCACCGGCTCCCGCGTATCTGCCCGGCGCACCTCCGGGCTCGACTGCTGCCCCTGGGCTGCGCCACGGCGAGAGGCCGGGGAGTTCGCTTTCCTCTGCTGCCGTANGGGTGACGGGGCGCCGAGCGCTGGGAGGGCGGGTCTTGCCCAGCGGCCGCGTTTGTTCAAATAAAAGGGAGACAGAGAGGTTTAATCTCGTGGTTGTGTCATGGTTTTGTTCACCGGCTCCCGCGTATCTGCCCGGCGCACCTCCGGGCTCGACTGCTGCCCCTGGGCTGCGCCACGGCGAGAGGCCGGGGAGTTCGCTTTCCTCTGCTGCCGTAGGTGTATCAGCGACTCTCTTGTTATTAGTGATAATTATTGCTGTCTTCAGTAAGCGGGTATTTCGGACGGCAGACCTCAGGGGTTGAGCCGCTCGCGGCGCGATGTGTCAGATAGGTTTTCACTCCGCTGCGAGTCCAGTCAGATGCGGATCAGTCACCTGGAATTCCTTGACTCCCAGGCCAGTTGCTTGTATTCTTGGGGGCCTGTGTCACTTTTAGGGCTTCCTGTGAAACCTTGGAAATTTTCCCCTCAGAATGTGGCTTTAACGCCGGTGTAGTACTTCATCAGTATCGCACATCCAGAAACAAAGTTTAGTTAGCTCAATGAAACACCGAAACAGAAGTTGCTATTTTTAGAGGAGTAAACACGTGAAAACATAGTCTGAAAACACACCTGTAGTCATGTCAAGCGGCTATAACATAGTATTTATCACAGCACCATTACTCTGTCACATTGAATGTGGCATTTTGAATGTTTGGCTAACTTGATTAATCTGAATCAGAGTGATACAGCTTTTGCTACTTTTTCTGTGCATTTCCATCCTGGGCATGTGGTTATTATTTTTTTAAACCTCCCAAATTGCACATATATTCTTAGATAACTAAATGATGGGCTATGTTATCTGAGAATCTAGTCCTACAGTTTAAAAAGAGGCAGATACCAATTCCAGGTGAATGTTCATGACATTTGAGAACAAACTCTTTGCAGAGTTGCTACCTCAAGGTATAAAAAATACAAGCAAAAATAGGGCTCTGATGTAGAAAATAAGCAGAGGGGCAGAAGTTCTTAGCGAAGAAATGTGCCCTATGAGTGATTTTTAACCTCTTTTTTTTATTTACTTGTGGACAGATACCGTCAAATATTGGAAAAAGCCATTCAGCTGTCGAGTGGGGAACAACTTGAAGCTCTGAAAGCTTTTGTAGAAGCAAGTAAGTGCACCTAGTGTAATTGGTTGCACACTGAGAGAAGGCCAGAGGTCTGTGGGATTGTGTATTTGTTAGCTCTACATGAGGCTATGCAAATATGTGATGTTTTGCTCTTGTTGGAACTCAGAAACAACAGGAGGAGGAACTGTCATTACCACATTCCAAAGTTAAGGGGGAATGGATTTGAAAGTGTTGTAGGTTATTGCAGCTTTCCAACCTGTCACTGTGACAGTGCTGGGAGGTGAAAACAAAAAAGCAGTCTCTGAGTGCTAAAACTGATACTGGATGCCAAGTGGTATTTAAACTAACAACCTCCTTCTTCACCCATTTGTAAAACTGTCAGGAAATTGTTAGGGTTTTTTTTTTGTGTTGTACTGGGTATTTGGCTTATTGAACACCCCTGTAAATTACACCTGTTGTAAATTTTTAAAAGTTGAGAATAAACTTAGTGAGATTTAGCTCAAACGTTTACTTTGCAAGATATTTCAGCAACTGAGAACTATAAATCAACGTGAAAAATTCTTTTTTATCTGTCAGGGTTTAGAACTCTGGTGACCTCTGGTATAAACAGTTTCTAAAAGAAAAAAGAAAATCACCTTTATAAAAAAAGGAAAATCACCGTTATAAAAAAACCCCTTCACTTGCATATAGCTGTAAAAATTGAAATATTCAAATTTAATATAAAAGCAAATTATGACTGATAGTGTAGGCACTGACAAATCCTGCATCCATTCTCTGTTCTTCTCTGCAGTGGTGAATGAGAATGTCAGTCTCGTGATCTCACGGCAGCTGCTGACAGATTTCTGTACCCACCTTCCAAGTCTCCCTGACAGCACAGCCAAAGAAATTTACCACTTCACCTTGGAAAAGATACAGCCCAGAGTTATTTCATTTGAAGAACAGGTGAGACATCAATGATGAGAAGGTTGTGGGTTGTGGCTTTGGTTTTCCCCCTCCTTGTCTGCTGACTATTTTAAGCCTTTGAAAAAGCTGTTCACAACAGATTTTCCTACTTAGAGTCCAGTTTTGCAGTCCTATACATGGAAAACCTGAGCTAAATGCAGGGAGCATTTAGGACTGTGCAAAGATTATAGACTCTGTCACTGCATCATGATAATGGGCATGTAATTCTTCTGCCACCAGAAACTGGTTTGTTACAATGAAACAATCCTTGAGCTACTGGTGGTACTGTTGAGAGGCAGACTGGTACTCATGGTATTGCCTTTTATCCAAGCAGTGGAACAGGCAGGGGATGTAAAGAGCATTCATCTCCACAAACAGCTTTTGTTTCAAAAAAATGATCTCTGTGTTTGTGTTTATTTTAGCCAGAATCACTTTACCAGGGAAAAATGTTTTCTTGAAATCACAGTTCTACTTAACTGCTGAATGTGCTGCTGTGCTTTCTCAGTTCAGTTCTGTGTTTTGCTGCATGAATGTGCACCATCATCTGAGAGTTCTTAGAGAAGTTGCTTATATAGAAAGCTTTTAGGATCTAGTATTTGAGAAGAAAGCCAAGGCAGTTTCTGTTATGATTTCTAGTTGCTTATCTTTATCTTACATCTTTGTAAGCAGCTTTTACTGTGAGCTGAACATGCTTGCCTGTGTGTTGTCATGGTTATGCATAAATTAAATCCAAGACATCAGATGATTTCTTTTTTTACCCATACTTCCACTTAAAAACCTGGGTTGTAAACACTGATATTTTACCTGCTGACAGCAGCTCTACAATGTAGAAGTTTCTGCATTAGGATTTAATCATAGTTCACCTCATTCTTATCTCACAGGCATGATATGCAGTGTAACTGCAAGAAATGGCTTGTGAAACTTGGTGCTCCAGGTCTTGAAAGATTCGTTTCATCTTTTTAAAAGCTTTATAAATGGTGACTACTTTTGCTATTGATTTTATTATTCTCCAGGTTGCTTCAATAAGGCAACATCTTGCATCCATCTATGAGAAAGAAGAAGACTGGAGAAATGCAGCCCAAGTGTTGGTGGGGATCCCTTTGGAAACAGGGCAAAAGTATGGTAGACCCACTTCTGTGTTATTATCTCTACTTGCTCTCTTTGTACTCAATTAGACCAGCGAGTGAGAATTTTGGGGTTGCATATCTGCCCAGAGTTTCAGTAGTTCAGGCCAGAATTACTGTCAGATGACAAAAGTACAGCTTGATGACTGTACATTGCAGTAAGAGTTTAATGGGTCAAAATGCTGCACCAGAAATTGCCACTATTAATTAGTCTGTTGATAAACAGTGTTTTTAATGTATTTTTCAAAAATGCTTTTAAGGTTCTGCCAAAGGTGACAGTTCTTACATGTGTCCACCTTCTCAGTTCAAGATGAAGACATAGTTTGAACTTGGATATTAACAAATACAGTCGAGGATTTTTTTGTGCACTTGTAGGGTGGGGTTTGTTTTGGCTTGGTTGTTTGTGGTTTTTTAGGTCTAGAACCATTGCTGTTACTTTTCTCTGGCAGTTCTCTCTATTTTCTCTGTTTGCACGTAGAAGGAATTGCTGTAGGTTTTGCCTATTTAGCACCTATTTGTTGCACTGCAAGTGTGCTTCTTAACTCAAGTGGCTCACCACTGGTGGCAAACTTCCAGTCCACAAAACCCAGATTATGAGAGTGTACATTTGTGTCTTGGTGCACAGCATTATTTGTACTGGTGTTTGCAGGAGCCAGTTCTCTGTTGGCATTCATCTCAAATTTCCTTACCCTGTACAGAGAGTGCTAATTTTGGTGTTAGGCAAGAAGAAAGGGTAAAGCAAATGTTGCCAAGTGCTTAAGAATCCTAATATATGTTTAGAACAGTTAAGAGCAAGGGTGGTTCTGGAGCAACTCTGAGCATTTGCTTTTCTCTTTCCCTACAGACAGTACAATGTAGATTATAAACTGGAGACCTACCTGAAAATTGCCAGGCTGTATCTGGAGGATGATGACCCAGTTCAAGCAGAGGCTTACATTAATCGAGCTTCCCTCCTTCAGAATGAATCAACTAATGAACAGCTGCAAATCCATTATAAGGTTGTCTAACCTGCTTTATTGCTTTCTCTTTCTAAAGGGAGACAGTTCCACATTGAGATGTTTTTATCCACTGCCATGAAACAGAGACAGAGGGAAAAGCTATGTGGTTTTGGGAACTTGAGAGACACAACTTAGCCATAATGAAACAACTCCTTCCTTATCATTTGGAGATAAGTCTATAGTGGCTCCTTAAATGCCTGCTTTACTGATTGAAAATAAGACTTAGGCTTCAAAATATCTGAAACACTGTTGAAAATTGTCTCCATCTTTGTCTATAAATCTAAGAAGGGGAAAAAAATATGTCCGCAATATTAGGGACAGTGGAGGCCCTCCCACCCTCCAATATTTAAATAACAAGTCCCATCCATAAAAGTAGCTTTAAGTCTTAAGTATTAAATTAACTGCTGACATTTCTGTTTATTTGTGTGTTTACTGTGTACATAGTTCATACACAAATTTCTCAAACCATTTTAGTAACTGATGAACTGTGATGACCATAGTGTAACAGTATTGATCAGGTGTGGTGGTGTTTAAAATTCTACAACACAAAGCAGATGTGCCTTGAGCTGTAACTCAGCGTCTGGTGGTTTTGGTTTGTTGGTTTTCCCTTTCCCTCTTCCCCCATATTACATTTTGAAGTGTGCACTTGGTTAAAACTGTAAATATTTTCTGTGAATCTTAGAAAAGCACAAAGGAAGGAAGAAATATCAAGTGGTGTTACAGCGCTGAAAGGGAAAAGCAAACACTTGCAACATAAATTGCTCTACGTGTTAGCTGTCAGTGTCAGTAGTGAAGGGGAAACGTACATAAGTACAGTATCAGCTGTACAATATTTCATTTAGTTAGGCTCAGTACATGGCCTTTGGACACTTGCAGTGTTTAACATGTGAGCAGTGATGGGAAATGCCATTTCAATTGATTTCCATGATACTTTAGCAAGGACTTTTCAAGCCAAGCTAATTCTCTGTGTGAAGACACAGATTTCCCTAGGAAGCAGAAGAGCAATATTTCTGGGAGCTATCACTTGGTAGCATGCAATTTTTACACGTCTGTATTATGCAGCCACCTCTACTGCTTTTCTTTTCCTGAGATATCCTTCCTTTCCAGGTTTGCTATGCTCGAGTGCTTGACTACAGAAGAAAGTTCATTGAGGCTGCCCAAAGGTACAACGAGCTGTCCTACAAGAGCATAGTCCATGAAACTGAGCGGCTGGAGGCATTGAAACACGCTTTGCATTGTACTATTTTGGCATCAGCAGGTAAAACACAACTCCTGTTTTTGTGTAAAAAACCCAACATAGATATTTCCCCTGAAGCAAATCAGCTTGGGTATAACTTGTGGGGAGGTATCTAAGATTTGGTGAGAATCCAGAATTGTGAACATGGCGTCAGAATTACCTGTTGGGAAACTGTTAGCTCAGAGCTGGAGTAGTTCAGTGTCTTTGCTGGTGATAAGGCGCATCTTGGCTAAAAATGCTGGCAAGCAGTGTTCTGGAACCAAACTCAACCAAATTTCTTCTTTAGAAATGGCTGTTATTTGCATATATTGAGGAAAAAAGATGATAACTTCCTGCTGTTTACCTCTAAATACTGGGTGCTTTGGTGATCATTCATGAGAATTCCTCTTGACTTTCCTAGGACAACAGCGTTCCCGCATGCTTGCTACCCTCTTCAAGGATGAGAGATGCCAGCAGCTTGCAGCCTATGGGATCTTAGAGAAAATGTATCTTGACAGAATTATCCGTGGAAATCAGCTGCAAGAGTTTGCAGCTATGCTAATGCCTCACCAGAAAGCAACTACAGCAGATGGTACATATTTCTCTAAAACCTCGAAATGCTAGGTGTTCAGCCATGGGAGTTAGACCTGCCCAAATCAGTCAAGAAGTGTGATGGAAAAAAATTTAGTATTGTTTATATTGTTAGTTACAAATTATTTTTCAGCATGTTACCCTCATGAGCATAGTTTTATAGTAAAGCTTCTTAGGTATAGTTCATCTTTCCAATGTGCCATTAAGGTTTTGAAATACTCTTCTAGAAGAAAACTTGTCAAATTTTCTTTCTCTGTCCATGTACGACTCCTCTTCACTGACAACCTCCCAGTACTTCTGCATTTCTGTCCTGAGCTTCTCCAGTTCTAAGGCGCTGTTATAAATAGGGTGCCTAGAAATCCATGACATGCATGTAGGCCATAAATGGTCTGTACTGATGATAAAATTTATTTGAACTGCTTCCTGATTGACAGGAAGGTGACGCTGTGAGGGGATGATGTGGAGCTCACGCTGTCTCCACTGACACGACATTAACTTTGGAACTTGTGAACGCTGAGAAAAAATGTCAAGTAATGGCTTCACTGGCACCCTAAACACACTGGTCTCAGTTTTCTAGATTAGAAGAATATAGAAGTGGAAAAATACATAAGCATGAAATCAGGAAAATCTTCCTAGTGAAAATAGTTGTTGGTTAAGGACAAATAATTAACCATGTAATTGCAGAGGTGAAAACTGGGTTAAAGGTACTTGCTAACGATATGCACCAGTCCTTCCCCTGGGTCAGTTTGTTGTTTATTTATAACCTGTACTGTTTGTCCTTAAATAACATAGGTTAGTTGGTATTTAATAATGTCCTTACCTTCAACTAGAGGTTAAGGGGCAAATGAGTTATACTGTTGAAAACTGTTCAGTCAAGAAGAGAGACATCAGATAAGGGTTTATCACAAGCACAGTAAGAGAGAGGTTAATTGTACCCCTAAGAGCCATAATGAATAATAAGAAAACCCCCAGTGGTCTTTCCATTTGTCAGGCTGGGAACTGATCATGGGAGGTCAAACTCCTTCAATTCAGACATTGAGTCTTGTAGCAAGGGCTCCACTTGATTACTCTAGAAATTAAATAAGAGGATTTATCTGGTTTAAAATGAACCGTGTACCATCCATTTGGTTTTGTCCACTGTCTCTGTAGCTTAACAGTGATGCAAGGCAGATGCTTCTGGACCTTCTGCACAAGTAACTCTTTGGGGAAAACAAAAAACCAGAAGTGTTTTTTCATTTGCTCTACATTTTAAACCAATGTTTCCATCTTAATGTTTTGTGGTTTTTTTCCTCATCTGACCTTAAAGGTTCTAGTATTCTGGACAGAGCTGTTATTGAACACAACTTACTGTCTGCAAGCAAACTTTACAACAACATTACTTTTGAAGAGCTTGGAGCATTACTAGAGATCCCTGCAGCCAAGGTATCTGTTTTCTACCTTTCATTTTTTAAAACAAGGAGCATGAATGACATGTGAAAATAGCTGTGGTAAATATTAGGAAAATTAGCTAAATATTAGGAAATATTTAAATATTCCATAATACAGGCAAGGTTAAATATCTAGCACATGTGATGAGAATGGAAGGTGCAGTGTGGAATGAACAATAGTGGAGTTAGATGCCACTGACAGGATGCCTGATCATTTCATAATGAGAGTCATCTGTAGATTCTTTACTCCCAATGTGTGGAGATGTTTAAAAATCCATAATACTGTTAAGTCTTAATCATTTTTAACTTCTTTGAGAACAAAGTTTCTAACACCTTTCTTTATTGTTCCAGGCAGAAAAGATAGCTTCTCAGATGATAACCGAGGGTCGCATGAATGGGTTTATTGATCAGATTGATGGAATCGTTCATTTCGAGAGTAAGTTCAATCACAGTATAATTTATTTCTTTAGCATCTCTGAGAGTGAGCTTTTTGAGATGGTGCCTGCCAGGATAAGGAAATTAAATTTATTAATCCATTCTGCCTGAGGTGAGCTTGCTCATCTTGCTTTGGCCAGGAGGTGGCAGAGTTTGCCATAACGGAGACCCTTTGATACTTCACCCATGCCCCGCTCTCCATCATCTCTTACTCACAGGAAAGTGTGAATTACTCCATCAGCCTCCTTCTAGGAGCAGGTTCACCAGGAAGTTTTCTGTTCAAATCTACTTCCCATGCAGGAGGGCTTGTAACAGACAGTCAAAATAATTGTAGCTTTTGAATACAGAAATGATCCTGATGTAGCTGCAAGGAAGGCTTCCTCTGTGAGTGAGGTGAGGGCCATGGCAAAAGGACAGGTTGCAGCTGAGAAGGCAAGGGAATTGCTAAAACTTACTTTGTTTAGGATGGGTTGTTTTTTGTTTTCTTTTCAGCTCGTGAAGCTTTGCCAACTTGGGACAAGCAGATTCAGTCACTGTGTTTCCAGGTGAACAACCTGCTGGAGAAGATAAGTCAAACAGCCCCAGAATGGACAGCGCAGGCCATGGAGGCCCAGATGGCTCAGTGACTGTGTCACATAGTCCAGATGGAGGCAATTGACTGCCTGCTGTGCCAGAAGAAGGGAACTGAGCAGGACTGGGAAACAACACCCCACCTTCACCTCCCCATCCTCTGCTTTCACTATGGCTTAGGACACAATTAGCAGATACCATGTTTGGTGTGACAGGCCCCCAGTTCTCTGAGCTTAGATTGATGCTATTGCTGCCTCTCGGTTGCACTCTGCTGTCCTGAAAACTGTGGTTTCCATTTAAAAGAAGCTGTCATGTCTGCAGCAAGCTTCGGGTTTCGTTTATTTGATTTTATTTTTTTCCACTGTATTGCTGTAGCTTTGTAGCCCTTTACTTCCTATGATGCTTGTCCTGCTGTGAAAATAGAAGCACCATGTTTCTTTTAGTTGTAATTATTCTAATAAAGTCTGGGATAAGCCACTTGGTTTAAGTGTTGGAAGGACCTGAATTTTTGTTTTTTTTGGTTTTGTTCTAATTTTTCTTCTTAAACAGTAACTTGATATAAGCCAAGATTTTGTAATTGTGTTTTCAGCCCCTGAAAATGTTAAATGAAAACCAGTTTTTTTTTCCTTCTTTGCTTACAAAATGCAAGTCTGAAATCTCAACTTGAAGGAAATGCTGAGCCTTCTCCTGCACTGGTGGTGCAGCAGGGCACAGAGCTATCTGTGCT
This sequence comes from Climacteris rufus, assembly GCA_013398175.1. Classification (NCBI taxonomy): domain Eukaryota; kingdom Metazoa; phylum Chordata; class Aves; order Passeriformes; family Climacteridae; genus Climacteris; species Climacteris rufus. The sequence continues at coordinate 999,188 of VZRZ01007137.1, read as the reverse complement.
GGGAGGTGGGGTAAAGATGCATGGTCCTGAGAGAGCTTGTTGCAGTGATATGGTCAGTGATGAGAGCATAGCGCATGCCAAGAAAGGCAAGCCAAGCACACTTCATTTGATTTTCTAGGGCAACACTGGTAATTCTACAAAAGTAGCCAGAGTGGGTTTTATGTACTGGAGATGAACAGTACCAACAGTACCAAAAATACCAACAGTACCTCAGCAGGACACTGGGGGGTAGGATTTCTGCACTCAAAAGATTAAACAGTTTCTGCTGCTGGAGTGGCTGGAGAATACTGTGCAGCTTACTTATATAATGAGATAAAACTGGTAGGTAAAGGTGTCGTGATAAGCAGGACTGACTTGAAGTGCTAATGCACAGCAGTGAAGTATGAAAGTGGCCCTTCTGATGTTCATCAGTCTGGAGTTGGGCATTCTTTACCCATCCTTGTGCTTTGCCAGATGCACATGTTTAAAAAACATGACAAACATTTGGATCTTCAGAGGCTTTTGTGCTTTGTTGTCTCCATTCTGTCAGAAACTCCATCCACTCAATTGCATGTCTAGCTGCATACCTTGGATCCATCACAATTTTCAATTCTTTAGCTGCTTGCAGAAACAAAACCAAGTTGGCTGACAAGGCAAACATCCCAGAGGAAAGGGATTCACAAGGTTTCAGGATGTCAAGCTCAGCAGAAACTCCTTGCTATTAAATCAAAATCTTTAATAAAAGAAAGAACAGCATGCACACTTGCTATACTTAAACACCTGTGTAGGTTTGTAAGGTGTCTTGTTTCAAGACATCTTGCTGCTACTAGTGAGTATAGACCCAATTATGATGTTATTCTTTCTATGCAAGTATTGCACATCTTAGTCCAACAACATCATAAAAGTATGAGCAAAGTGATGACATAAATGGTGTGCGTTTTCAAGGCTGAAGAGTATTTTGACCACATCTTTTCAGGAAATTACTTGTAACCTGTTCAAAGTGGTACCAGCCGAGAATTTTCTCTCCCTTCGAGAGAAATGCTGATGTAGTCACTATGAGTTTGCGGCCTGTTATTTTCCTTTTGGAAAATAGCCCTTGTCTTGGGAGCACGCCCCTTGCAGATGGAGAAGTGCTATGTATGCCGTTCATGTACATTCCCATTTAGGTTATTTGCTGCTTCACTCTGGCACTTAGAGGAGAATACAGGTCTAAAAAGCCCCACCGGTGTGTGTTGACAGCTACTTTTGTGGAGTACCTTTTCTCCCTGTGAGCCAGGACTGACTTCTGGAAAGAAGTGAATATTTCTACTGAACCGTTTCTGAAAAGGCAAACCCCAAGTGGCCAGCTCTAGTCTTAAAACCAAGATGACGTTGAATGAGGTGGGACTCTGCTACGGGAAGCCTGGGGTCCAGTCAGTGAGGAAAACCTGCTGTGCGAGTGTGGGGTGTGCAGGGAGTCGGGTGGGGCATCTGTCAGGTCATGCAACTGCCCGCTGCGAAGGGGCTTCGGTCCCAGCAGTGACAGCCGGGGGTGGTGGGGGTGTGACTGCCAGGGTGGTCTGACAGGGAAGTTTCCTTAACCAACGTGTGGACAGAGCAGCGCTGACTGCCCTGAGCCCATTCCCCACTGCTGGCCCGGGTATCCTTCCCGCCTATCCGTCCCTCTGCTGGGATTACCACTAGATGGAGAGCTGAGCGTACATAACCCATGGCGAAGCCTCAGCGCTTGTGGAAGACCATCACATTCCCAGTTCTTCCATTCCCAGTTTTATTTCGAGATTAAACTGTGCTCATCGCAGCGAGCACAGAAGGACAAATTACCAGCCTCTGGGCTCTGCAGACTTGTGAGCCTTGAGCTGTGCTCAGAGCATGTTACAAAGCTTGCTTCCCACCTGTGGTGCTTAGGTTGTACTTCTCGACTTCAACTAACTATCAGAAGGTTACTATCAGAAGGTTTTCCCTCCACAAAAGCTAAAAATGACAAGAAGAGGACTCAGAGTAAGGGAGTAAAAATTACCACAGAGCCTTGCAGGATGATTCAAAACAATATATAGTATGATTTTAAGTATAATGTGGATTTTAGGATTAATGAAGTCTTGGGAGTTTTAAAATTCTTTTAAATATAAAAACTTAATACAATTAATTGCATTTATCTAGTAAAAACGATTTTTATGAAGAAACCTAAAAACAATGTAAATAATCTGTTAGGGAGACAACACCCATGAATGTCTGTTTCCTTCTTTTTTGTTTAAGGCTTAGGGGCTTTGCTTTACACATGATAAATGACTTCTCAATGAAATGATGTTTTTATTCTTTGCAGTAGTCACTATTCTAACTCTGTTATTCATTGCAAAAGATAATCCAAAAGCAAAGTAAAAAAGTTTACCAGACTAAGAACATTAGAGTGAAAAATAGGCGATCAGCCTAGGTTCACAGTGAGTGCACAACATTCATTTTGTTGCAACAGCGTAAACTTGCAATTATGACTTGTGAGGGAAGGGATGCCACCCAGAGGCATCTTGACAGGCTTCAGAGATGAGGCTGTGTGAACCCTGAACCTCACGAAGTTCAACAAGGTCAGATGCAAGATCCTGCATATGGGTTGGGGCAATTCCAAGCACAAATACAGGCTGGGTAGAGAACGCATTGAGAGCAGCCCTGAGGAGAAGGACTTGGGGGTGTTCGTGGACAAGAAGTTCAACACGACCTGGCAATGTGCACTTGCAGCACAGAAAGCCAGTTTTATCCTGGGCTGTATCCAAAGCCCTGTGGGCAGCAGGGCGAGGGAGGGGATTCTGCTCCTCTGCTCTGCTCTGGTGAGACCCCACATGCAGTGCTGCATCCAGCTCTGGACTCCTCAGCATAAGAGATATGGACCTGTTGGAGCAAGTCCAGAGGAGGCCACAAAGATGATCAGAGGGATGGAGCATCTCTTTTGTAGAGTCAGGCTGAGAGAGTTGGGGTGTAGAGCCTGGAGACCTTATAGCACCTTCCAGTCTCTAAAGGGAGCCTGCAAGAAAGTTGGAGAGGGACTCTGCCAGGGCATGTAGTGACAGGATGAGGGGAAATGGCTTTACATTGAAAGAGAGTAGGTTTAGATTAGATATTAGGAAGAAATTATTTACTGTGAGGGTGGTGAGTCACTGGAACAGATTGCCCAGAGAAACTGTGCATGCCCCATCCCTGGAAGTGTTCAAGGCCAGGTTGGATATGGCTCTGAGCAGCCTGGTCTAGTGGCAGGTGTTCCTGCCCAGGGCAGGGGGGTTGGAACTAGATCAGTTACCATGCTGTAAATAAAGCAATTATATTTTCACAGCATTGCATGTGTGGATTGTTTGGGGGAATGATTGAGAGAAACATGTGTTATCAGTTACCTCACAGCTTTGGGTGAGTCCTGGCATGGTTATATTTTTGTTGGCTCTCAAATGCAGCAATCATCATTGTAACTTCTATACTTCAGGGTACGTAAGTGCTTCCATTATTTCCTGTATGGTACTTTATTTATGGATACAAAACATTGCACTGCTGCTGTGACTTTGCTGTCAAAAAAAAGCACTGTGGTTGCACACCTGAGCACCATTAAACCATCATGTAATGATTGGCACTGGTTGTTAGTGAGTGTTTTTAAGAGCCAGGAAGGATAGAAATTGCTTTCTCCAGCATATCCTGCCTACATGGTCTCTGCTATATGTGGATAGTCCCAAGGTACTGCACTAACTGTAAAATTAGAGGAAAATAGTATGGTGAGTGTAGTATTCTGAAACTGTTTCACAGTTTTCATTGGTTAAAATCCATGACCAGCTATACTTTTCTGCTCTGAAGAATGGGGAATAGTCACTTTCTATAGTTACTGCCTTGTTCATCTGTGGTGGATTTAGCATTTTGTTGTGACTCATGGCTTGTGGCATTATAGGCAGCAATATGACCAGGTTTCTGTTCTTTGGATTAGCATGCTTATTATCTGAAAACAGAAAATTGTCATTATATCTTTCTACTTTACAAAAATGGATAAAACCAGGTAGGAATCGTTGGAGAATCTTTTAAACTCTCACAGTCTTTGTAAGATGTCTTGTTACTTGAACATGCTCCAAGACTGTGCTATTTCCATTTTTGTTATCTCCTTTTTGAAGGGCTGGAAATCCAGATCTGCCTTTGTAAGCCTCCTTTACTAGCAGCTGGTCAATAACTTTGATCTATGGGGTTTTGCTAATGGAGCTCAAGACCTGTTCCCCTAACCGGAGGGCATCTTGTCTGATCTGATACTTTTTCCTTCCATACAGAATAAAGATTGCCAGAGAGGGGAAGATTCAGTGGGGCTAATATAGTATGCATGGCCTGAGAGGGTGTATTTGCACTGTAGGGGTAGCTGAAGGCTCAAGACAGGATCAGAAGGGTTTTTTGCTCTTGTTTGCAAAAGATACTGCAACTTTCACAGTAAAAAAAAAAACCCCAAACCCTTATTATCTAATCCAGATTGACTTTTTTTTTTTTAATGTTGTTTTTAGCTGGAATTTGCCTTTGAATTTTAAGCAGTGTTTCTCCTCTTTGTGGCATATGTGAAGAGACAAACAGATGGGAGTTGATCACTGGACTAGGAGCTCACATTGGTTTAGGGCTCATCAGTAGGCTGGCTATTCTGTCAGCAGTCCCAGGGAAAATTACAGCAAAACTGAAATGAGTTTCACAAAATAAAGAATTACAGGATGGGAATGTATTAGTGCAACTCAAAATGGCTTAAAGGAAAACAGGTGCTAGCAAACCAGCCAAGTGGAAGCACTAGGGTTGGAAAAAGTACTTGTGCAGGGGACAAGAGGTACCCAGCTTCACAGGAGTTTGTGATTTGAAAGAATTAGCTGTTCAGAGCTGATAGGATGAGTTAATGAACTGATGTCATTCTAGCTGTTGATTAAGGAATCCTTATCAGCTGAGGATTTTTGTTAGAAACAGCCACAACTCCGCATTTCTATTTACAGTCTACAAGTAAAAAGCTAATAGAATGACATTTGTGGATGCTGCATTACTGTGAAGACAGACTGGTAAGGCAAGAGAGTCTGGGTGGAGGGGAGTCATCAATGCAAAATAGGCCTTGAAATGGCTGCATGCAAGTGAGACACAGGTATGTTAGTATTTAATTGCTTTTTATCTTGCACGTTGGTACTGGCAAAACCATTAAGGGAAATAAGCCCGAAATGTTGGTACATGTGTTTTTAAAGGTGTGTCAAAACACTGGGGCAATGCAGCAAAGCATGGTCAGAGTGATTTTTAAAAGAGCTAAATGCTTTTTAGGGAGGACCTGAGGAATTTATGCTGTTGAGTTCTCTCACAAGTCCCTGGAGTGACTAGTTATCCATTTTCTTCCATGCAAAGCATATTTACTGAGCCAGGTGAGAGATGCAGTAACAAATGGGTAGATATTGAAAATATGCAGCTGTAATGAGAAAACAAAGTATCAGCTCTTAAGAGCAGGAATTAAGCTCTGAAACTATCAGAGGGCAAGGGTAGGTTACCACTATTTTGCTGTCTTGGATCCAGACTGGCTGCCTGGCTGGAAAGTGGCTTACTCAGTTAATACTGGCTGAGTTTAGTACAGAGGCTACAGTGCAATTTAAGGGTCTGATCTACAGGAGGTCAGACATAGTGGCCTAATGGTCTGTTCAAGCCTTAAGCTTTTGCAAGCTGTGAAGTGATTTGAAGGTGAAAAGACTTGTACCTTACCCATTTCTGCATAGCAGCCATGCTGTAGCCTTTGTTTTTATTCTGTGATGCTTGTATTTGAGAAAGAGCAGCATCAGACATTTATGGCCAGACAACAAAGCAATTAAGGGCATCAAATAATAACTACATTAAGTTCTGGGTCCAAGCGGAAGGTTGCATTCCCTTTTCCAACGAGGCAATCATATTCCATCTGAAAGTTTGAATTTAACTAATGAAATACGTACTTAAATTCCTTGATCAGAAAGTGCACTGCTAGAGTATATATTGTCACATGTGAAACACTTTGTTGTTGTTGTGGTTTGCTACAGACCAGTCAGGAAAACATTTTTCACCTCTGGGCAGCTCTATGCAACGTGCTTGCTTACGAGTGATCTTACAGTTTCTGTATTTTTCATTAATCATGGAAGTCTGTTGGCCTGGGAGAAGAGAGGTGCCCAGTTTGTCAGTGAGTGCCCAGCTGAAGGAGATGGTGTGTGCTTTTCTGTGGGAAGGTGTGGGCTGCCCTGAACACCTGGGGCATTGTGAATGAGGGTGTCTGGTCTCAGATGCCTGAAGAGACAGAACGACCACAAAGCAGCAATGCTTGAGGAACTGTGTTGGATGGGGGCATACACATAGGTGCATAAGCCTTTGAATTTCCTAGTCATCTGGCTTTTTAGAGTTTTTGATTTCCTGAGTTGCCCTCTTGCAGGGGAGTTGTCAAACATGGATGAGAAGATAATAACAATTGTGCCTCACCTGCCAGTGAGAACTAGTGAGAGACACTGGCATCTTATTAATGCTGATGAGTGACACAGCCAGGTACTTGGGGAAAATCAAAGGGCAGGTGGGTGATTTTCAAACCACTCCCCCTACCTTGCAGGTGTGGGGGCTGTTGGTAGCAGAATGGTGGGGTTGTTCAGAAATGCCTCCTGCTGTCATCTGGAGTCTGTGGCATTTGGCTTCTTCTCACTGTGGTTTACGGATGCTGGTCATGAAATTGTGAGGCTGCTCTCTGAAATCCCATCAGCACACAGTGCCTCCTGGCATGAATGTGGACAGCCATTGGGAGACAGATTGGTAAAAGACCTCTAAAGGGCACAGATTGGATTATCAGTTGTAATACTTCATCACACTGGACTCTTGCATAATTTTTAATAGAATAAAGATGACTGACAATTCAATTACATGTCCTGTTGTGCAGGCATTCAATTTCATAGGCAGTTGTTCCTCTTCTCTCTGCCCAAGGACAGATCTGGTTTTACGCTGATTTCACTTTTGTTGCCTTGTGACCATTAGTCTCATTGCTGAGCTGAAGCATGCACCAGCCTGTGCAGAGGAATCCTACTTGGAGCTACAGCTGGTAGGAAAAGGAAGTATGGCAGAAAGCTGTCTTGTATCAAAGGGTTTTTACAAGTGCACTTGTGCTGACAGCAGGCATTGGGGATGCTGAGGTGTGTTTATGCATGTTGGGGTATCTGGGAAGAAAGTAACCTGCTCATTACTGGTGACTTATTTTTACTCAAGTGTCTGACTAGGAGATGGATACCAGTCAGCTGCTGCCTGCTCCCCAGGGTCTAAAACAATTCTGATAGTTAAGGGAGATGATGGTTAAAGATGTTCCATGTGCTGCCCAAGCTAGTTGTTTCCCACAGCTGTAGAGCTGTCAGGCATTTTCTTCCATTGTTGACACACTGCAATTGCTTCTAGCTGCCATCAGCATCGATTGTGGTATTAGCTTGTGCTAAAACAGGACAGAATCTGTGCAAGTGGTTGGCTTTTCTTTCTCACCAGTACCTGGCAATCAATCCTTAAGCTTCTGGGGCTAGCAGAACAAATAATTACATTCTCACAACATGAAATATATTCAATTTTGGTGGGAAGCCCTTTGTATTTAGCTGGATTGATTTCCCTGGGAGCACCATGAAGTCATCTTTAGGATTTCTGCAAGTTAGATGCAGTACATGGGAAGGCAATCTGTTTCTTCCTATTTTAAGGGCTTCAGAAATGAAACATTGATTCTGTATCACAGCAAATATAACTAGGTTGTTAGTTTTGGGTGTTCACCCAAACTAGGTACAGTTATAAACCTGTCCTGTGTCTTTCCTGTTAAACAGAGTCTGGTGATCTGCATGTGGTTGGGATATGTATCCTGGATGGGTTAGAGTTGCAGCCCTGGCAGCTCAGTGTGCCTCATCTTCCTGTATAAGAGCCATGGAGTTGTAAAGATGTCCCAAAGTACTACAGATGTGCAAGAGTGACAGTGTTTGTTCCCAGTGAGTAGTCCCTGAGAAGGAGACCCCAGCTTGAGTTAGCAGATCTACACTTCTGAAAGTGTTGCATGAAAAGGGGGCATATTTTGACACTACTTCCACAGAATTGTGCTGACATGGGCCTAATTCTGAGCAAATGAGTAATCTCTGAATGAAACTGGATCACAAGGTTAAAGCACATGTGGAGAAGTGAGTTAGGAAACCAAGTGAAAATATCCTGTTATACTTACGGCACAAATGGTCGCTGTGAAAATGGCACCAGTTTGAGTACCTAAAATATTCTCTGAGCTATATCCCATTAAAAGGTTACTCTTTAAACAGCATAGTTGTTTTGGGGCATGCCTTCAAGTATCAATCATGTGCAGTATTGTTTTAGCTTGTGATAAGGGCTTTTCTTTATTGCCTTGCATGGGATATGTTTTATTCATGTTTTCCATGCAGTTATTTTTTGTTTCCTGGAAATGGCTGTTGTGCATTGTGACCTGGAGAGCCACTGCATCTCCACACCTCTGAGGGTAAAACAACTGGGTAGTTTCCCTTAAAGGGCAGCTGAGTCTCCCAAGGGAAGTTTCCACTGCAAGGACCCAGCGAGCTCCTCTGGCACCTTACTCTGTCCCTCAGACAGTGACTCCTGGGGGACCTGTGAGGGGAAGAGCAGGAGAGGAAGCTGTGCCACCCCTTTGCTGCAGGGCACTTTGGCTTTTGCCTTGTGACAGTCAGGTGGCAGAATGTGGGTTTCAGTCTCAGGCTGATGTTGTCCTCACAGTGTCTGTGCTGCAAAGGGTTTTGTACTGTAGACACACCCAAGCTGCATAGTGAGGACAAGCTGGATTTAAGCAGGTAGTGCTGAATTCTGAGATTTTGTACCTAAGCTGTTAAAGGCTCTTGTTTCAGCTCAATTAAGGCTTGCCTTCATATCTCTTAACTGTACTATTTCATAATTAGTTTTTGTGTGTGGCTAATTAGGGGCTTTCGTTTCTCTGAAATGTATGAGCTGCCTTTTTCTCCATGTGTGCTGCTTTTGGCTGGGGTAGAGTTAATTTTCTCCACAGTAGCTGGTATGGGGCTATGTATTGGACTTGTGCTGAAAACACTGTGGATAACACAGATCTTTTAGTCACTGCTGAGCAGGGTTTGTACAATGTCAAGGCCTTTTCTGCCTCTTGTGAGAGAAGTGAGGATGCTGATAGAGCACAAGGAGGTGGGAGGGGACATAGCCAGGACAGGTGACCCCAACTGAGCCAAGGGATATTCCANCAGGACAGGTGACCCCAACTGAGCCAAGGGATATAGAGTTAATTTTCTCCACATGCTTAGCATATAGAGCTGGGGGAACACAAAGCAAGTGGGGGGAATGTTTTCTACCAGCCATTCCTGCTCTTGATCTGTTTTTTGTGTTCCTACAACACAAAAATCTATCTGCTGCCATGAAAGCTGAGTGCTAGCCATAGAACACTTGGTCCATTCTCAGACCCTTGGTGCTTTGTCACACAGATTGTTCTTGATGTGCTCTGCAGCTGGTCTCCTTTGCTACTCCTAATCTGTCCTGAACCATTTTAAGCTCCTAAAGACACTCAGTGATTCACAGTGGTGTCATGGTTTATTTTCAGTATTTACACAGAGAAAGCATCATTTCACTGAACACAAGAGCCTCCAGTCTAGTGCGTTAGGAACTGTCAGTAAATGCCTAGATGTTGTTGAGCTTAGAATACAAAATCCTTTCTTAAACATAGTAAAGATGAATTTTCCTTAAAAACCTGATTTCTCCTCTATCAGAGGTCTTGTTTGTGGTCTGTGCAAAAAAAAAAGCTAACTCATCTGAATTGGGGTATCCAAGTACCAGAGAGAACAGCCAAACACAAGCTGTCCCAAACAACCTTAGTGTGGCCTGCAATGTAGTCAGGAAGCAAGGATGCTTCTCATGCAGCATTACCTGTTGCTCTGTGTGGATAACTAATCATGCAGTCTTCTGAAGTTGAGGAACACAACACGTTAGCCAGGGATTTAGTTTTGTTAGATAAAACATGCCCTACAGGGATTTTTCCACCACTGGAGGGCAAACTGTTGAATTATAGTCCATGGTGGTACCTTCTGGGTTTAAAATTCCTTAGAGGAAGGCTTGAGAGAAAGCTGAACCCGAGTCATTTTCTTCCAATACCTGGAGGTGGAAATGAGTCTTTGCTCTTTCACTGATTTCTCTTTAGGGAAGAATAAGTAGCAGGGTATTTCTAAGATCTACTTAGACAGGAGAAATTACAAAATGCAGCCAAGATTATGTAAATTTTAGGATCCCTTGGGGGTTTGAATTCTTCAGGCTCACTAGCTTTAGAGATAAGTCTTGGGAGGAGTAGCCTGAAGCTGCGATAGGAGGCCACACAAACCCTTTGCATGTCCAGGCAAATGAGTCTCATAGTATTTCTCAAGTGGAAAGTGCAACCTGATCCAAAACCCCCTCAATGTCAGTGATTCTGGCAAGGGAGGACGAAGGGCCATTGCCCTGTACTTTTAATTTACAAGTGAGCAATATGAGCCCACCTGAATCAGGGCTTCTGAGTACCAGAGAGGACAGCCAAATGTCACTTGTCCCAAACCATCTGAGTGTGGTGGTCAGGGAGCAAGGACACTTCTCATATAGCATTGCCTGTTGCACTGTGTGGATGATTTCTAATCCAGGCTCCTGAAGCTCAGATACCAGAGGAGGATGGTTCACCTTTTAAGCTGTGTGGCACACCTTATGCTCAGGACAGTGCTGGTTATCCTGCTTGTCTAGGGAGGGAGCAGCCTTCATGCCTGGGATGTTACGTGCTTGCACCACCTTTAGGAGAAATGATATTTGGAGCACTGTCCCTGATACTGTGGCAGTCCCATGATCCCGAGGGTTAACCATTCCTCTGACATTCATTCAGACCGTGCCAGTTGGGCAGCTTTTTGTGTAGAGATTGAAATACAGATGGCTCACACAAATGGAGAACGTGCTGGTGGTAACGGAACCAGAGTAACTAGCGTGTGACAGTACAAAAAGGCAAAAAAGATAGTTTATACATGTCAGGACAGGCTAACGGGACAAAAAAAAGTTATTTCTTCTTGTCTATGTTTCTGGGTATGATTTTCTGGGGTTGCCCTTGACTTCTGTCAGCAATAAACACTTCATGGAGAAAGCAGAATCACTGATACTCAGTGATTCCCAAGACTGTGCTTTCATGCAAGTAAGTTTTGCTAAGGACTACCAGTCTTTCCATATGATATAGCTTCTTCCCTTTCCATTTTAGGTGATAGAATTTGTCAGAAGCACAGACAGTGTCAGAACTGAGAAGTCCTGCTTTGTAAGGAGATCTTTGAGGTAGCAATACAGAAAATCTACAAAATTTAGCCTGGAGCAAGTGCTTGTTTTCAGCTGAAATCTTCCCAGCAGCTCCTTGTCAAAGGGATGTGAAAGATATATAACAGCCTCTGATCTCTGGCTGTGAGCTGAGTTGTCTTGGGATTGGGGCACAGTGTTAATACAAATATTGTCACACAGTAACAATAGGAAAATCTTCTCTATGTGCTGTAATACAGGAGTCATGGAGTAAGTAGCAAGTAATAAGCAGCTCTGAGGGCTGTTGTAATGAAGATGGTGATTGGATATTTTGGGATTAAGATTTTTGTTTTCTTTGTAAAAACTATCTCAAAGCTTGTAGCTGGAGAAACTGTTGTGTTACTTCTTCAATATGTGCATTGCTTATGACTGAGGAAAGCAGAACAGCAGTTTTTCTGGCTATGATGGAGTGGGAGCAACAAAGAAAGGCACAAGGATGTGCAGACACTATTCCCTCTTCCCTCACATTTTCCATCAATTGTACAGGCTTAATTACATAGCTACAGGAAAATATATGGAATTGGCACTCCAGTTAAGGTTGTATGGAATGATTCAGAGTGCCTTGAACATTTATGCTGTGTAAATGGGTTGAGTGGAGCAGGGAAATAAACTCAGAGGAGTAGAAAGAGAGCCAGATGTATTAGGGATTTATCTGAAATTCTGTGAGTTTGAGGGGAGAATTTTTGTTGGCAGGTACCTTTTTGAGATGCATCAGCAACTTGGTAATCCCACCCCATACAAAACCCTGTGTTTACACAGGTCAGTGGTGCTGGGCTTATGACTGAGATGTTAACTGTGAAATATGTGCTGTTAATACCACATTGATCCTGAGCACCGGGGCCCTGCAGACACAGGTTGGAATGGAGGAATCCAAACGAGGTAAAGGCTGTTTCTCAATGAGTTGGTACTAATGAAGTGTCCTGCTGGTCTCTACTATTCTTCTGTTTACCCAAATGTCATTTACTGTCATGTTTTCTCAACTTGCCTGTGTGAAAGCTGAGTAGGGACTGTCTCTGCTCCTTAAAACTGCTACAAATCTCTTAGACTGTGCACATCATGGATCTAAATATACATTTAGGTAAAATATATAACACAACTGCTAGGCAGTTTATTTTCACCAGTGGAAAGACTGTATTTCAAGAGAGTGGTGAAATGTCAAGTGAATTATGGGGTTTGTCTTCTTACTTGTAAAAATAAATTGTATATTCTATAATCTGAACCAGACTAGGTTTTAATTATGCAGTGTTTTGCTTTGATTTACTAGGCAGGTTATCTAGAGGCCAAAACACTAACAGATATATTGTAGTGAGTCTGGAATGACTTAAAGGGCAAACATTAGACTGAGTAATTCATTTTCAACAAGCTACCATAGTGTTTTTTGTTAGGTTTTCTTTCATCTTTTGCCTCCAAGATTAACTCTTTTATGGATTAGTGTAACTTCTCATTTCTGTTTTATATGTTGATTGTTAATTATCAACCCTGTTGGTTCTGCATATAGTTTATGCCCATAGGGTTCTGGAGAAATAGAAGTAACTTGAACTTGTCTGTGCAGGACTTTGAGCTAATTGACTGCTTTTTCTGGTGGAGAGCTGAGTCTGGAAAGATGGAAGCACTGGTGGTTCAGTGAAATGTGTGCTGCTCACAGACATGGAATATGCTCACTGAAATCTCACATTACTGGTAGCAACACTGATGTCTAATCTTCCCAGGCATAGAATATTCCAGCCAAACTCCAGAGATTTTACCCTCTTGTTTTCATGCCATGCTTGAATTTTGTTTTCAAATCAAATACCAGAAGTTTCTGCAGAGGTGGATGAGTTTTGAGTTGGACAAACATTTCTTGTCAGTGGATTGAGTGCTTGTGGTCAGTAATGAACAGTTGTCTTACTTTTTCCTGCATGCTGGTCATGGATAATTGTATTTTGACAGCAGGTTGAGATGGGTTATGGGTAGACATCCAATGTTACAGTAGCATGTCAGCCTTTCGAATGGCCAATTGACATGTTGAGCTTGGATTAGTAAAGGTAAGAGCTGAGAAATCCTAAATGAAAGAACCATATATTATCATCCCAATGTGGACATCAAATCTAGTAGGTAGTCCAAAGTTAGTGAGCACTGATTCTGTGCTGGAAGAATGATTACTGTTTTCATATCAACTTATGTTCTAGCCTGACCTTACTTCCTTCTGGGACCTTAAGCATTTTTAGCCTGTTTGATGCCCCAGATAACTCAGCTGTAAAATCGACGTAAGGGCATTCAACTTTTATACTGGAAAGTAATTTCTTGACATGTGAACTAGTGCTGCAAAGAAAGCTGGTATTTGTCAGTGAGCAGTGGATTTGTGTTTGTTCACTATGATTTTGCAATACTAGTTACTTAAGTTAGATTTTTGAGTTGCTTTTTTATTTTTCTTAGTTCAGTACTGAACTTATAACAAGGCAGCAGATCTATCTGAAGAATTATGTAAGTAGAAAGCCAATTACTCAGAAGCAGAAGTCTGTACTCTAAGTGCTCCCAAAGTGTTTAGTGCCCACTACCAGTTATTTGCAGTAGTGGAACAGAACAGCATCTGCCTCACACAGACCCATGACTGTGGCTTCTAAATTAAGTCGGGGGAGGAAATTTGACCCTACTCCTCAAATACCCTTTTTCTATTTCACAGTCAAATATCCTGTAAGAAATTCAATAACCAGCAAATTTGTAAGAAATTCAATAACCAGCAAAACTGGGTGGAACTCTTTATTCACCCATTTTGCCTATCAGTAAGTGCTGAATGTATGACTCTGCTATAAACGTTACCAGAGCCTACTCTGACCAGCCCAAAGCAAAGACCATGTTTTTTTCATTTATTCCTGTAGTTAGCATGCACTGGCAGGGTTGGGGAGAGCTAGATGAATTACTGAAATTCTTTCCAGGGCTAGAGCTGAACTTGATCATTTTTTAGCAGTAAGTTTTTAATTACCTTGTCACACCAAATTTGACAACAGGCTTCAGTGAGTCTGTGCATTGCAGGACAGCTACTGAATGTAGCACAACATGGATGGTGTGCTTAATCATGTAGGTCTGTCAAAGGGTTCTTAATTGTTCATATTAATATCAAGTTATTGTAGATACAACGTTACAAGCATGCAATTTAAAAAAATTTCTCTTGTAAAAAAAGAAAAATTATTAGAGAAAACTCTACCAGTTGAGAAACACCTTTTACCATCAAGAAGCAATGCTGTGTTTCCTGCCTCTTGTAGTCAGAGAAGCTTTCTAGTTTTGGGGATTTTTTTGCTGTTGTAGTGGATGTTTGCTGCCAAAACCACGTGATTATCTGCTGTTTAGGCAAATTACAGACAGATATAGAAAGAATGGTTGCACTTCTCAGAAAAAGAGGAAATAGCAACAGGGTAGATAGTTAAAGTGATGATGTTGTCAAGTGAAAGGGAAGGCCAATGAAAGGGGCTGAAAGCTGAAGTATAAAGAAATAGTTATGGAAAATAGGAGGAAAGAAATACAGCCTCATGCTGTATTTGCCTTCTGCCTGGTGACTGAAAATTTAGCTGCAGTTGTCTGTGTAATACTACCCTGGCTGTGGCCTGACAATCACCATTTGTTCCCAGGCAATCTATTTCTCTCATGGAATTTCTTCTCCTGAAGTAAATCTGAGAGAATATTTATATCTGGTTGCATCATCCATTTATTTTCTTGCTGTAAACAAGCATCGAAGGAAAACTTGTAGACAGTGTCCAAGCACAACAGTTAAACAGGAGTAATAGGAAGTCACTCTGAAGAGAGAGCCATCTTGTAAGAAGCAGTGGATTTTTAAGTTCTAAACTCTTCAGCAGCACATGGGAGGCTGCAGTTTGTACTTCCTTTATTGCTTCACATGACTGCACTTTCCTGGGTATAATTGTATACATGAAAAAATATCATAAGGTTTTCAAAGCAAATGGCTTTACTTGACTGAGATTTTGCACTTGTTTAACTTAAAAGGTCAGTGAAGTTTCTCCAGGTCACAGCAGAATCGGATGCTCCACAATGTACAACCCGGATTTGCTTTTGACTAGAAACGAGAGGGTGAACCAGGCAGTGAGCACAAATGACAATTATGTGCTTCTGGAGATACTTTGTATGTTGCTGACACTTGGGAGGTCAGGTGGCATGTTACAACTGTTTCTTTCAGATTTGAAATGGAGGAATCCGTAAATTGGAGGAAATTAAAGTATTTTGCCTGTTCATCAAGATCTATATTTCAGATTTGCATATTCAGATGTAGCCATTAAGATTCTCCATTTTGTGGTCATGGTTTCAGAGACTGAAATATCTAACATCTGTTAACATGAATGCAAATTAAGCATTTGCACAGCTGGGGATCATGCCATATATGAAACTTGGGTGTAACCTTGAAGAAAAGAAAGCACATAATTTCCACTTAGCTTCGTGAAAGAAAAGTCCTGTTTTCAAGACTTGTAGTGTATTTCTAAATAAGTGTTGCTAAGTTGTTAGATGTGTGGCTGCTTCTTGGATCACTTTATAAATTACTTATATGCTACCAAATGCACCCATTAACCTTCACATGATGGAATAACCAAATAAAGTTTTAAAAAGCTGTATTAAAAAGATTGAGATCTGTATAGGCTGGTTGATTCATGTTCTAGTTTACTTGGAACACTGTTGGATAATAGAAATGTGGTGTTACTTGTGGCTTATCTGAATAGGATTATCAGGATTTTCCAGCAATTTCTTCCAGCTGTTTCAAAGATAAGTGTGAGAAATGGAAAGCTGTGGAGAAGGGCTGGATGCAGATATGCAAACTCTTCAGACCCTGTATAATAAATACCAAGTGTGGATGCAAACAGTGCTGCTTTAAGGATATGTAGCAAGGATTTTGGGGATGGTGCTGTGTGGCAAGCATACTGAGTGCAGGCGTGGAGAAGATTAATTATATAATGTAAAAGTAATAATAGCAGTATCAGAAAAAAATAGCTGTAGCACTTCCTATTAGTGAGATTTCCTGACTATTTGGTAATGCATGGTAGGGTTACACAAAGAAACCAATTTCTGTTTTGCTGCTACAATTCCTGAGGGTAGAAAAGCTATTTTTTATTTTCAAGTAATACTTTCATATCTAAAGCAATTGTTTGAGCTGGGTGCTTGAGTGAGGCCTTGTTTTGATCCCTGATAGCTGGGAAACAAACCACAGACACTACCAAAAATGAACTTAAGTCAAGTGGAAACAAGAACCACTGAAACAACCAGGCACTGCATCTTAGGAAACTGCTGTGGAGAGTCCAAGGTTTGTGCACCCCTCACTGTGCCATGGCTTTTGTTATTCAGGACTTGGAGGTGTGAAATCCCAACTTGACTGCTGCTGGGGCCCCTGGAGGCAGGAAGCTGAGTTCGTCTGGCTGAGCATCTGCTGCATAGCTGAAACAGTGAAGGAAAAAGTGCTATTCATGAATTTGCTGCTATTGATTATTATTGGTTTAGCAGCACCCAACGCCTCAATAACTCAATGACATGAAAGAGATACACTGATCATACCTTATTTACAGGCACATAATGCCGATACCTTTGCCAGTGGCCACAAGCAAATAATCTCTGGTCTTTTAGCCCCTTCAAAATCTGGGCAAGTAATTTTTTCAATCTGTTGATTATGCCAGGAAATTATCCAGAGCTGTAAAATTTGCAGATGAAGCTGCTTCCAATCACACTGGAAAGGCAGACCTAAGGAAAGAAGGCAAGCACAAGGACATGAAGTCCAAGATCAGCTGATTTTCAACAAGCTGATGTTCAACAACATCCTGCCCTCTGTGTGGTTTATCTTGTATATAACTGTCTGTGAATATTCCTGTAAATGTTTTAAATCTTAGGGATATATATATTTTTTTAGAATTGGTGAACAGGACAATATTCATTAAAGTTTTTGCAAGAGAGAATAGCAGTTTTGTCTTAAATCAGAAACTTAGCCCCATTAGTTGGTGTTTGCAGCTTCTGGAAAGGGTTCTAGAACAGAACCAAAGTGGTTGTAGTACAACTTGCAAATTTTCTTTGAAAGGAAATACATGTTCTATAAAATTGTTTTTCACAGTAGGTAAAAAAACCCACAAAACAACAAAAACCATCAAGTTCAGAATTATTGATACACTAATAGCTAAGTTTGTACTTCTCTATGCTCATGTGATAAATTACAAATGTTTTCACAAATAACATAGCAGTAGAGACTTAAAATACCTCCTCTGCAGTCAGTCAAGTTTATAAAATGTGGTAAGCAGAGAAAGTTCTTAGCTAAATTAAATGAAAAACATTTGATGTCTAACAGGGGTGTGGCTAGAGTCTGTGCTTCAAATGAAATTTTTTTTTACTGTTTTTTTCTGTGTGACTGAGATGCCTGAAGCACAATTATGGTTTCCCACATTAAAAAAAAAACTTTGAGCAGCCTTTCTAGTGATGATTCTCTGTGGAATGCTATAGTATAACAAAAAGATGCACCAGTGTGTAATATCTGCAGTTCTAAAGAGACTTCAGCTGTAAGCTATGGAGTTGTAACTGTAGGTTCCTATGGCTTTAATGTCCACACTATTGGTTCTAGGAAATGCTGATTTACATTTTTCCCTTCCCTTTTTCTTCCCCAATATGGGACCCAGACAAATATTTGTGGAGCCCTTTCCTCTCCTAGAACACAAGGTAATTTCTGAGGCTTAAATGTGTGTAATGCCAGGTATGAATACATGGATTTTCCATCAGAATGAGCTATCTGCTTCCACTGGAGTGGTCAGGTGATCTAATAAATTTTCATCTCTGCAAGGGGAGAGTTAGAAAGCTACTGTATCATTGCCTCATTTGGAAAAGCAGTTGAGGAATACCAAATAGCACACAGTGATTTCATACTGCTTCATAGAATCATAGAAGGGTTTGGGTTGGAAGGGACCTGAGAGATCATCTCATTCATGCATATTTAGTGGTGAATTAAGTAAATGCTAAAGCTGTTAATATGATGAGCAAGGAGATGTGCATGATTTCTCCTGCAGAAGTTATGGATCCTGTGCTAATGTTTCAGCTGAACCATGGCCAAAAGGACTTGCAAAATGAGAAAGTGTTATCCATGAGAAGGGCTCATGCCCTGATTGCTTCTGGGTACAGGTGACTCAGATGATTTTGGCAATTCAAGGTATTTGCAAAGAGAACAGATGAGAAAAATAATGTATTTTAGAAGGGAACAGTCACAGAGTTCATGTTCCTGCTAGGACAAGTTTGTATTGTTCTGTTAATATAAATCATTCCTTAAGAGGTCTGGGAATGCAGGCAGGCAAAAATGTTGACACCTAAGGATATTTGCCCAGGCTTTTTTCCTTAGAGGTTTTATCTTATGAGAGTGATTCTGATAAAGGAAAACCTTTGTGCATCTTTCAGAACAGAAAATGACCTTGCAGTTAAACCGACTGTGAGTTTTGTTATTCACTGAGTTCTGTGTTGCAAGGTTTAGTGTTTTAAAAAGTTCTTTGGGAAAGATCAACTGTGATATTTATGTAACCTTTTTTGTCCTGCTTAGCTATTCCTTCTCCTTGGAGAAACTTCTCATTTTCTCACTAAATGTTGTCAGGAATACACTTCAGTGTT
This sequence comes from Climacteris rufus, assembly GCA_013398175.1. NCBI lineage: Eukaryota > Metazoa > Chordata > Aves > Passeriformes > Climacteridae > Climacteris > Climacteris rufus. Next base: position 980,279 of record VZRZ01007137.1, on the reverse strand, counting down.
CATAAAGGAGTTTAATCAGTCTGGAACAAGACATCTATGAAGCATGATTATATCCAACAGGAAGAGTAGCAAAAGAAGCATGTCTTGTGTGTATGTGCCCAGCAATGCTCTGTGTGTCAGTTTTGCTGTTGGCATAATAGTGAATGGGACAGAGATCCAGAGCTGTAAGTTAATTTGACACACTCTCATAGCTTAGAAGAAATTGTTTTGCATGAAAATAGTGTTTCAAACCTAAGGTTTTTCCTTTCAGCATGATCAGGAAAGGAAGATTCTCAGGTGGTTAATGTATATAAAGCATTACTCTGAGATTGTGTGGTCTGGTGATAGTGTGAGCTCTGCTACTGTGCAGCCACACCACACAAAGCAAATTGTGGGCCATGCCTGTCTCAGTTCTGCTACCTGCAGAGGGAGAGGAACTGACTGCCATCCCCTAATGCTTTCTTCCCTGGTTCACCCCATGTTGGGCAAAGGAGGAGGAGAGGGCCTCAAACCCCTCTGGGAATGCCTGAAGAATGAGCAAGGAGTTGTCATATTTAGTGCCAGCTTGGGTATAACCCCACATCTGTGGGGAGAGCACAGCATAAATACTAGCAAGGAAAAGAATTTTCTCTTCAGTTCCTCGACTGCTGTTGTCACAATCCTTCCTTGAAGTGCCATCCGTGGAAATGCAGATCTGCACTCAGGTTAAGGCTCTGTCCTGTGCAAAGCAAAGGTTACCACTAATCCTGTTTTGTCCTGGGCAGAAGTTGTCTCCTGGAAAATACTCCCCTTTTTTTTGCAGCAGACTACATTCACTTGTGGAGACAATAGACAATAAAGGCTTTGCTGTGATATTAAGGCAAATTTGAAGTCTCAATTTCCTTTCAGAGTTGGTATCTATTATTCATCTGACTGCAGCAGTTCTGAAATCAGAGATCTGCTCAGGGAGTGCCTGGCTTTGACTCAAGAAATAATAAAAGAGAGGAAGAATAAAAAGAATGGTTTCTACAATATATGAAGCAATGGCACTCTGAGATGCTTCAGTAGAGTTCTGTATTTTGAGTGCAGCCTTCTACGTTACCTCTGGCTGCACTTGCTTAGCTGCAGCCTCTCCCTCTTTGTCCTGGTTGGCTATTCTCCTCTTTGAAAGGACTTACATATTTTTTTTCCTCTGAATTGTCTGGAATCCACTTCAAGGGCTTATTGATCTTGATGGAGTTTACTTGCTTTGGAACAGGCCTCCAATGAGGCATGACCATAAGTTGCTTCCTACAGTTCATGGTCTATAGATCACATTCTTTAATCTGCTTCCTCTGTAAACTTGCTGTGGCCAGGTTTTTCCCAGTCTCAGCTTGCTCCTACACCTCTGGTGAAGTGTGAGGATGCAGTGAACCCCATCTCTGTCAAAGGTGACTGGAGAGCAAGGCTTGTTTTAAAAGGAGTCATGCCAAGTTCCGCGAGATGTGAGTTTTGGAAACTGTGCAAAAATGCCTCTTACCTCTTAGTACTGTGCCAGTAATAAGCTCAAATAAGTTTAAGCTTTTTTTTTTTTCTGCTAAAGAATATAGAAAGACAAGTTTCTTCTCATCTGTTGTCTCTTACTGATTTTTTCAGCGATTTCTTTAACCTCACAATTAAGAGAAAGTTATCAAAGATTTTAAAGAAATGTGACACGCAGTGACAGGTCCCAACCTTGGAGTTGTGTAATTTCTTGTTGGAAGGAAAACAGGTTTTGCAGTAAATATTCTGAGACCAATACATCCCTAATGGATGCTCAGAGCTGCAGCTGGCAATTGTGCCCTGCTTGGGCTGCAGCGGGACCTGTGTACCAGGAGGGGACCGGGCAGAGCTGAGGGGGATGGAGGAGTTGAGGACAATTTCACAGCATAGATCTGGACAAGAACAAAGAGTGTGGCCCTTTGGGAAGAGTTCTGTGGTTGCTTTGCTTACAATGACCATGTATTTTATGTATTCAGTGTTGGTTTTGAACTTCTTTTGGAAGATATAATTAAATAATAATATATGTATATGATACAGGTAGTTAAGCAAGAGAGAATATTATTCTGTGGCAGTATGTCCATGGCATTGTTATTTATAGTGTTGATGAACAATTTAAGGAGTCTTTTAAGCTGTGTCCTAATTTCATTTTTACAACAGAATAAGCAGTTACTTGGGATGTTTTAATTAATCAGAATTTTCATTACACAAACACATAAAGTGCTACTGTACAGTACTGAAACACGGATAACTGTGGGCATGCTGACTTAACCTTGCAATAATTCCATGAGTTGAAGGTCCTTCTTAAGGTTTTGTTCTTTGGAACTAACAACATTTGGGTCTCAGAGGTGAAAATAATCAGTTCTTTGGTTGTGCTTTGCAGTGGATGACTCACTTGTGACGAGCAAAGAATGCATGTGTAAATGTGTACTCTGCTGTGTTGCACTGCTGAGATCTTATCTGACATGATGTACCCAAGTGGCACATGCTGGATGGAAAAATATGGTGCTGTAAGAGATGAGCTCATCCTTTTCTTGCTGTGGCTCACATCTTGTTACAGAAATAGAATACTCAGTGTTTTTCCCATCTACAATTTTCTTTCTTTCCATCATTTTACATACTGAAGATGATGAGCTGTTACCTGGAAAATGACTTTCAATATCTCTGCTTCCTAAATACCTGAGTCTTTACTGTTTACTTTTACACTGGTACTGAGCCTGTTCCGTTGGAATTCAATAGTTTCTATACAATTTCTAAAATTCAATTTCTTTGGTTAACCAGAACTGAGCTTTAAGGGAAACTTTAATGTTAATCCACAACTACCTGAAAGGAGGTTGTAGCAAGGAGTCAGTCACTTCTCCTAGGTAACAAGTGACAGGATGAGAGGAAATGGCCTCAAGCTGCACCACAGGAGGCTTAGATTGGATATTAGGAACATCCAGCATCCATTGGATATTGGAACAGGCTGCCCAGGGAAGTGGTGTTTTAGACACTTACATTAATGTCACAGCTAGAAAGATGCAAGTTATTAATTGTGCTTTTTACAATAGACAGACAGTTGGATTCATAGTTAAATTATAGATTTAATTGATGAAAAATGCAGTTATTGCCTGTAGCTCACATAGTAAGGTAACTGTTTCATACCCTCTTGTTTTTCACACAGCAGAACATCAAATTGCACATGAGATGGCCACTGAGAGACTGCAAGTCCCTTTGAATGGTTTCCTGTGTGCATTTCGTGACTGGCAGTAAGAGATCAGGTGTAATACTACAATTACACAGTTCTTGCAGTAAGCAAGTTGCTGAGGGACGACTATTTTGTTTGCTGATAATCAGTTCTTAAGTTGTTAAAGTTCATAAATATCAGATAAGCATGGATTTAATGTGGTGAGTATTTAGCTACATGTAAATCTTCTTAGTGCCTGTGCAATGGTCATATCAGCAGGAGGAAATCCCAAGAAGCAGAACTCCAGGACTTCTAGAATATCCTTTAAAGCTGCAACCTGGCCAAAGGCTTTCTGTTAAAAGTCTTTGACCTACATGGAAAACGAGTTATCAAATCAGTCAGGTATTATAAAAGCAGAACCATGAGAGAACTGTTTTCAGGGGAGGTGAAGTTATTGTGTGTCTACTCTAACATTTGTGTGAGAGTTCAGATTTCCCCAGTGTAAATCTTTACTCAAGTCTCTAAAAGCATGTGTTCAGGTGGACATGTGCAACCCGAGGGACCTTTGTGTTAAGGCATCAGATCTGGACATTTGCTTTGCAAAAAGCAGTACATTCATTTAATGCAGCTTTAAATTCTCACTGTTGGTTTGGGTTTTTTTTGCCATGTGTTAATACATTTTCAATACTCCTGTTATAAAACGTTCATGTTTTGGGGTCCAGGGCCTTTGTACTTATACAGGGTTATGTAGAACAGCAAAGAATGTAGATTGAAAAGTGAAAGATTTTAGTTCTAGAAAACAGTATGTGAAATAATATCTTTGAATATATTTTTAAGAGTGCATGAGAAACTAGAATACCCTTAGATCCGGTAAATCTTCTGTCAGTGCTGGAAATAAATGGACCTGATCCTGACCTTCTGCTCTAACATTTGGACTGGTAAGAAAACATTATGAACAAGTGAACACTTTTAGATTAGGAGTTTGAGGTACTTTTAGAATTGCAACGAATCTTTTAAATTGAAGTTGTCACATATTAACTGTAACACTTGATTGGTTTGGACTATGAAGTCTGCTGAAATATCTCATAAGGTTTAAGTCTGGAATTTTTGTGAGGACAGAAACCTTTCTCTTCATAGTTAGAAGACATGAATAAAACCCCACTCCAAGCACTTTAGAGACACAAATGAAATTTGGAGAATACCTACAGCTAAAAACGCAGCTTCACTCAGTATTTGAAGTATTTCAAATACTTCATACTAATATTTATTAAGTGATAATTTTATTTTCCTTGATGTTTTGAAAATTATCTTAACATTGTAATATTACAAGACCTGTTTGCTTGAAAAAATGATTTTTAACTGGAAACAGGTGGAAGATTTGTGGATTATTCTGTGTAGCTGCAGAGTTGATACACCAGCTATTAACCTCTGAGAAATGGAGGTTATGATAATGGAAAGGCTGACATGGCATCTTTAGGGGGCCACAAGGAGTGCTGCTGTAATAATAAGGTCTTGTTTCACTGTGTGAATATTGTGAAAAGAGCCCCTCAGATGCTCAGCTCCTTTCAAAAAACAAATTAATTTTATTATAGAAGAAACTTTGGGACAGACAGCTCTTGATGTGAAATACTGAGTTTATTCATAGAAGAGGTATAATGTGGACGGTAGAGGTGTGGGTTTCTTGAGACTCATAACTGGAAGCTGCAAGTTATTTTTCAGGTTGGTTCACAGCATCTTGTAATCATTTAGATTGGGAAAGACCTTGCAGATCATTGAGTCCCAGTCCTCTAAGACTATCTCAGGCATTTCTGTGTGTTTGAACACATCAGCAATCCTTGTGTCTTTGCAGCCAGGTAGATCTCCAAGCCCTGCCTTCTCTGGAATGGCCTTCTGAAGGACCTCCCTATCACACCACACCTCAAACTTTGCTGTGCTGTCCCCCAAGGCTTTTCTCTACTGAGTCTGGTTTCTCCCTTCAAATTGAGGTTAGAGCTCTCTGCATGAGCCCTGCTGACACATTTGAGGCAGCTGTACACCATTTGTTGCCAGCAAGGACTGGTGTCATGGACAGACCCACGATAAAAAAACAAATTAAAAATCTGCCACTGACACCAGACCTGGGTCCAGTTATTGATCTGCTGGCTCCTAAACCATAGTAGAGATAAAAATTGGAACACCATAAGAACACTGGAGTCTGAGAGTGACTGGCAACTCTCCCCTTGGAAAGGAGCTTGCAGAACAACCAAGTCAGTCGCCACACTCAAAAGAATCAAGTAAACAAAGGGGTTTTAAGTGAGTCTGAATAAGAGTGTGTGCCCAAGAGCTGGGTTGTGCTTCCAAATTTCTGTGGATAATATGTAAATAAGCTTATTGGGTCGGGGGAAGCACTGAACCCTACATTTCTCACTCAGGTTTTGAATTTGCACTGGGACTGACGTGCTGTAATTTTTCACTAACCTTGAAACGAAGAGTGCAACAAAACATTCTTTCACTTTGCTTGCCAGCCCATCAACTTCAGGAACTTGATGGACAGTAATTCACAAACTGATGCATTTCTGAGTGCTAAGGCTTCATCTTCTACTCTTTGAAATATAATTATTACTGTGAATGAATGAATGAAGCTAATCTTGAACAAGCGGAGATGTTGGAGTGAAATCTGTCTCTCGCATGTTCTGTAAAGCACACTATTTTCCAAGTGCTAATTTCCTGAGTGTGGCTCTGGGTGCAACTGGGTATTGTTGGAAATTCCCTGAAAATTCCTCAGTGGTTCATCTCTCAGGATTCAGCACCTTCCTGGATGCATCTGAAATGGTATTGCTCATTGCTCTCCTGTCTTTGCCTAAGGTAACACTAGAACAGTGTTGTTCTCTGCTCTTGAACATGAGGCAATGCTTGACAGTACTGGGAGAAAGGCTGGTTTGTATTTTCTTTTCAGTTTCATTGTTTTCCATGTGATTGAGTGGACCTGTATATCTGAAGGATTCTTGTACATTACAAAAATGATCTACTGCAGCTAGTGAACAATAAATATGAAGAATCATAACCACCTCAACCCTTCCTGGTGGTTGAATTAAATTACATACCATATCTAATAACATTGCAAAAGTTTTTTAAAAAAACCAAACCATTCTTTCTGTAGATTACAGGTCTTGCAGTACATATTCAGCATTATGACTGAGATTCGACTCAAAATAAAATTGTTCTTTTACCAGTTTAGCACTGAGTTTATTTTCTTGTTCCAAAGCTTACAGAGAGCCTTTTTCCCCTTTAGTCATCCAGTACAGGCATCTCTTAAATGATCCTTGATGTGTGTTTTATGGTAGGAATTAGAAATGGGGGAATAGCTTTGCATGAAATACAAAATGACCAAGCTTTAAGTTGAAAAATGAAGTTTGACTTCTGTTAGCTAGAGGACCCCATAACTTCTCTATGTTGCCTTGTGATGTGCTTTAACAGCTTCTCTCCTCTTCTAGCTGACCTAAAACTGACTCAATGGCTAGTACAAAAAAAGGGCCTATGGAATTGAGTCTTACTGCCCCCTACTACGTAGGATTTATGTCGCTATCATGCATCAAACCAAAGCACAGGTGGACATCCAGGTGGCAAGAACACAGGTTCTGGTTTCCTCGTCTATACAGAAACAAGTCTGTCTTGTGCCTGAGTTTGGCTGACAAAGGCAATTCTGCTCAGAACCTGAGAGTCTGAATATGAAGTGGAGTTTCAGAGCTCTTGTCATACCATTGTTATAAAATAAAAACCTTGGGTTGAAACAAAAAAATTCTATTTTCAATTAGAATTCAATGCAACTTCTCACAACAAATCATGCTTATGATCTAATGCTGTAAGATATAAAGTGAAAAACAAAATATAAATTGGTGAGGAAATAAAATAAGGTTACATAACATAAGGGAGGACTGCAAAAACAGAAGGGAGCATGGTACAATAAAACGCAATATTAACAAGTTAATTTCAATTTTTGCTGATAACGGAACTTTCTTTTTTGGGGGAATAATGACTCTCCTTAATCTACACTTAGCATGAAAATTCCATTATTGTTTTTAACAGCACAAATTCTTATGAATATATAGAACAGTCTATTGCTTATACCAAGAAAACCTTTCCATTTAGTCTAACTTTTAAGTTTTTGTCATCATAGAGGAGCAATAAATACCTTTTGAGCCTGAACAAAAGACCTTTGTCTTTTGCTCTGAACAAGGTTGGAGTGAGCATGTGCTGGCAATTCCTTTGAATTTCTCCTCTAAAAAGAAGGGAGGGTGGAGTAGCTGTATTTATAAAAGTTCACTAGAAATAGTGTGTGTGTTAGTGCCACAAAACTGTCTCATGATAGTTCTAGCTGAGATGTTTCTCCATGTTTTGAATTACTAGTCTTTCACGGAATGTTTCTGTGATAAATGCAGCTCTTCAGTGCATCTTGTTTTCCCACCATTTTTTCTGCTGGATCAAAAGTAGATCAAAGTCTGGGGAGAAATAACATTTAAGGCAGTAGAACGAGGATCAGAAAAGAGGAGGGCTGGGAACTGCCTTGGGGATGATGTCTGGACAGCAAGCTGTAGCAAATGTTTTGGGGTTGGAAGTGAATGTGAAGAATGGGCACCATGGTATTCTTGCCTTCCAGCTACTTCAGGGAGCAGGAGAAGAAGAGGCATTTAGGGTGTACAGTACAGCAACCCCAAGCAGCAATCAAACTGGCTCCAGGCAGAAGCAGGAGTGGAGGGGGGGAAACTGCCACTCCATGGGCTCTCCTTGCTGCCTGGATAGATCAGGCCTGGGAGATTACAAGAGGGCTTTTGCTGGAAAAGGAACCTTTCCAGCAAAGAGGGGAAGGGAACCCTCCAGCTTCACAGCCCAGGAAAACTTGATGGTGGAACCTAAGCCAGCTTGACCCATGAATTGCCTGCTAAATTGACATTTCTGTGGATGAGTTTGACGCAGAACAGCAAGAGCAGCCAGATCCCTTGAGGTTTTGTGTCTGTGACAGTCGATATTTCTCACAGCAGAAGCAGAGCCCAGTGGCTGCCCTCAGGCCAAAATGAGAGACTACTTCAGATGCTCTCTAGCTCCTCCTGTGCAATGAATGAGACTCTTAGAAAACTCAGCTTTCTGCTAGACCAGAACACCAGAGCCCTGGTTATTAAGCTGATGAAGTCAACTGTACAGCTAAAGCTTTAGCAAATTAGCAGTTTAACATTATTTTATGCACCTAAAGATAGAACATAATTCTCCTAGTGGAAGTGGGCAACAGGATGAAAAAACAGGCTTGAAGGGTTATCAGCAATGTGGTAGTTGTTTCAGTTGTCTGCTTTGGGGTGCAGGGCACGGACAAATGAATTGAAGACACTGTCATCTGCTTGAAACATTCAGATTCTGATGTAGTCTGAAAGACCTTGTCAGTTTAAGTGCATGTGTGTAATGGTTATAAGGCATACATGGCATCGATGAGGTTAAAAAAAATTCCACCATTTAAATGAGAGTCTGGCTCAAGGAAGATGGTTTTCTATCGAGTTTGTATAATATCTGAATATTGTTAACAAATGTTAAGGGTAAATTGCATTTCAGTCAAGTGCATGTGATTATTTTCACCTTTGCTCTCTGGTATGCTGTTTTGATATTTGGGCTGAGAGTCCAAACTAGGACTCAATCTGGATTTCACATCCTGCATTTCAGGGGTACTGAAATCTGAGACTTGGCTGTTCAGCAAACAGCAGACACCAACTTTTCCTGTAATCATTCTTCATGGTACTCATGTTTCTGTCCAGTGTAATTTGTTGGCTCTGACTGCTCCTTCACACTGATGGTTTTGGTGGCTCTGTTAACTCCAAAAGTCTTATGTGTGTCCTCTATGAGTGAGAACCCAGGGCACTGTGTTCTATAGCTGCCTGGGCTGAGTAGAGGTCACCTAAAATCCCAATGGACAGGTGGTCTCAACTTATTCATCCCACACAACAGTTCACAAAGCTGGCCTTACTTGCTTAAAAGTGGAAGGATGGGATAGGGAAGAAGGAAATAAACCTGTTATCTAAAAAATAGCTTGATTTTTAAACATTTAATATCCAAACTGTACCAAGGCAAAGGCAGAATCTCCAGTAATGATTTCACAAGTACCTGAGTTCAACTCATCCTTCTGTCTTAGTTGCATAATTGGCTCTCATTGCCTTGTTTCCTGAGTGCTTGCAGGCTAGCTGCTGCTCTGAGGCTTATGGAAATGTCAATTCTTTGCAACTCAGATACGAGGTAAAAATTCAGGCAAAGGGCAGAACTTTTAAGGCAGGTAGGTTCTGTAGTCTGTATTTGTTCTGTATTGAAGCAAATGTACTGTTAATATTCTAGATTTGATGAAATAAATATCATCCAGTTTTGGTATTATAGGTATCAAAGAAAATATGAAAATTATGAAAAATATTGAATAGTATGCTCAAGGAGTAATATTTTCTCTGAATATGTGAAAATAGACAAAGAAATGTTATTTCCAGTAGGACTCATTAATTATCTTAGAAGGAAGCAGAAACTACTCAGCTCAGCAGGGCAGAGAGAAGGAAGTTTGTTAGAAGTTGCTGAGAACATCAAGCTTAAGCTTATTTATTTAGGTAGCTACCTGTCCTTCACAGTCATAATAACTACAGGGAAACACCAACATAATTAGGTGCTTTAATGGAGTCTGTATCTAATCCTTTCATCCTATCATGTTCTTCCCTTCACCAGACCAAAAGAGAGTATTAGACAATGTTTTCTTGAGCTTATTCGGTCTGGTTTTAAATGCTCAAGGTGCAGTTTGTGTGAATTTACCTGCAAGCAGCATCTGGCAAGTGCCAAGAAGATGCTGTGGGTGTTTAAGTCTTGCCATTTAATTAGAAAAACAATGCTTCCTATCTCATGCTTCTCTGTATTAAGTCCTTTATCGTTCTTTCTTTTTGTAGTGGTATGGTAACATCATTGTACTTGGTGAATATGAGAATGTCTTAAACTGCTGGATTAATCACATTTTAGTCTTTAAAAAAAGGCTTTTACCCTCTTTTTTGAGGGAACAACTTGAATTTAGCAGTAGAGTAGGGAAGCTGCTAATTGAACACAGGCATAATTAGTTTACCGTGTCTCCAGATCAGAGTAGTGGTTAGTTTTATTAGTGTGTCTAAGTACAGACTACTCAAGTTTATACTACAAGAACGTTTGAAAAAGAAACCCATTTCTGTGTTGCCTGCATAGCCTGTGAGGAGGCTGCTCTCCCATGTGAATTCACTAAGCTCATGTTTGTTTCAAGGCTAAATCAGAATTTTGGAGCTTCAGGCTATTCTGTTTTCATTGCTGCTGCTCAGTCTGTGCCTGTTTCTAGCAATTGTACATCCCTTTACCCTTGCATCAACTGAGTCAATCGTGCAGCTCTTGAAAAGAGGCTGGAGGTGCTGCTTACTCACCTGTGTAAAGGCTGTGTGAGCTGAGACTTGCAGAGGTTCAATCATCTCTTTTTTTTTCAGATGGGTGTTTAATCTAGAAACTTCCCTATCAAGCTTGACTTCAAATTTAAGAGTCGCTGGTTTTTATTTAGGCAATTCAATTTAGGTTTTATGGGAACTCTGAGTAAAAGAAAATGTCATCATTTACAGGTACTAAAGGTATCAGAGCTAAATTGCCCTGTCTTACACCACTGAAAGGGCAAAAGGCAATGGCCACACACAAAAGAAAAGAGAATTTATTTTAAGATAAGCCTTTCTCCTGTGAAAGTCGTCAAGAAGGATCAGAAGTTTCTCAGAGAGGCTGTGAAATCTCTGTTCTTGGGCTATTCAAACCCCACATGAACCTGGTCCTGGACAGTCTGTTGTACATGACCTGTGTTGAATGGGGGCATTGGAGCAGATTGTCTCCAGAGGTCTCTTCCAGCTCAGTCCTCTGGTGTTTTGTGTGCAGGCTGCAAGTTTTCCTTCTGTAAGCATGTATGAGAGACAGAAAGGTCATAATTTTGCTACAGTAAGATAAAGTTTTGATCATCCATGCAAGAAAAAAGGCTCAGAAGTGCTGCCCTTGTTTGAAGAAACTCTGAAAAAATTAATTTCCTGTTCTAGACTATAAAATGTATTGAGGAATTCTAGACTTTATGGTATTACCTGTAAATATAGGCTGATTTGCTAAGATTCTGTACCTGCATGGAAAAGTCCATTAAGCACTGTTGTGATTTGCCATAGACTGAGTCATGATTAATTTCATCGATCTCGAGTTTTAAACTGGCATATTTTCAGTATCTTCTTACACTGACACTCCTGTTAAAATAAGTGTACAAAAGCAGGTGCACCACTTGATTTGACAGAAGTGGTTTCTTATATGTATGACTTTGAAATGGCAGCCCTGGCTAAAACCATACCAGCAAAGCCTGCTGCAGAGTTGATGCCTTTTTACCTGAAAATTCCCCTCATGGAGTGAAAATTCCTTTAATGCTGGCTTGCAGATTGCTTAACTTGATCTATCATTAGCCTTTTAACTCCAGAGCTTAAAATTAACATTGATAGGAGTTTTGCTTTGTTTGCAATGTCCATGAGTATCAGAGATACTTAAAATTGTTGTTTCTTTTTGAGTGCTAACAGGAGATTGAGTTGCAACAGTAATTTTTGTTCTGCAGTGGATGACTTCAGAAGCCTCAGTTTAGTGGCTTACAGAACCATCAAGTATACACAAGTTCACTGTGGAGCTGAATTTAAAACACATTTGAATTCCATTAACCTCAAAATAGAAGCCATCCTGTCAGCTGCTCTGTGCCATGATTACTGGACAAGTACAACAGTGATGTTCCCATATCCTAAAAACAATTTCCCTTCTTTTCTGCTTGGGTTTGAGAACAGTACAGGCAGAGAAATGAATGTTTTTAAGAGTTTGCAGTTGTGTGCCTATTGCACAAAAGGCTGTCTATGATGTCAAATGCAAGTCAGGGGTCTCTGAGTTTTTTAAATAACTGAGAAGGACAGGTGTAATGTAGAGAGCATTAAGGTCTCCCCTGAACCTCCTTGTGGTCTCTTCAAAATATGTCTCTTCAAAATGTTATTTATAAGTTTGTTGCCTTTGATATTACATTGCTGTGTTAAAACTGAGAATTTGGGAATAATTTTTAGTAGTCAGTTGCAAGATAAAGTATGAAGTCAAAAGCACTCTTCAGCTACTTACTTTTTAGAAGTCAGGAGACAGCTTTTTTAGGAAATGGATAAGCTTTACTTTTCTGAGAAAAGCAGCAGAAAGTTGCCACAAACCTTGCTATAAACAGTGGGAGAACTATGTGTACACAACCAAGTTATGACAATTTCCAAAGAGAAACCTTGTGGAACGGTTTATAAACACTTTTTTTTTGAGAGAAACTCAGGACACACAGAATTCTGTTGTGAAATAAGCAGGAGTTAACATCTTCAGAAAAATTTAATTCCTAATTGTGAGTAACTTCTGGATTGATACCAAATTATAAACAGAAAGTGTGCATACAAAGAACTTGACTTTATGGCATGAGACAGGTGGAAAAAAATGCAAGTTAGGCAGGCATAAGATGAGAGAGAACTGCAACCAGCTGAGCTTATTTACTGCTATTTTGTTCTCATAACTACCTTATTCTGTTATTAGTAGTCTTCAAGGTATCTGGTGTGATATTTTCAGTGCCACAGATGTTAGGAGAAAACATGCAACTGATGGAGGCCTAGACTTGTGCAGAAGCTTTCCACAAAAGCAAACTGCAGAAAGCATCATGCTGTCTTTCAAGGGGTATGATCTGCATTAATATTCTGAAAGGTGAATTAAATATTCACAGTTCTGTAAGATAAGACTGAAAGTGAAAATATTCCTAAAGCCTGCAGAATAGATCCTTTTCACTTAGATAGCTGTGGCTGTCAAGGATCCTTCTTCCTCTTTCTGCAGAGTGGAAAGATGACTCCGTTGGGGTCATGCTTTACTTTTAGGTCTCTACGTAAATGGAGTGGTTTTCTTCAAGACTGGGAACACTGAAGGTTCTTTAATTCTGGGCTTTGACATGGATTCCTCTTGGAATATGTTTAGCGTAAGGGTTTTGTACCAGCAACAGTACAAGTCTCTCAAACCAGGAATAAGAAAACCCACAAGGATTGGCAGTTGAACGAGCTGGAAGAATGGTTCAAATGAAACTTAGAATAACAAAATCCCCAGTAAGCAGAACCATTACACTGGTTTTTCACTAAATCCAACAATGACAATTGTACTAAATGGGCTGTAAAGGTACGTGTCTCTATAGAATAACTTCTATTTTGCTGGTCTTTTGCTTCAGTGATATTTTAATTTTATGACGGATACAGAAGTTTCTGGCATTGGCTGAAATGAATGATCCTTTTAGCTTTCTCAAATACTTGCTGTTTTTGACACAAAGTCAGAAGATAAGGTGTGTTTTGAGCTGATAATGAAACAAAAAGAGTCATTGATCAATTTTCTCAGTGCCTGCTTTTTTGTTTGAGATGATTAAATAATCTCATGGGGTGAAATGTGGAATGATGTTAACATGGAAATAAAATTTTGCAGGCCTTTTAAAATCTGATATTGCTCACATCTATTTTAGGTCAGTAATGATTGAAAAGGCTTTTCATATTATGTTCCAATGATTTGTTTTACTGCAGCTTGTGCTAGGCACAGGTGAAGATGCCAGAAGAGGTCTCTTTCAGCCTTATGTGGGCAAAATAGCCAGAGTGTGCCTGAAGTGATACAACAAAGCAGAGAGTACTTTGCTCCTTCTGTCAAGCAATTCTTCCCAAGCTGCTGTTGTGGAACATGTTTGTATTTCCATGTCTTCCTTTAGAAGAGAAGGTTAGTGTCCTGCACATCAGTCCCCTTCTGGGATTAAAGTGGGACAGTTAAGAAAACAGTGAGCCAGGGTGCACTGGTGCAGAGCATGTGAGCAGCTGCCTGCTTTTAGTGACAGAAAATAAACAGGGCTGGTGTTCACAAACCAAAATGTGCAGGTGCTCCAGAATTCATGGTGCTGGGGTTGATGGATTTCAAGGAGATGGAGAGGACTCATAGGATTGCAAGGAAACTATATATATATGTACTTTGAGATATTAAAATAAAAAAAAAACAATTTGAGAAATGAGACCTGTATACTGCTTAATGTGATGTACTCTCCCAGGAATGTATTTCTCATTTGGGGAAGCTGTATTAATATAAGAGTTTGGCATCTGTGTTGCTTTTGAGGCTGTAAAATTCATGAATACGTCTTAGTCCAGGCCCAACTCCTAATCACTTTCTGTTGTTTTAAGTCTCTTGCATAAAATTAATTCAACTAAATACCTGGGAAAATCAACAGTTCTGCATACAGTTATTTGCTGATTAAATGTGCTACTCAGTGGTTTGGGTTTTTTTCTGCTTTTTGGGTTGATATTTTAACCCTGATGTACTGTATAGGTCAACTTTGTTACCAAGATCTTATGATTGTGAATTTAACCCAAGAAGTAAAAAATCGGGGTCTAGTAGTTCTAGCACAGGACTGGTAGCAAAGCCTGCTTAATTCCAGGCTGCAGTGCAGTGCAGGTGTTTCCATGGTAACTTTTAAATATCAGAGTACTATTTGGGTGCACAAACTTTCCCAGCAGAGACCTGGGAGGTGCTTAGTTCTTCCACATGAGATATAGGCTCCAAGCTGTACCACAACTGGGCATCTCACTGAAAGCCAGGGGAATTAGAGGCTAAATGAGCACTTGAAAAGTTAGTTCATTCACAACGCACTTTCTGAGCAGTTAATGCAAGTGGATTGAATAGTATGTATAAGGGTGGCATGACTGGCCCCTAACTGAAGTAGCAGAGGAGAAAGTATTTATAGCCGTGATCTGAGGGTTTAATTGTTCAGTTGCCTCTGTGTTCCAAATTATTTCCTGAAGACCTTCTGAAGGCAGCTGTTGAGGGAAGGGTCAATGTTTCCAAAGCTGTGCTATGCAAGAGATTCATAAGCTGCCTCAGCTGACTTCCAGTTAGTTCTCATTGTGGTCTCAAGCAGTCTTGACACAGAATGTGGATGGCTGATGGGAAAAGGCAGCACATCTGTCTTCTGCCGACTTTAACCCTTTAAGCTTTATGTTTTTGGTGGAATATGAGACCTCTGGCCCATCACATCTGCGTTTGCTTTCCCAGAATACAGGAAAGCTGACTCCCTGGCAACCGTTACGGTTTCATTAAGATCTGGGATTTTTATGGGGCAGAACATTTTGTGCCAGTTCCACTGCCACTTGACACCCTGGTGAAGGGACCAAAAAATCCATGTTTGTGTGTCCATGTGTCCTGTCCTAAACTGAGATTGCAAGGATTATTTCCTTCAATATGGCAACTGGCTACTAAGCAACTCCTTTTAGAAGAACCGCTGTTGCAAATGTTCCCACACACCCTCTTGTGCTCTACCCGTGCAGCTCTCTCTGAAGGCTCTCCCCAGGGCAGACAGAGCTCGTGTTGGAGTAATACCCAGGCTTTTCCCTGGTCTTTCAAGAAGATTTACTGTAGTCTCCCTCCCAAACAGAGGTCAGACCAAGTGAAATCCACAGAAGGATTATTGATGGCACTTGTCAGGAGAGAGCAGAAGAAGAGAACAGAGACAAAAAGCCACGAAGTCTCCTCGCATGAACTTGTCAGGCCCATTAATGAAACAGCTCACCCTCCTGACACATCTCTGACCAAATATTGTGTTCTCAGTTGTTCCAGCTTTCTGGAATGGCTGCACAATACAGTCACCAGAGAGACGGCCTCTGTCTGGCCAGAGGGTACGTGAAAAAATGAGGCACAAATCAGAAGGTAGCTCTGGGGACCTCATAGGAGATGGTTCATAGGACTTTAGGCTGGTGAGCTCATCAGGTGAAGAGCTGGAGGACTGGAGGTGGCTGCCACACACTGTTTGCTGCTTGTTCCCTGATCTTTCCCCTTAAAGACTGCAACATCAAATGTCATGGGAGCACTTGAAAGCTGAGAGCTTATTTTTGGCTACGCTAATGCAAAATTGTTTGAACACTGTATGTGGTGTATTGAGAACATACAAAGCCAGGAACTTGATTTTTGGCTTGGGTTCCAGATCTGGTTGCTTGCAAGTGATACAAATTCTGAAACAAAGAATGTGAAATGATACATAGTGCCCTTCTGCTACAGATACCTTCTTAGTGTAGGAAAGAGCAGGTTATAGAAGGGAAGTAGATTTAAGGCTAGGGTATTTCAAGTTATACAACCAGCTCTAGGCTAAATGTCTTATGCGTGTTTTGGCAAAAGATGGAAGCATTGCTGTTCCTTTATTAATTAATATCTGAGTTCCCTATACCAGTTACGTGTATGTTGTTCAAAATGTCAGTTCACAGATAAGGTTTGTTTGCATTCATTCTCATGCTTGCTCTGTGTCATAATTGTCATACAGTTATAGGAATGAACTTCTTTGAACATTCAGAGTTAAGCGTAAAAAAATTTTCCCATGAGTATCATCTATTTGGCAAACAATGTGAAAAGGAAGTGCTGTGGAAACTGTTCCGTGGGCTTGTGGAGACTTTACTTCAAAATCCCTTCATATTGCAGAAAAAAAAATTATATATCAGTTATCAGTCAGAGAAGTTCTGTGAATATGCAAATTTCGCCCGATTCTCTGTGATATTGACAAATAGCACTGTACTTCCCAAAAGATTCTTGGGAATGAGGGTGAAGCTAAGGGTCACCTTTTTCAACAATATCTGAGGAAACCTTATGACCTGTTTGAGCAGCCAGGGTATGCTTCTTGTTTTTTCATGGGCACATCACATCTTGTCCCAGATTTAGTATCTGGGAAAATGTGATATTGGTTTCTTGGAATGGAAATAGTTCTGCCAGGTTTAAATGCTATATGCTAATTTTACTAATGTAAGCACTGTCTTAAGAAAGCTGTAAATGTGTGATAGTGTGACTGTAGCTGAAATCGTGTGTGCTTTTTGCTTTGTCTTTTCAGGTAACATTACACAGAGGGAAAGTTGCCTTTTGTCTGGGATGCTGAATGCAATGTTCCCCCCTTTGTTTTTGATCTGAGGTCTGTAGGAGGTCAGTGGAGATGATGTCTGGGAACAAATGAAAATGTGCCAGTACAGAAAGCTGCAGTGCTGTAATCGAGCATCTGTTGCTGTGATGTGTGAATGTTTGGCATTCTGGGAGCTGGGACACAGATTGTCATTAGCTCCTTCCCAAGGTTATTTCAGAAGCACATAGAGCAGCTGGCAAGGTCTGGGGCAGGCTTAACTCTCTAGTGGCTTCCAAGTGCATGCTGCATTAAAAGTTAAGTACACATCAAGCAGCAGTTTTCCTCGGCATAAGATTTGTTTCCTCCTGTAACTTATGGTTGACCTCAATATTAAATCCCATGGTCACCATCTGAACTACATAGTGTGAGACATGCAAAACCAGAAAATAGAAACCTGCAATAGGTTTTGATGGAGTTAGGTGATTGTTTTTGAAAGGGAATTGTTGAGCAGAACTGAGCAAAATAATGAGATGTGTTTATTGTGTGTGTATATGTGTTTATAATATTATGGTCTAGCCAGACATTAACTGCCCTGGAGATGACCTGTAGGATATGAGGACACAAGCTTTCATCAGTCATCACTGTGCTCTCCCACTAGATAACTGAGGCTACAGTTTGCCATTCTTCCTGCAAAAGGCTTCCTGCACAACTGCACACTGTCTGCTAATAAAATGCAGGCTGTAACATATTTTTCTTTCACATTTGATCTGAACGTTTTAGCTGTTTGGTAAACACTCCATCAGATTTGGTATAGTGAAATAATAGTAGGAGAAAGTATCATTCAGATGGAAAACAAAGTTCCATTGTTACTTAATATGCTATTACACCTATCTTGTTCCTGTACAATTCAAACGCGGTTGTAGGATCAGTTTTTTAAAAGCTACAATGTGAAGTCATGGAGAGAGACGAGCAAGTCAGGTGAAATGCAAAAATGAATAGTCACAGCATTTTTCTGGCTTCCTAAGACCTTATACTTCTTAGCACATTTGAGACTTGAAATTTAGCACTTTCAAAATATGTTTTAAAATAGTTAAAGAATATACTCATTGTGTGATGGTGCTTCATTTCCCTGAATGTACATTGAGTTCATCATTGAATGCTCCTTATTCTTGAGTGATCACAAAAATAGTTTTGTAATGATTTAAACAATGAACCATTTGAGTTTTGAAGGTTTTGGGGGAACAGTTTTTTTCTCTTGTGGATTATTTACTATGACTTAAGATTCACCATATTCTACATACAATTTTCTTTAACCTCAAAGTAATCAAAGTGTAAACTGAAAAACATTGTTTCCCATTTTTGTGGCATGTTTTTATTCAGGTAGAGAAAAATTGATGAGTATCTGGTGAGTCACTAAGGGTGCTTGCTGTGCTTAACAAAGAAGTTGCTCATGGATATTCTCACTTTGTTGTCTTCTCAGATGGCTTGAGATGATCATCAGTTACAAAACATCTAGAGATGAGCATATCAAGGTGCTTAGGTGCATACAGAAGCTTAGAGTCACTATATGAAAGAGGTGAGGCAATGTTTCAGCACTGTTGTGCTGGTTTTTATCAGTTCCTTATTACACAGCATCTTCTGTGCCCAATTTGGTTTGAGGCACAGTAGCAGAATGCTCTCTAATTCACTGTACAAAAGGCTGTTCACGCTGTTGAACCTCCAGTCAAATATTGAATCTGATCTTACTTGCAATGTGATATTTTTTCTTTTAATCCTTAGATAAGTTTCCTGTTTGCTGATAGCAGCTGTCTGAAAGGTTGTTGGAGGAAGGGAATGCATCTCAGCTGGTAATTACTCTGCTGGCTGTTGGTCCTGTACCTTTTACAGAAACCAAGATAGATTTTCTCTGTAGGTGTTACATAAACACAACACTGGCCACAGCAGAGCTCCATTCCCCCATGACTGGCTTGTTGCACTTGTGCCATGGGTGTTCCTGTATCTGATGGAAGGCCTTGCAGCCCACTGTTCTTCATTTCCCTGGTGTCTCTGTTGAGATCTGTGCTGACTGATAAGTACCATGAGAATTGTGTGGTGCTGCAAATACTTTTACAGTAGAACTGTTTATTTTGCACTCTTTCTGTCTCTAGAAGAGAAAGTTCCTTTCACTGCTGTATGTTAGAAGCATCATATGTTCATTTCATGGCAAGAACTTATTCTCTCCTAGGTACCTGTGTTTGACTTGAGACATGAGAATTGTAGCCTCACATGAATAATAAGTTGAAAGTATAAATCAGATTGTTCAGGCAGTGCAGGTTATAGTTTCTCAACCAAATTGAAAAATGGTTGTGGTTCTCTTGTGGTTGATGTAGGGTTTGTTCATTGCATTTAATTTTTTTTTACTTTTGCTGCTGTATGCTCTATTTCTTCCTCTTCTCTCTGTTCTGAAACCTTACAGTTGCCTGCACTTGCAACTTGCAAGTGTTTTTCTATGAATAAATTGTAGGTTCTGGAAAAAGAAAGAAAGATGAAACACAGTTTCTGTTAGTTTTCATCCTGTCTCTGCCATAAGGGAAATATAAGCAAATTACACATTTTCAAATCACATAAACATTGTCAGCATGTGGTGTCCAGCACTTCCTGTGTAATGAGCAGCTCTACTTATTTCTTTCCATTTTTCCTTAGGGAGTCCCAGGTCTCCCTTGGCGGACTGAAACCCACTAGGCACATGTGTGACATGTAAACATTTTGTATCAATGTTCTTCCATAAACTTGGAACTAAAAGAAATGCTGAATTATTGACATGTCTCAGAAACAATTCTTATGTTGACTTAATGCCAGGCTTAGTCATACAAAAATTTTTCCAGTGTACTTTCCATGACATTCTGTACTTGGTTCTGTCTGAACATGATGGAAAAGAAGAGGTTTTGTTTCCTAAAGGTCAGATGATTTCAAAAAGTTGTGCTGTTTTGGGGGGATTCTTCTTGCACACATGCACTTTTACTGGCTCAGATGTGGGTGGCCTGCGCTGATAAAATCAAATATCTGAGTGGGCTGCTTGTGGACTGCTCAGTAAACAGCTCAAGTAGTGTGTCTAGAAGTGCGTTAAATGACAGTCGTATTTTTGGTGTGGTCTATTGCGAAATCTTTGGTAGTTTCTTCTGCTTGCCATTACCGCACTGTTAAATCTCTGTAGCATTATCGGAAAAAAGTCTCTCTGGTAACACTGAAAGCAATTTATTCTATCTTGATCAACTGTTTCATTTATCTTGTGTATCAAAACCCATGACCCATCCTAGAGGGCTAGCATGGGCCAGGTTACCAGGACATCAATGCAATGCTCTCCTCCACAACAGTCTTCATATTATTTGCTTCACACATATACTTTTCCTTTCCCCAATTCCTGCATGCACACAGGATGTTGCAAACAACAGGTAGGCTGTATTTTCAGACACTGAAAAGTTTCACAGTTTACATATCTGTGTTTGGTGATTGATGTGATGATAATTTCATGGTTTCAGGATAGGTCAAAACACAGGTAACTCGGTAAGCACCTTTTTAGTGAGGGAGGAAAGTACAAAGATGCTGTTTTAGCAAACAGAGAGAACACCTGGAATTACTTTAATGTGTATTGGGCATGTCTCTTTGTTTGGTTAGGTTTGGTTTTGTTCTTCTTTGTTTGGAGAGTTTTTTGGTTTTATTTGTTGTGGTGGTGTTTGTCTGATTTAAGGCATATGGATTTTATAAAACAGGCTGAAATTTAACTTTGAGCTCTGTACTTGACAAGCTGCTCTTCTGCAGTGATATCATATTGGTGATATATATTGGTGATCAAAGGAAGCATAACTTTTCCTTCCTTTCCTGTCAGTGCAGTACACTTTCCCTTTGGGCCTCGTCTCCCTGCTGCCTTGCAGGCACTGCAGTTATTTACCCTTGTTCTGGCTGAAGATGGGGGCTCAATTTCATTTGCTTGTACAGCTCTCAATGGTGACACAGTGACAGAAGCACAAAGTCGAGGCTGAAAGGTGAGTTTAGTCTTCCAGTAGTGTGAGCCACGTGACAAAAGAAAACGGACACAATTTGTGTCTATTTCGTGGCACCAGCTGAAATGTATTTTAAACTGATGCAGTTTAAACTGACCCTAAGTGGATTTAAGCACACTGATTTTCAGTGAGGAGCAAAACTCCTAATGTCACACGACGGTAAAGCTAGAACAATTTATCTAGGTTCTTGTTTGTTTTGTCAGCATGGTGTTTGCAGCTGCTCTTGTTTTTCTTTATAATAGAGCTCATATTCAAGCCGTAACAAACTTGTTTTGGTGTGGCTGCTATCTTTCAGCTTTTCTTCCACTCACACCAGTCTTAGGTTGTCTCAGAATCCTGGGTTAACTAGGGCTGTCTTCAAGGAAAGTGTTGTGAAGCCACCAAGCCTGAACAGGTAAGGGGAGCCTTCAAGAGGCAGGTGAAAAACAAAAATTTAGTTAAAAAACCTCATAGAAGGCAAAAGTTTGGGCTGAGTCAGGTATAAAACTCTGGGCCAGGATCACATCACAAGAGTTTTGGACACATTTTAGCCTGTCACTTATTGAAAACTCAGAGAGGAAAAGGAAGTTTTCTTAAGTCTTTGTATTAATTAAAAAACATGTTTTGTGAGGTGTACCCTGGAGCTAGCAGCTATCAAGAATCAAAGATTTAAAAACTAACCAATAAGCTAAAACTGAAACAATTTTACTGGTAGTTTTAGAATACAAGCAATGAGAAATTAAGGCAAAGCAATCCTCTTTAACGTAAAGTTGTCTGAGCCTTAGGTATAACATGGCTTAGTGTCCTCCATGGAAATAAATAGGAAATACACCTGTTTGCATCATTTGGGAAATGGATGTTATCATCTCTGATTTTTCATGTTTCTTGCTCATGAAACACTGAGGTAGGAGACAGGATGAAAATCTGACTTACTGGTTAAAGTGGCAACAACCCTCCCCATAGCTGTAATCATAAAGTTCTTTTCTGATTTAAAAGAACAGCATGTGTTCTTCCAGATGAAGAAAACAAACGAAATTAACTTAGAAGCTTCTAACTTATAGTACCAATGGATACAAAGTTTTAGAAGAGTGTCTCATTCAGAAGCTTAGAATTAGAGTATGAGATTTATTGTGGGAAACACTTTCTTTGTAAAACTGAAAAGACAAATTCCTTACTAGTTTTATCATCTATTTTTTTTTCCTGTTATGATTCAGACAAATCAAAGGTTAAAAAGTCAGCACTTCAAATATGACAATCTGTGACTCAGTTCAATTAAAAAAAAAATCATAGCTACAATGAGAAACAGGACTCTAGACTGTCTTTATTACACAGAAGTCTTAAGAATTGTTGGTTCTTTTCAAGCACACACATGAAAATGTATCAGCTGGTATTTACTGCTGCCTTCCTTCCAGGGCTTACTACCCTTCCTGTGGGTGGGAAGCAAGAGGGCTCAGACTAACTTTTCCCACAAAAATAAGAGAGTTGTGGGGCATTAAGGTCAGTTGAATGGCTTGGAAGAAAGAGTGTTGTCAATCTCTTACTAAGTAAATGTGTGTTTAAATTTCACCACCTTCACAAAGAGCTCCATAGGAAATGCACAGCACCAATTAATGGTATTTAGCAATTACTGCTCTCTGAAGAAATGTCCTGATTTATTTTCCTCTGCAATCAGTTTCTCCATTATGCTTCTTAGTAGCATGTCTGATTGCTTCAAATGAAACAGTAATCATGTTTTCTTGCATTTACTATACAGAGTTGATAGTATTTTGTCAGCATGTAGCTTACTATTTTCTTATCCCTTTATTAATGTGTGTGTGCTACAATAAAAAAAATATATTAAATTTAAATATATTTGGTATACTGGATTCCCTGGCATGCAGTTTTCTGTAACGGAAACAGGGTTAAATGTTTTCTTTAGTAAAGGACATCTGTGTAGTTGCATGTGTTTTATAAGCAAACCTATTCAATTCCACTGACATAGAGATTACACTGCTGCAGCAGCATTCTCCAATGTTGAACATTGCTGGCATTTAGCCTGTAGGGGTTCCAATGGGATTTCAGATACCACTTAATTTTTTTTTACATTTCAAAATAATGTGCAATTTTAAAATCTAAAAGTGGTAGCTAGAGTACAAAAATACCAGTTTTCATTTTTCAAAGGATTTCTACCTCTGGGCAGTTTTGGTCCTGCCTCTACATTTCTCACATTCTGATTGTACAGGTAAAATTACTACATTAAAAGTCTAATGAAAAAAACTTGATAAATTTCTGTTGTAAAGGTAAAATTACTCCAGCAATTGGAAAACAGCAAATAAACTACCTAGCTCGTGATGAGTCCAAATGTGCATCTTAACCATTTAAAACTTGCCATTTTTTGATGGCATTTGTGTATACTTGCAAAGTCTGCCTCCCTATTAGAAAAAATGTAGTGTAGTGTTCTTTATATCCTTTCTAAGTTGTTTCCAAAATGGAGAAGACTCTGGGATCACAGTATAATTCAGGCTGCAGATTAGTATCTAGTCTAAGTATAGCTCAGATGTTTCCCTGGATTAAGTAGAGCATGAATATTGTCCCATATTGGCATATCCAGGGACTGTTCCTGAGGTGTGTGCTTCAGTACCTGAGGGTGGTTTGGTTAGCAGGTGCAGGAGAAGTTTCTCAGGAGTAGAAATGCAAACTTTGGGCCTGTTGCCAGCTTGATTTGTGATCCTTTGTCTTCTACACACTGCTCTTTCTGTTCTTACACCTGGAGAATGCTCTGTTTGTGTCCAGCTGGAGGTCTGCTTTGGTGTAGGTGTTTCATACCTGAAAATCAATTTTGTAGAAGACTTTACTGAGAAAGGGGTTAAGGAGAGGTTTCTTGAGCTTATGCCTGAGTTCAGTCAGCTGTCACACATCTGGGACCACAAGCACCAGCCAAGGGGAGCCTGTTTTGCAGTTAGAGTAAAAAGTCTTTTTTTGCTACCTTCCCATTCTGATAACTGAAGTAGCTCTGACTGAACTTCAGTCAATTCTTGCATCTTCCTCATATGCCTCTGTAGTCTGTCTCAGTCAAGACTGCCCTTTCTAAAACAGTTCATGATGTAAGCTCCAGATACTGTGGTAAAAAGAAAAACAACTGAACAAGTGAGTGATGGATCCTGAGATGAGATCATTGGGCAAGATAATGAACAACTCCTTTCAGAGATGAAATACTACTGTGATTCCAGCAATGTTCTGGCTATCAGAGTTGAGTTACTATTGCCTTGGAGGTTTTGTAATCAGCCTGCTGGAGTGCAGCCTCAGTGCAGCCTCCTGTCTGCTAAAACACTCCAGTTAAGTGACTGTCCTGGTGCAGTTATGCTTCTTTATCAGATGTTTGCATTCACTGCACACAGAGATGTAAGAAGGCAGCAGATAATCACAACTGGACAGAAAAATCAACATTCATAAAGGAGACCAACAAATGTGGAAGGGCCAAAATTACTCTCTTATGAGTCTGGCTGAGTGGCACTGCAGGACATGAGCTTCCCCAGCTTTGTTGCCCTTTCCTGGAACCCACAGCCATCTGAAGCACTTCATTTGTTCTTTCTGAGTGAGGGGCCCAGAACTGAAAGCAGCACTCAAGGTGTGGCCTCAGCAGTGCCCAGGATGGGGGGACCATCACATCCCTGGTCCTGCTGGCCACACTGTTGCTGATCCCAGCCAGAATGTTATTTGCCTGCTTGGCCACCTGGGCACAGCTGGCTCATGTTCAGCTGCTGTCACCAGCACCCCCAGGTTCTTTTCTGTTGGGCCACTTTCCAGCCACTCTGCCCCAGCCTGTGGAGCTGCACGGGGTGGTTGTGACCCAAGTACAGCACTTGGCCTTGTTGAACCTCCCACAATTGGCCTCAGCCCATCCATCCAGCCTGTCCAGATCCCTCTGCAAACCCTTCCTGCCCTCCACCAACTTGGTGTCATCTGTGAATTTGCTAATGGCAGACTCAATCCTCTCATCCAGATCATCACTAAAGATATTAAGCAGGACAAGAAATACTGGATATCTGTCTGGTCTTGTTTGATCTGTTGAAGCTACAGGTTCATCACTGCAAATCAGTGAGCCTGTGCTTGAAATGCTCATTCTTCCTCACTTAAAGAACAAGTGCTTTATATATATTATGGTTTGTAATTGCTCTTTGGTGCTGTGGAATGCTGTAACTGTAGCCTTCATTAACTCTAAAGCAGCAACCATTTTCTTTGTATGTGGTCATATAAACCTGAGAAAGTCAGATTACTAATCTAGAAAAAGTTCAGAAAGAACAATTTGAGAATAACCTTTTTAACTAGTGAAGCTGCTGATTTTGTTCTGTATGCTTTTTGTACTTACACTTGCTTTATTATGTGGATTTAATCTAAAGATTAGAATGAATACAAGATCACTGATGGATTTCTGTAATAGGGTTTGGACAAGCAACTTGTAATTTTGAAAACAACGTGAAGTGAGCAGTTCAGGTATCCACGGTGCAGGTCTACCTAAAGCCATTTGCTTCTGTGAATACCAGTCTTAGTGTGGCGCTTTGTAAAGGATAACTCAAAAGAAAACAATTCAACATAAGTCAGTGAATTCTAATATCTGCATTTTACTATATCCTTTCAGAACGGTGGATGATCTGGCCCCCAGCTTGCTGAGGCACAAAGGTACTACTAATTACTGAGGAAAACAAATGTCAGTGTGTTGTTGTGACAGTGGAGGTCTTGCACCACAAACTAGCAAGACTTACAGAAGTAATGTTTGAACTGTTGGTCGTTTTAAAGATTTGGTTTACCCTTCTCTTTTTTTCAAGATGAGGTAAACTTTTTTACCTCTTTGGAGACACAGCTATGAAGCAGAATCAGGCTGTGACTCTGACGTTTGTGTTTTGTCAGTTTTCTTACAGTGAAAATGACAGTAGAGGTCATACAGGTAAAAAGAGAATTTCCAAAATTTTACACAGAAGGTCATTGAATGCTGTTTTTGCAGAGTGCAGCTTCAGAGGTGTTTTGTAAATCCTGTTCTCTTTGTGTGAGTTTCCTGATCTGTCTGACCCCTTTGAATTCATTCAGCTTAAAAAGGCCATCCTGATTGTGAAGCTGCTGATGGATTCTGTTAGTGAAGTCATTGTAAAGCAGATGAATGGCAGTATTGCATTCATACATGTGCCAGTAGCTCAGCTGAACTACCAGGCATCAATATCAGCTCCTAAAAGAAGAGCTCTGGAGGTGCTCTGTGTGATGGTGCTGATGGAGGGAAGCTCTCATATTGTAGAAGTAGTGGATCATCAAAATTACATGTGACAGCCAGTAGGGAAACTCAGCTATTGCAGAGGCCCTGTGCAAGGCTGAGTAATGCTGAATAACACTGGTGAAATATTGCTGCTGATAAAAACAGGAGACCTGGAGGCTGATCCTGCAGATACTTGTCTGTATATTCTTTCTAATACAAAGAAGTAATTTATCAACAGGAGTAGCTGCAAATGCAGCTAGGAGAGCCGTGCAACAAAGGGCCCAGAATCCATGTGTTGATGTGAATGTGTATGTGGAGTTCAGTTTAATTAGCAAATACACTGTGTGGCATGTCAGTGCAATTTTTGCCTGTAAAGGAAAACATGGCCATTAAATGTGGTTTTTCACCACCTGGAAGGTGGGGACATAACTTGAGCTATTGTTTTGCTAATACCTGTGAAAGCTAAGACAGAGCATGTAATAAGAGAAAAAGGTTTTGTGGGAGTCTTGCCAATGTTCTCTGTTCTTTGGAAAATGGTAAAGAAGGAGTATGTTTACCTTTTTTGGTAAGGGACTTAGGGCTGAATTAACTGTATTTTTCCATTAAACATCGCTTGAAGTTCAAAGAGCAAAGAAAATTGACAGTCCTAAGGTCCAGAAATGCCCAGATCATATCCTACAGACAGCAAAGGTTTTG
This sequence comes from Climacteris rufus, assembly GCA_013398175.1. Taxonomy (NCBI): domain Eukaryota; kingdom Metazoa; phylum Chordata; class Aves; order Passeriformes; family Climacteridae; genus Climacteris; species Climacteris rufus. Next base: position 953,244 of record VZRZ01007137.1, on the reverse strand, counting down.
GGTTATTTTAGATTCTAAAGGGTTATTTAAGTTACATATAATCTAGGAAAACCTCCTAAAATCAGCTGTTGGAACAGGCTACTGCTGTGTTCCCACTGATAGGGTTATTTCATTGTAGGAATCCATACTAATTGAAGGTGAAAGGTACTGTGGTTTTCAAGGGAGATTAAATGTGGTAGATTAGAGATCCCTTAGACAAAAACGTCAAAGAAAGATGGTAACAATGGATCTAGAAACATGGAGATGAACAGGATTTGATGGATGTCTGAAATATTATATCATTGTTGTAAAACAAGTGGGGAGGAGTGCCTGTTGAAGAAAGTTTATGAATTTAACAAATAACAATTTGTATGTCACTCTGAGCATTGGATTTTCATCCTAGCTAAGGCCAACTTTTAAACCACTATCAATGCCACCAGAAAGGTGAATTTGTCTCCTCAGTGAAAAGCTGTGTCAAATGTTCTTCCTGACTACAACAGGCATACTTTGGTGCTTGGCAGAGCAGAGCTTGCATACTGTTCCAGTTGCACAGCAGCCCTGGGCTCTGAGGAAGGACTGAGATCCTGTTTTCATTTTCTTCAAGCAGCACTGCATGTTCGGAGTGAGCAGGATGATGAACTCGTTGTCATTGAATAAATGGACAACCAAATTATGTCCAGAGCATAATTACATTGCTATAATATATGCATTTATTTTATTTTAAGAATGGTCTTTTACGTGTGCTGCTCTTGCCATGACACAAACAGTAGAGAACCTTAACTGAAAGTCTGCATGATGCACTGAATTGTTGAATCCATTTTAGTGTAAGGGAAGAATTGCAGTGCAGAGCAGTTTTGTGGCACAATATGTAGGTACTGTCTTTACAGTTTCTGTTGTAAGAATTTTGCTTGTTTGTATGTTGTCCCAGGGTGTCATGTGGGTAAGAGAACAATATACCTGTCTAGGAAATAGCTGTTTCCTATTTCCAAAAGTCCAAAAAGCAGAAAATGAAAAAAGTTTTTACTGAAAAATCATGGCTGCATTTGTATTGGCTTTTAAAGTCGAATTTTTTGTGTGTCCAGCAAAAAGAATACACTGCCTGTGTTGACAGCATGGCTATAGGATTCAGGAGGAATGCTGAGCTGTGAGGTTGTATAAATGAGTAATGCCTTGCAACAGTTGGCCTTGACAGTCTTACACTTTCTTAAGCGGATTTACAATCACCTAATATTTGCACACCTCCTCTCAACACTTAAAGCATCAGCTTCTCTTTTGTCACCATAAATCTAGGACTATTCTTTCAGGAGGAAGTTCACCCCAAGTGATTTCAATGACCTGAAATGCTAAGTGAGATGGCTGCACCTTTAATGAGGGGGATATTTCTTAGTTCATCACCAGCTCTGTCATAAGAGAACATTTGCATTCTTGTTTGGCCAAGAAGACTCTCATTACAGCTTTTTCCAGATAGAAAAGAGCTGAATGCTGAAGCTCAGCTTTAATTAAGTGTGCTACATCTAGCTTAGCTGCTCTAACAGGCTTAGGTGATGAAATACCAAATAATTAAAGGGATAAGGTAGAGTAATGACCAGGAGTTATAACAGAATACCAAGTCTGGTTTATTTTAATTGTGAAATGTTTTTCTTTTTTGGTGTGTGGACTTGAACATTTCAGTCCTTGTGGCCCAGTTCACGCAGCTAAAGACATAAATGGTTGTAATGCTCCTGAAAAAGTGAAAAATGGTTGAGAGCAACCATACAAGACCTATTATTTCTCTGCATGTTGCCACAGAGGAAAACATGATGTGGATATGGATGAATTTTGAAAGATTAGCACTTAGATGGTTGCTGCAAAGAGAACTGCAGTTACTGTGGGTTTGATCCCCCAGAAATCTGGAAATTTGTTAAGGTTCTGTGACATGCAATGCAAATTTTGGTAATTTGTTACCAAACTCTCTCATACTGTAGTTTTCACATTCCCTCCTTCATATTGTGGTTGAAAATCACAGAAAAATGTCAAACAAAAAACCCCAAATGAATTTCAACTGTAACTAAAAGCATAATTGAAATGCTACAATTCCCAAGAATTTAGAAACCATGTAGCAACAACATGATTTGATTCAGACATTTCCAGACTCTGGACAGTGGACCGCTTCCATCTTGCCTCTTTGTCATCCAAATTTTAATTTCATGCATTTTAAAGATGCTGTGAGATGTTAATTATTACCTCACGATCAGCTTTGGACCAGCTTTCAAAATGCTGTGGTCCCAGTGGTCTGCAGGAGCCAACTGGGATCTACTGTCTTAATATGGAGCTGAGTCTAACACTCACTGAAATAATTGGGATATTTTTTATTTTAAAAAGTAATTTCGGGGACTATTACAGATCTGTTTAAAAATACATATATGATAGTGAGATCTATATTAAAGACAGACACATGAAAGCCAGTAGTTTCCTTTAGCATCGTGTTTCATGAAAAAAATCTGTTTTCTGTGCGTTTTGCTTTGGGCATACCCTTTGCAGTTAGCTGTCATAGTACAAGCTGGACATATAACTTGAGAAGGTTAAAAAGATACAGTATTTCTACACAAACTTTTAAATTTATGTTGTTTATTAAAGACATTAGCAAAAGTTTTGCATATCTTAACCACACTTGATTTTCTTCCCCCTTTAAGGAAGAAAATACGCAGTTCTCTGCCTATTAGTAGCAAAATATTCTACTTTGTGGAAAATGTGCAAAAAATGGTTGGCATATCTGATAATTTATAAAATTATTTTGGTGACAGTCTTCCTACATTTTGTGATTTAATGTTTTAATGATAGTGGTGGTGCTGTTACTTCAGAAAAGCAAGTTTACTACAAATTACATATATTAGAAGAAGCAGGGCTAATGAAAGATGAAATCTCTTGGAAGCAGCCGTTTTGTGTGATACCATCTCTACTTTTTTTTTTATTTTTGTCCTTCCATGTGCTTGCCAGAAAAATGTCAGAAAGGGTGGAAAGGTACTTTACTGATCCTAGGACAGTGTTTAACAGACAGGTGTTTATCTCCTAGAATAATTACAGCGTTAATAGTTTCAACAAAAAATTTCCATGCCAGTATTGTCTGTGCTTTCTTCACCCACGAAGAAACCAAACACAATGCTAGGGAAAATACTGAATGAAAGGTATGAACAGTGCATCTTTTCAACATCAGAGCAGAGGTGGCTTTTTGGTAGATAACAAGCTTTTTTCCCTTTTTGTATAAATAGCGAAGCTTCATGAGGCTTTCAGGGGGCAGGAAAAGGCTGAATTTCCATGAAGTTGAGCTTGTTGAATCCAAAATACTGCTCAAGACTTGCTGAAGAGAGCAAGCCCAGAAAAAAACGGTCAAATTTAATTTGACCATATATAAAAGTAAAGTTTGGATGGAACAAACTCTGTGGGTATAGCATGAAAGATAGTTTAGTGCTTTTTTTCCATCAAATCAAGTTCTTGCAAGGAACGCATCTTCATGTTAGTGCTCCTATTGTATTAGTGCATTCCTAAGAAAAACTTCCCAAAGGAAAGCTACACTTTGAAGAAGCTGGGCAAGGGGAGATGAAACACAGATGCTATTGTAGGGCCAGATTCCTTTGGGAAAAAAGGGAGGATACCACCATCAAGAGAAGTTCAGCAGCATGGATTCAGCCTTTCTCTTAGTTTTCCATTCTCCTGGTAGTGAAATAATTGCAGTAGCTATTTAAATATGTGCTATGTCTTTCCCACATGTCCTGAGGAAATTGGAGAAGGGTAAGAAACAGAGAGGGGTAGTCCACAGGAAAATGAACAATGGAATAGCACAGAGGGAAGTCACTGTCTACTTAATTTGACTCTGCTACAAACTGTTGAGGGCTTTATAGTTTGACAACAATGACAGAGCTGTCATCAGTCCCCACTGTCAAACTTTAGATTTGTGCTTTAACTGGTTCACCTCTGGCAACATAAACTGGAGGTTGTGATCAAGTAAAACATTGCTTTGAGACAAAGCTGAGGTACACAGAATACTTAGCAGTTGTACAAAGAATCATTAAAATACAAAGAGGAGGATCCCAGATGAAAATGAGGACCTATGTTTTTATTTGCTTAGGAGCTAACTGTAGTTTTAAACTTTTTTTTTTAAATTTTTGTGAGTGGCTGAATTAAAGTGCTCTTCCATGCCAGTCATTTGCTCAATTTATGGATCTGGAAAACTATGTCATGTGTGTAAAGTACATATGTAAAGTTATGTGTGGAGCTTGGTGCAACTTATTTCTAGTGACAGAAAGGGAAACTCCAGTGTGAATTTTTCCAGTACCTGAGGCTGCAATTGTCACCGGTGTGTGCTCTCAGTTAATGAGGCATTCAGTACTTTATCAAAGACATGGGAGACTCATGCACAGTTTGTGCCCCTGAAATAATAATTGTCAAACATGTTCATGCTTGGCAGCTGAATACTAACTAGTGGTGACCTGTCCCGATGAAGCAAACAGCTGGCTTTGCTTGACATCCTGGAAAAGAATATATTTTATTTTTGTTACAGGTTCAGAAATATCAATTAAGTGTTGGAAATGTGCTTGAGGCTATGAAATGGCCAGTTTGATCCAGGATTGCTTGTTGTTTGGACTTGTTTAAGCACTGAAGTTCAGTATGGCTCCTTGTGGGGATAGCCTGAATAGAAATAAGGGTATTTTAGATAACAGTTATTGTTTTCATCAATACTCTTGATCATCAAGGCATAGGTTTTTGCTTGGGTCCAGTTCAGTGCTTGTCCTTCTTGCTTGATTACTGGATTTATTTCACAGGGCAGAAATGATGAAATAGTTCAAGAAGTGATATTACAGGTTTTGGCCAAATTGGAAGCCTGAGTTGTGTGGAGAAAAGAAGGAACCAACTGCCCTGAATACTCCAGGTCAGCCTGTGAGTGTTGGGTTTGGTGCAAGGCGGGTGAGAAGAGTTGGACAATCTTGAGGCATAGAAGGAATGGGTGTCTGTGTCACTAAGATTTTGGGGCAGTATAGGTACATAAGTTGTATCAATGAATTGCAGGGTTTCCTGGGATTGCTGCTTCTCTGATGCAGCTAACTTGTAACTTTAGGAAAGAATAATGGTATCTAGAGAGCATCAGACTGCAGAGAGGTGTGAAGGAAAAAAACCAAACACGGAAAGGATCCAGGTGACATTGCAAACCACCAGAGCATGGTCTGAGTGCTTTATCATGTCCCTAAAAACTCCCCCTTTCTAGTTTAGTTTATATGCTGAACGGAAATAGAAAATTTGGCCTTGAAACATTATCTAGAAATATCTCAGGATTTATTGTCTGATATGATAGTAATGTTTTTCCCTGGGCTTGACAAACACCTCCAAATAAAAACCCCATGAACCCCCCAAACCACTGGAGTCCTTCTATCCTGTTCTTGTCAGTGAAATAAAATCCATTGATTTGACAGAAAAGCTGCTAAGTAAAAGTACCCAAAGCAAATCAATCCTTCCTAAAAATTCTGGAAACCAAGTGGAATTGGATATTGAATTGTGGCCATCCTGCCCATATAAGGAAATCAATCACAGCTTTTTCAGGAGCCACTCTGTTTAAAAGTGAGTTAAATTATTTACTTTTCTATCCAGGTCATCTTTCCTGTTCATTGCATTCTGTTGCAGTTATCACTGTTTGCATCTCGTTCACCTCATGCTCATACCAAAATGTGTCATACATCATCTCACACACAAAATGTTTGGGTTTTTCATTAAAATGGAACAGCCAATATAAAATAGAGTAAACGCTTACCTTCAGCCTGCAAAAGACATAAACATTTATTATTTGACAATAACATTCACAAAAGCAGCTCACAAAATTGCTGACTTCTCAGCCTGTGCCATCAAGGGGCACCCACAAAATACTTGTAAAATGAGGCTGTGAACTAAAATTCCATAACAGTGTATGGGAAGGTAAACACCTGGAGAATTTTCCTTATGACCTGGTAAAGCTTTTCTCTGGACTGCTCCTGGTAATGTGAACGCTAAAGGCTGTCTTTCCAGCTTTGAGTGACAAAGGTGAAACAAGGACAAAAAACTCCTCCCCTCATTCTGCTAACAAGATTTTCCTACTCTGTGATGTCACTGTGCTTTGGTTTGCTTTTTCTTCCCCAGGAAATGTCCAACTGATTAATGTAATTACATTTTACTGAAATCAACTGTGATTCACTTGTATTAGATTTTTGCTTTGTAACTTCATCATACAAAGCAAAAGCTTATAATTCACCCTCTCAGTTATTCTCTTTATAATTTCTGTATTTCTTATCCTGGTGATGACACATGTTAGCAGTGCAATTAATAGAAACATTTCCTGGTACAGAGAAAGGTCTGCAGCTGGTGTACAAGAGCATTTAACCTTTGAGACCACCGAAGACACTGTGATGGATAAAGTGATTTTAAATATTTGTGAAAATATTATTGAAGCAGCAACAGAGCAGTGCAGTTTGGCAGGATACACCAGGCCCATCTAGCAGCACATATCTGACTCCAGTACTGTTCCACGGTAATAAGAGTGCAGAAAAACAGGAGTAATGAGAATAGGAAACAAAGTGGTTGGTACTGTGTGAAGAAGACCTCAGACCAAATACCACCACTGGAATGGGTGAACAGACTGTGAAAGTACAAAATCATGGGCATTCTTTAATTTGGGGTCCCTTACCAATTGTTTCAGCAATTTTATGTTGTCATATGGCCTCCTCTTTAGTGAATCTTAAAGCTGTGTCTAATGGATAGATTGGTTTATTTTGGGCCCATCTGCTTGTGTATTATGCACAATTTGGTATAGATTTAACTTGAATCTGTAACTTCTCAGTGTTCTTGTTCTTCTATTCATTCTCGTATTTCTTGAGGGTGCTTTGGCCACATACAGCGAGTCAATAGTTCACTGAAAAGAAAGGTATTAAAGAATTTGTTAGGTAAGAGCTTCTTTTATGTTGCTTGGATTGACTGACTTAGACTGTTATAAATATGTTTTCCCTCTTTGCCTCTCCCAGTAACAGTGGGGTGCAGTGGGTGCTTGGCTGGCAGAGGTGATGGTTCCATGAATATGGTTCATAAGTACAATGTAGATGGCTTTGAGGAGGAATTGAGCACAAGTATCAGCATTGGGATAATGCCATCAAAGCAGCAGTGAAATGGAATATTTCTGCCTTTAGCTAAACTGTGAAAGGCATTTAATGCATGTGACTGAGCAGTAATAAAAATGGTTACACTCTCTCTGTTAAACCCTGGTCCATGTTGTGGATATCTTCTTTTCTTTCTTCTTCCACAGATAGGTCAGTGAAGCACTGGTGTGTATTAGTAGGATTTTTATTGCCCTGGTACAGTATATAACTGACCTGGTGTTTTCAAGCTTTGGAGAAACTCAGTTCCTGAGTTTCTCACTTGCCCCTTTGAGACACTGTTTACCCCACAATGTGGGACCAATACTGGGCTACTTTTTACTCCCCTCTTTCAGGCCATCTCTGTGCCACCAAATATGGAAAAAAACCCGAGTTCTCTCTGATTTTTATGGTCTGGGTAAAAATTGGCAAGGCATTATTTACTTGTGCTCTATACAGTTACTTGAAATGATGTTGGATGTGTTTCCTGATCTGTTGAGATGGGATTCACAGTCAAAATTCCTCTTTACTTTGCTTCCAGTGTAATGAGTGGGTGACTTCATCCTGTTTCCCTGCAGCAGAAAATAAAATCCTATGCCAGAACCTTTGAGGACTAAGCCTGGGTATCCTACAGTCACGTTATGCATATAAGGTTTTTGTTGCTTCCTAATGGAAGCACAACATGTTGGGCATTGTAGCAACAGAGAGTCATTGTCCTGGAGAGCTTAAGTTGAAACAGATGTGTTAGAAGTGGGGGAGGAAGAAGAAAGACACAGAATAGCAGCATGGGTTTCCCAGATTTGCTTGGCTGGCAGAAATTTGGACTAGAACTCAAATCTCATGGCCCCTAGCTCATTGCTTTTTTTGGGCTGGATCCTGTTCTCTGTTTATATCACTCATGACATCTGTCTCATTTTTGAGACTTGCCAGGTAGGTTGAAGAAAAGAAATTAATGGGACACTACCATTGCAGTATCCATAAGTTCCAAACACCACAATTACATTTTTTTGAAGGGGGAAAGTAATAATGGTTTTTTTTGTTTGGGGTTTTTTTTTTTAGCACCCACTTTAGCTGAAATATTCCAGTTACAGGATTGACTTGTACATGACTTGTATGCAAGCATCAGTAAGAATGGTTTTACAGTTTGGGATGCATTTTCCTACTCTGAACTTTTCAGCTCTGTTATCATGTTAGCAGCATAGCAACTTGCTGGGAGTGGTGGGGAACCCAGTCAGAAGAGTATTGCATTTTCTGTTGCTTCTGGTCCCCAAGGCCTGGCAAGCAGAAAGGCTCAGGTTGCTACAAAGCCCTGGTCTGTGTTTGACAGCTACGTTCTGGCAAGGGTTTTGGCAGCCTCTGTGGAAGGGATTTGAATCCCACTGTGGCCTTAATGGTAGATGAAGCATGATCTGGTTCCACAGAAAGTTTCTTTCCTTGTGCAACCCCTTATATTTTCTTCCTGCTCCACAGTCTCTATTGTTTGATCACAATTAGATGGGGGCTTGGGTGGGCAAGGGGAGCTTGGGTGAAGTAGAGCTCAGTAAATATTATCGTCACACAGATCCTCTGGGAGATTTTAGTTTTTTTGTCTGATGGCAAAAGTTTTTCCTTTAAAAGTCAGAGATTTACTAAATACAATAAATACACTGGAGCATGAGATTATGATATCCTAGCATGGGGAAGGGGAAGAAGTGACTTATCAGAAAAAAGAGTTAAAAAAAGATTATTTCAACTTTTTAGAGCTCCTGTGAAAGGCTTGGTGGAGTTGAGGCAGGTGATGCTATTTCTCTACCAGCCATCACTTGCATGGCAAATGCTCTTTGCAGGTCTCCTTGCAAAAGAACAATTTCTGGTTATTTGCTTATGCCTTAAAGTCTTTCAGAACTACTTCTCCCTAGACAGAGATAAGCAGAGCTCTGGCAGAAAAGATAAGTGGTCAGAAGGGACATGTGAGGTTGCAGAGATGGTCAAGTGTATAAGAGACCCTAAAGGAAACCTGAAGGTACTTTCTGAAGTGTAATTTCTGTTTAGTATTTTTTATCTGGTAATTTAGTCTCACTCACTAGCTGTTGGGATTTAGTATATATTCTTGTCCATTAGTTTTTGTTCCCCCATGCCTGATACAGAGAGTGAAGCACAGTGTAAGGCAGGTGAATCACTGGAAGTGATTCCAGTGAACCACTGGAAACCTCTCAGATCATTCCCTTGTTTTTCAGCATTTGCTGTAGAGTCTGTGTGCTGGAACTGTGTACTGACTTAGAAATGCTTCTGTCTTCAAAGAGTGAAAGGTGTCAGCTTCTCTCACAATGAGAAAAACTGCATGACCAAGGCCTTCTGGGAGCAGCTGTGAGTTTGTTAATTTTGAAATACCATGTCCAGTCTTAGTTTTGCCATCTCTGGATCTGGATGTCTGACAGGAGGCTTCTTCCACAGCACTGAAGAAGCTGAGGAGCAGCAACTGTTGATTGCAAAGTGTATCTTGCTTGTGAGGGGCAACAGCTAATCTGTGTTTGTAGTATGTACCGCTAAAATGAGATTAATTTAAAAAGAAAAAACCCAACAACCCAATATAAGCTGTATGCCAGCTCCTTTATATATATATATTTAATACAAAATTCACCAGCTCTTGTTAAACTGCATGATGAAATAACGGGATCACAAAGCGAGGGGTCTGTATGTCATCCATTCTGGATTATACTGCACAAAGCTGTAATCCCCCACCATTTTGGCGACTTGGAAGCATTATTCTGAGTGCTTAAGGAAGGGGAGCATTTTTTCTTCTGGACGTAACAGCCTTAATTATCTCATTGTTCCAAGAAGTGACCCGTTTTGTTTCTGTGGCTGCTTGCCTAGAGGAGGGGGTCATTTGCCATGACACTGACAAAATCTCTGGAATTAAAATCTTTGAGTACACAGGTCATCAGGCATACATTAGGTTCTGGAAAACACTCATAAAACTAAATGAGGCATACGGAGATGAGTGCAGCAGCCTTTATTGCCATGATTAGGTATCCAATTATGTTGCTTCATATGACTCTGACTTCATGTAGCCTCTGCTCATGGCGTCTAACTCCACTCACTGCATCTATTTTGTGTAATGTTGAGGAAATTGTGACAGGGGCTTAAGATAGACCTCTGTGGCAAACAGAATATAGATGCTTTAAAATATTCAAATGTAAAAATCCTGTTCTTGTTGGCAAGGTTATTCCTGGGTAAAAGGTCTTGATGAAGACGGGAGTATCCATAGAGAGCCCTAAGGGGACAAAAAACAGATGACAATGATATTGCAAGAGAAATCCAAGAGCTAGTTGAGGGGTTTTTTTGTTGAAAGGTTTTTATTAAGCACCTGGAAGGAATGAAATACATCTGAGAAGTACTCTGAGTCAATCTGATGGCCTTGAAAGCAGCTTGTATGGAGGAGAAGAATGGACAGTTACTAGAATGGCCTTTATGTATGGGATAGCAGAAATAGGTCCCTATTTATGTTTGATCCAAAGGGAGGATGCTGAGTGGCAAATGGGGCTTTTTGACTCCAAAGATAAAAGCCTTATCTTTGCTATTAAAATCAAATGGCTCAAGAACTTTCCACTATTTTGAAGTAAATGCCACATCTGAGCTGGAGGTTTATCTGTCAGTCATGTCTCTGGATACATCCAAAAGAATGGGAGACAAATGACTTTGGACTTCCGTGTCTTCTGTTAATACTTAATTTGTTGCTAGAACTATCTGTCACTTGAATCACCTGCTGGAATTTGAAGACTTTAATTGTGAGATTCTCAGGCTTGAGAATAGCTCATGACAAATGTATGATGAGGAATGGCAAACACTGCTGCATCTTTGAGTGCTCATCTTCCTAGTACTCCAGGGATAACCAAAAAACGTGATGAAACTAATTGGGATTAGGAATCCACAAATACGAGTGGGACTGCATCCTGTCTTTTTCGATGAGATACTTTTTGACATCTTTTGACTTTACTCTGCTGGTTTAAATTTGCACCATATATTGGACACAGTAAGACCAAATTTACAGTACTGCATAATAAAGTATCATGCATTAAAGTGCAGCAAGAGCTGCTAGTGAGACTTGGAAAGCAAACAGTCCACTAGCAAAAGGCATCTGAGATTTAACCATTTGAGCTTTTATTTCACCTTCATCCAGTCAGGACCACAGCGGAAGGGAATCAATAGATAACCATGTCCAAGTGACTCATATGTTGGTGAAGCAATGAACAGCTCTTAACCATTTTTCCCTGGATGCCAAAATAGACTAATTGCAGAGATATACCTTAAATACATGGTTGAAAGAAGCCCAGGCATTTAGTGATATCACCAACAAAATAAAATCTAAAAAAATAAAATGAAAAAAAGCAACAGCAGCCTTAATAAAAGCATTTTCAGTACTAGGTTATTAAGAATACATTCATAACATTAACAAAAGGACAGTGAATCTCCTGGAAGTCTTCTGAGGAAATAAACAAATATTGTGCACGGCTGATGCAAATCAGTAATATTAGTACATAATGATTTATCAGTCAATGGCACACTGAGAGGGTAAGCTATTCAGAGGGGTAGGAAATGATAACTTACCTGGAAACATTTGTTGAAATAGTAAGATACTGGATGCTCTCAGGCCCTGATGCAGCCCACTTGCATCTGTCCTTGAAGGAAGTGGTGATGGATATTCCAGGATCACACTTAAATTACTGCAGAACATAGATATTGAAGGCAATGTCCTGCAAGAATATAATCTGTGGCTTTACCAGAGCTCTTTGAAAATGACTGAGGTTCCACTGGAATACCATGTGTTGGCGCTAGGAGGTCCAGATTTTGTGCAAGTATCATATTCAAGACACCTAAGCTGTGACAATAGCTATGATGAGGATGTAGTAATGCTAGAAAGGATGTCTACACCTGGAAGAATGTCTGAGAAAAGGTGAGATTTCCACGATCTGAGAAATGGTATGCTCCATTTGTAAGGCATTGTCCAAGTCCTGATAGTAGCAGTCTTGACACAGTAACTTTATTGGATGAATTAAAGACATTTTAGTTATCCTTTTAGATGCTTTCTTCAAAATAATCATTCAGTAATATCGAACAGGGTAATTTGTTTCCATCACCCTCCTTACCTTTGTTCATTAATGAAAGCTGACCAAAAAAATGCTATATTTGAGGTTTTTACTGCCTTATCCAGGTCTTCATGATCAAAATTTCTAATTTGTCCCCGCTGACTAAGCCTGTTGTCTTGTGCTGCTGTGCCCATTGTTTTGTGGGCAAATTTTGTAACAACTGTTTTTAGTTGCTCTCTTGTTTTTTGTTGTGGTCATGTTCATCTTACTTCTGCTGCCCTTTGCATCTTAAATGATATAGTTCATACAGGGGGGCTTGTGACTTCAGAGCTGAGGTCCAACAGATTGGCACTGCTCTCTGGGAATCTGTGTTGGTGTTAAACACTGGTTTTGTGGGATCCCACCTTTTCATGTGCCACCAGGGTAAAATACAATGCAGTGGTTGTGCTGGTTTCCTCAACAAAAAAGTGCAGACATTTCTTAATGCAGGTTGTTTGAGACACTGACTTCCTAAGCCCTCTGTGCTTGTTCTTTATCGATCCAATGTAACAGCAACTGACTCAGGGGTGATGTTTTGCTGCAGATGTTAGCAGAAGTCATTGCTGTGATAGATTTGGACTCTAACATTTTAAAATGGACACAAATTGTGCTTTGTGCAATAACTGTACCTGCACACTTGCTGTAAAGGGTTTTGTTACAAGAGAGCATAGGAAGGAGTACATGGTTGCCTGAGGAGGATGTGCTCTGTGCTGTTTTCATGTTTCTCCTCAGAGATCAGCTCTGACAGGTGACCGAGTGCACTCTGCACAGGGTGTTCTGACAGCTCGTTAGAAATCATAGGAATTGTGAAGTACAGACCCAGTGGCATATAATTTCATTGTTTAGGGTTTTCTGAACTCTTTACCATCTGGCTTAACTGTTAGATTCATCACATTTGATGCAGTTACTCCTGCATGTTATTCCAGGTTCACTGTGGGCTGCTGTTTTTCCCTTGTAAATTTATTGCTACTTTATGGGGTAGATGTTTCTATTTTTCCATCTAGCCTATTGAGAGGCAAAGTAAACTGGAGTTGTTGTTTACTGCTGATGAGTAACATTCACTTCTTGAGCTGATTGTTTGGCCAATGGTGAACTCCTCTGAGCTCTCAGGGCTTTTTTTTCCCTACTGCTTATTTTCTACTGCTTTTTTCCTACTACTTTTTCTGCTGCAGCTGCTGGCTGCTTATGAAAGTGGAGTTGCTCAGAGCCTGCATCTTTGAGTAGCAGGTGAGACTAAGCATTTAAGCACCAGTTAGCAAGAACATAACTCAAATATTAAGTTCTGCTTGCATTCTGATGCGTATATGCTTTAAGTGTATCACCAAAAATATATCCTGACACCCATTTTTGTGGTTGCTAATTTCATCTAGGCTCCTCCAGCTACTAAATAGAAAACTGATGAGTTTTATGTAGTGTATTCCAGAATATAAGTGTAGACGTTAAGTTTTAAGGGGAAAAAGTCTTGTTTTGCAATGTCAGTGTTCCCAAGAGGGACAGGCTAAAAAGCCTTTATTTCTGTGTGAATTTCAGCTTCTAGGTAGAAGCCATTCTTTGGGTTTTTTAGACGTATTTTTAAAAAACCCCAACATTAATTTTGCATGCTACCAGGTACTCTGCAAAATGCCCATTGCCAAATTGGGAAGAAAAATCACGCTATCTGTATATTTGAAGGTTATACTCTCTGTATAGAAAAGAACAGAAGTAAAATGTTCTGTTCTAAACTGTCCTGTGTGCAAACAGGATCCAGAATTTGCTGGTTTGAGCTTGGACGTATAAAAGCAAATCAAGATTCACTATTGGGATGACTACATTAGGAAAGGCACTTTTATTTCTTATTACAAGGAATGGCAGCAGGTTGTGTATGCTTGTGTTCTTTGCTTCTGATGGAAGACACAAGGTCAGTTACCTTCTGCCTGTCCTGTGAGTCCAAATGAAATATGCTTTATGGCTGAGAAAGAATAGTATGTTTATGCTAGTAAGGGCTAATTCCAAAGCAATCTTGGAGCAAATTTGGGAGATGTTTAGGAAATCAAAGCCAAGTGGTGTAATCTAATCTGAGATCCTGGCAACAGCCTTGTGAAAGAGTCAAGTCTTGTAGTCAGTGAGTGCTTTAACAAAAACATTAGTTTTAAAGCCTTGTGTTGATATTCCTGATCTTGGTTGTCCTCTTTCTGCATTTCTGCATTGATCTACACACCATAAATCATCACTATATCTATTGAAGCTCTGTGTCTTTTAATGCTTTTTCAGGTCTAAGGAATTAGTATAATTTGAAGCATATATTATATGGGTGACTGTCTTCTCCTCAGACAGAACACAGTGGAATCAGGTTCCTTCTGTGTGTCCAGAATAACCTTGTTTTGTTTTTCATAATAATTTTAGTACAACTCCAGACTCAACATCTGAACTTGAAGGAAGTAGACCAGATAAAATTGCTTGGACTCTTACAAGAGGGGGAGAAATTCTCTGCTGAATACTGACATCCAACTTAAACATGAGGTTATTCTGAGCACTTGCACAGAAAGGAAGAGGGAAATGATGAAAAGCCTTTTTTAAAAAAAGTGAGTATTATCGCAATTTCATGTGATTTGATGTATGAGAGACATCTCAAGAGTCCTACATTAGTTCCAGTTATTTAGACTGGAAAACAGAATGTGTACCTAGGAATTATGATATTGAGTGCAACTATTGTTGCATGTGAGGTTCAGTTGCCAAGGGGTTGCTTCAGTTGCTTCAGGGATAGAGCACGTTATAAGGCAGGGAAAGCAGAAAAGTCTACAAACTGGTAAAGAATATTTTGCTGCAATTGGGAGAAGTGGATATGAAAGTGGCAGGAGGCCCATGAAATATTTGAGATAAAATGATTCCCAGCTGGACAGCTAGATTTTGATAGATTTGAAGACTCAGAAATTACTCAAACATTCTTGATGACTTTGAATCGAAGTTTCCTGTATGTGGAAGGAAAAACTTAACACTTTTGAAACCACTTTCAAACGTGTCACTTTTTGGCCCTGTCTCTGAACACTTGCATGTCTGTGCTTTCTGGCCATTAGTGTAAGCAGCTTTACTCATTCGTGGAACATCTTGCAAAATCTTTCCCTAGGCAAACAGTAAAGATTTAAGCCACTTTTCAGGGTGCTATCTATTAATTTTGGGAGTGGCTTGTCCTTTTCTTGCTGAGGACTAAAGACACAGGAGTATATTTATTCAGTTAGCTGTGGTTGTGTTTTCTACCTTGTGGCCTTAAATTTTGCTGAAACTTGCTATACAAAATTCCAGTTCTTTCCTTATTGTCAGCTGTTGGATACTATTGGTACTATTGGATAAACAAAGGAAATAGTGATAAGCCAGTACTCAGAAATATCCACCAAAAGTTAAAATAGTAGTGTTAAAACATACTGCTTCTTCCAAAATAATCTAGGCACTGGGGGGATCCAACAGATTTCATCTGAGTGAGTTAATGATAAGGTGAATTGATTTCCATGAAATTGGAAATGGGAAATGGCTGTCCAGCTTATTCTATTGAGCAACATAACCAATGAGAATAGGATGAGAAGATATTTCCTGAAATGTGAAGGGAATTCAGCACCATCTTCTCTGTTGGTATTAGACAACAGAATCTGCAGGACAGCAGATGCCTTCAGGGTTTAGCTACAGTGAATAAAAAAAGATGTTTTTCTCCTTCTTGCTTATACTTTTGCCCACTTTGATGACCAGACTGCACAGATATCTGCAGAGGAGCTGTGTTCCAAAGACTTTCTATATGTATGTGTTTATGTGTACTTGCCCAAGGAACATGTTTGCCCAGAGCAGGGTGATCACCTTTGGAACTGCTTGCAGTTGGCCAAGGGTATTCTGTGCCTGAGCGGGCCCAAACTGTCTGATCCCAAAGCAATTTCTTCCTTCCTGTTTGATTGTTTCGTAAAGTGTTTCTAGTTTGTGTCATTAAATGTTCTGGAAAAAACAACGTGTTGTTCTTCCGGAGTAAAAGATTAAAAATCTTAGTTCCCTGCTATGCAAAGTCTTCGAAGTGTCTGAGTCTTAGGCTTGGTGTCCAAGGAGTTAGATAGGAGCAGTTTTGACATGAGCTGGTACCTACCACCACCAAACCAGGCTTTTCTTAGCCTTGAGTGTGTATTGCATGGAGCTGGATAAACTGTTTCTAGTAACAGACCTGTTCCTACTGGCTTTTCCCTAATGTAGCTAATGAAAGACTGGATATGGATGATGTACATGTAAAAAAGACAATTCAGGCTGAAGGATTTCAACACCTATAAAGCTCCCAATATGAACACTTTTATGGTATAAACCTCAACTTTAGAAAGGGTATCAGCCAGCAAACCATAACCAGAGAGAAGGAACAGGAGCCAGTGACCACCTACCAGCAAAGTAAGGAAGGAAATCTGACCACAAAGGGTGTCCTCATTGTTATTGTTGTAATTATGTATTGATAGCCAGACTTCACACGTACAGTTGTTCAAGGACATGAGTGGCTCTGCAGCTCTTGGAAGCACCTGCATTGCGGGCACGAGGCTGGGAGGTGTCTCTTGTGCAGGAGCAGGTCTGGCACAGGACCACAGGGTCTGTGTTCACCCAGTGCTGCAGCCAGCAGTTCCAGCCTGCCCTGCAGCTTGCTTCCTGTGTGTCTCTGTGCTTAGGAAGTACATTGTGCCACTCCTTTTTCTACGGTAGCTGGAAATTTCCCTGGGGTTACTTCTCTCCTAAGAGAACAGTAACAGAACAGTAATTTCCTATAGTTGAAACAAGAGGTCTTGTGTCTTAATATGGCTATTGTTCAGATAAAGACACAGAACTGGAGTGACAAAAGATACAGAAGTGCCTGGGTTGCGTTTTTGTATAATGTTGATAACCATGATGCATAAAGTGAGGCTCCCATATGTACAGGCTTCTCATCAGAGCAGGCATGGTCCTTGACGGTGGAAGGCTTTCCAGCCCACTAAAAAATGTTTTTTCTAGTATGTCATTCTGGCTGTTCTCCCTGTGAGCCTGAATTTGGCAGCCAAGCAAACTGAGGGCCAGCATAGGTATTCTGCATGTGTTTAATTCTGTCGTTCTCCTCACCATGTAAAGTTTGTCCACGTTTACTTTCCCTTCCTGAGCAGCTGTGTATTATGTACCCTGTTTACTGTTAAAAAATTTACACTGGCACAGAGTCATCAAGGCTTCGTGGTTTCTTCAAACTGGTATGGCTGTCGGGAGAAGCTGCGTTTTGGTGGGGTGCTGCATGCTGTTCCAGATGCTGAGGACCTCTGTCGGCCAAATCTCTGCATTTGGCAGGGAGATCATAGGAATGACTTTGCTCGGCCTCCTCCTTGCTTTATCTCTGTGGATTTCTTTTCCAGAGGCAGGAGCAGGGACCAGCCCTCAGGCTTAAAGGTTTCCTTAGTTCTCTTTTCTGGCTGCCTATCTCATGAAAAGCTGGGAAGCTGAGGAAAGTGTCTTGGGTATTCTTCTCCTGACATCTGGGCTGACTGCTGCAGGTCCCAACCCTTCCTGCAGCATTAGTGAGAGTTCAGCGATTTGATTCAGTAAGGATAACCAGGCACCTGAATAATGCTGTTTCTGTTAAAAGTAGAAGCTTCTCCAGTGCAGTGGCATCCGATTTATCACTGCTGCGAGCTATGACATGTCATCTGCTACAGTAAATAAATATTCTTCAGCCCTTGTCTATTGAAAAGCCTCATAAATCTGAGAAATAAATCAGAAAACTGATTGCTTTCAAAAGACTGTACCTAGTCCTTGTAGTACTGAGGATTTTTTTAGTGCTTTCCCATTGGGTGGAGCTGGAACGAGCAAACACAGAATTGTGAGAAATGGGTCACGGGAGAGAAGTCGGTGGGAGTTTATCTAGGTGTGTCCAAGCTGCGCTCATCAGATGCTGAGATTTTCATGCTCATTGTCATAGCTTCTATAGATCTTCCAGTCATTAGAGGAACAACATGAGCCTGGAATGTGTAGCTGAAAATGTGCAGGGTTTTGTTGTTAGTGTGTACATTAGGGAGACTCCTGCTTGGGCTTCAAAGTGCAATGTTGTGCCATCTTCAACTATCATTATGAATATTTTTTTCTTCTGATCTCCTTGTGGTATTGTACTAGAAACTGCTTTTTGTCTCGTGATGGGCATCTGAAAGAACGGGCAACACAGCATCTAGGGTTTTCCACGAGAGGTGGTTTCCACCGAACACCAATGCTGTGGGTTCTGGTGCGGTGGAAGGAGGTTACACGTCATTCCTTGCCCTCTGTGAGCACGGGGAAGCAGAGTGCAGCCTCACGCTCCCCGAGTCACCCGGGAGCAGCATCGCTCACGCCATCCTGGGAGCGGACGGCAGCTCCCGAAACCCAGTCACGGCTGCAGTTTCCATCCGAATCCCCTTTCTGATTTCTGCTGTACGCCTGAATCGGACCCTTGTTCAGGTCCAGGGATGAGTAAAATCCCGAGTCTTCCTAGGGCGAGCTAAGCCGTGCTAAGTCGCAGAGATGCTGCGGGAAGTGGATGTGCCGGAGCCGCTCAGAGTGCGTTCAGTCGGCTGAAGCTGCGCCACAGGCACACAGGAAAAGGGCGAGGGGGCGGCAAAACTCTGCGCAGGATCCCGTGTGTCTGTGTGTGCCCTCGGAGCGTGGCAGGGTTAGCGGCAGCGGGGACCCCGGCACGGCTGGCGGCGGCTGTCCCGGCGCTGGCATTCGCACGGCGTCTGGGCAGGCAGGCGCGTTCCTCCTGGAGCGGAGCCGGCGGCGCGCCCGGGGCTGCCAGCTGCCCGTGAAACCCGAAACCCGGGGGCCGGCCCTGGGCGGCCGCCGCGGCCCCGCGCACATTATCCAGCAGCGCGCCCGCCGCGCCTCCCGCGGGACGCCGCCGGCCCCGGGGGATGGTGGCAGCCCCGCCTGCGCACAGGTCGCCTGAGCGGCTGAGGGAGGGGGCAGGAAAAGAAACTTGTGGGCGCAGCCAGGCTGAGATCGGCCCCGAGCAGCCGCCGCGTGTATGGGCGAGCGCGGCCCTGCGTGAGTGCGGCCGGAGCCCGGGTGCGGGGCAGCGCCGGGTGCGGAGCACGGGGCGAGCAGCACAGCACGGGGCGAGCAGCACGGGGTGACAGCACGGGGTGACAGCACGGGGTGAGTACCGCCCGTGCCGCCCTGTCCCGGCACACAGCCCCGGGGCTGTGCGGGGCCAGGCGCTGCTGCCGGCCGCGGAGCGGTGGGCGCAGCTGTGTGTGCCAGACAGCTGTTCTCGTCTGCTCCGTGTCTAGGCATCTTTCAGCGTTGCTCTGTGCTGTTATGTCTCAGCAATGCTAAATACTTCCTAACGGGGTCCTTTTCTGTTGGTTTCCGGAGTACAAGCAGGGTATGCGTCGTCTGACTACTTGTTGACTTGCATTTAAGTCAAAGCCCTTTGTGCTTTCTGCAGTCTTGGGTTTGTGGCGGGTTCTTTTAGTATCTTCTTCCTTCTACGTAAGTGTCTGTAGCTGTCTTGGAGGGATAAGGTCCTCACTGGGACTGATTTTGTAGTGAGGACTTTGATTGTGGTCACAGAAGAGTTAGGGCATCTTCCATAAAATTTTGGAGCCACTGTGTGGATTTCTCTTTAACATAAGGGGGTAATTGTCTTTTCTTTTTCCTTCATTGGGAAGGAAATTGGATGTGATATTTGCCTCTATCTTTCTCTGCAGTAATATGCATGCATGTTGTCAGTTTGGGGGTTTTCTTCTGCCAGCAGGGTGGAGAGTATTAAATAATTCATGCTTGATGTTAGAAAAATTTTTGCAACAGATGCCTAGAAGTAAACAGGAGAGATTTTTTTTTTTAGATAGGTGCCTTCATCCTGAATAGGTAGAAATAAGAAATTAATTTCCTATGTAGCTATAGTGATTTGATAACACAGAATGTATCTAATATTAATCTGAATTCTGTGTGTCTGTCTTAAGTAGCATGGTTGTTGAGAGAGTGATGATAACTCTTATCAGATCAGCAGGTATTAAGATGCTGCTAGGTTTTTCTGTTGCACAGTAGTTCTGTACCTGGGATGTGACACTTACGTACGCACAGGGGAAAAGGATTCCCCATGAGGTAAGAATTAAGGGACTTAGCAGTACAAGGAGCAAAGCATCTTGTCCTAGCTAAAAATCACTTAAGTGGCATCTCATGCTTGTAGAAGGCATGCAGAGTTGCAGGAAGAGGTAGAGAGAAGGAAGGATTGAGAGTCAAGTGCTTGTTTCCAGTCCCATGAGATTTTCATGTTGTGGCAGGTTTTGTTATTGCAAAAGGTATCTTCTAGTACGTGGTAGCATGACTTAACATTAAAAATAAATGTGCTGAGAACTCATGTTTCTTTGTGCATGGTATCTAAAGATTTTAGTCTGCCTCTTCTCTGTTGTCTTGTCTCTCAGCTGCTGTTTTTATTCTCTTGTTCTTTACTTGACTTCCAGCCTTTAATGACACTAATTAATTTTAATTAGGAATAAATAGGGTGCCCAGTCCAGAAACACAGAATGTAAATGAAAAAACCCTAAAAAAACCAACACAGTATTTAAGTAAAATGTATAAAGCCATGTAGAAAATTCAACTGAAAACATGGTTCTGTGTGGAAAGCATGACTTCTTTGCACTGTAAGGCAATGTGTTGCCGGGCTCGAGTGAGAGGGAAGCTGTGGGTTATTCCTTTTAAGACATGTGCCTCTCCTGTGTTTGCAAGCTGGTGTATGAAAATCACTTCTATTACTGGCCCTATAACTAGGTTCACTTTTTGGAAGATCAAGGTTATAAAGACAGAAATTAAGATCCCCTTAAGGAAATGGCCCAAGGGTTCGATTGAACTCCTGATAAGGTCATGTCTTCAGAAGCAACCAGAACCAAAATCCCCTGTGAGCTCCATGTGCAGCTGTAGGACACAACCATCTCTTGCTGCTTGATTCAGTATCTTGGTTTTTTTTTTTGAAACACAGAAGGGGAGTTGACATTCATGGTGGGTAGTTTGACGTGATTTACATCTGCTAACTTTAGCTGGCTTCTTTGTAGGCCTTTTTGTGTTTATTGTGATCTGATAGCCTTTGGAAGTGTTTTATTCCTGGAGCTATTACTTACTGGCTTTCTCTATATTAGACAGAGGGAATGCTTGACATGATTTTTTTTTTTTTAAATAACCTCCTGGAAACAGGGTGTGATATGTGATATTGGGGTGGCATTTGTATTGTATGCTGTTTTGAGGGTGAATGTATATTAGCTTTCAGCCAGGGAGAAAAAGAATATGTTGTCTTTGCTTGGTGTTCTAAACCAAGAAAAACATGGCAGGAGAGTATCTGGTACAGGTTTTCTTTGTTTGCTGTCTGGAACTTGGCTTTCTGTTAAGTTGAAGAGTCCAGGTATGGTGAGTGGCTGATAATGTTGGATGATAAGGAAACACACAGCTTTTAATGAAATTTGCTACTCCACTATCAGTCTTGGGAGGGATAGAAACATAAAAAGACAATAGAGACCAAATTTCCACCTCAGATTTTCTTTCCTCATGTAAGAGTGCAAGTGGTTAGATTTAGTCTGTGTTAGTTTCTATTATTATGCTAAAGCAAGGATTTCAAGTTAGATTTGTATTTTTCATAGTTGTTGCCTGCATTTATTTGGAAAAATCTCGAT
Source organism: Climacteris rufus (assembly GCA_013398175.1). Lineage (NCBI taxonomy): Eukaryota > Metazoa > Chordata > Aves > Passeriformes > Climacteridae > Climacteris > Climacteris rufus. The sequence continues at coordinate 931,392 of VZRZ01007137.1, read as the reverse complement.
TAGGTTGCACTTCTTTTAATTGAAACATTCAAAAATACATGAAAATACCAGACATCTCAAAGATGGATGTACTTCACCTTCAACAGCATAGCAGACATCAACAAGCCCTGTGCTGACACAGATAAGAGATTGTTGAGTTGCAGAGGTGATGATGCTGAAATCCCAGCCTTGTGGCAGTGGTAGTGTGGGAGCCAGGAGAGGCTGCCTTGCCAGGGCAGCTCCCAGAAGCAGCTGGGTGGTGTGAGAAAGCAGCTCACTTCGGCCCCTGTGGTGTCCAGATGTTTCCTGACTCCTTCCTTCTGCTTCACCATTTTGCCAGTTACATTTGGGTGATCAAAGTGGGCATGGTAAGGATTGGAGTGAAGCTATAAATAGATTTTGTATTTAATTGATTATGAATCCAAAATGAACCATAAGGATCCTTGCTTATCTTCCGTTATAAGCTGGAACATTTAGTTGCAGAAAATAGCCTGTTTTGCCAACAGAAAGTAATTTGATAGACTCTCAGTACTCTTCAATATCTTCATTTGGTGTAATTATCATCAGCTTTATTGCTTGTTTTTGGCTACCAGCTTTGTTAGTTGTGGTTCTTATTAGCTATTTGTATGTTTAATTGCCTTCTCTATGCAAATTTCTACTTCCTCTAGAGTTACTATCTTATTCTTTACCTTCTCTTTTTAAAAGTGGAAAATAGGTTTCTTCATTTTCTTCTCCTATTCATTAATTATTCCAACATTTTCTTAAATAGTTTCCAGTTTTACAAAATGCTTCTAGAAGTTTGAAAACCAGTCCTGCAGGTAACACATTGGGTGAGATCCTGTGAAATTTAGCGGCACAATGATCTTTATACTTACGTTTTCCTTGTTCAATAGTCCTGTGATGACACTAGAGATGGAGCTGTTGTGTTGAACAGGGACTTTGGTTTTTCCTTGAGGAGGATGCTCTCAGGTACTGCCAGTTCTTCCCGACTCGTGCACCGGCTGAGCCAGGAGACACAGGCTGGTGCACAGCCAGCCAGCCAGCTGGCTGTCAGTGGCCTTTCCTCTTTGTAATTAACAGCTTCTTTGCTGTTTGTCACTTGCACAGCTCTTAAGTAATTTTGGTTTTTTTCTTCTTTTTTCTTCCAAGTCATTGGTTACACTGCAAAATAAGATAGTTGCTTGGAGACTGGAAACCACCTGCAGTTTGATGTGGTTTTTTTTTGTTTGTTTGTTTGTTTATGGTCATGGTCTTTGACTTATCTGTTAAATGTTTGAATTAATTTTGTCTACTTGGCTCAGCTCTAGTTTCATTTGGCTTCTCTAATGAAAATGTCATGCACCACCAAGCCAGAGGTTTTGAAGGAACACAGCAGCTCATTGCTTTTAACTTTAACAAACTTCTGTTGTTTACTGTTGTACTCGTCAGTTTGAAGGGACTTTCATGCTCGATTGCTCAATGAGACAAACCTCAGCAATGTAAGCTGAATTCCTTGGCAATGTGTATATAGTTTCTTGACATGAAATACCTTTATTTTTCCTCTATTTAGTTCTGTGCAATTTTATGTAATAGCAATTTTGATTAGTAGCTTTTTAGCAAGACATTTTTTATGTGTATTACTTCCAAGAAGTAACTGGTGTGTTCCTGTCATCCTTTTTCCACACCTACCTTTGCTTTTAGAACAGCAGTTTATTAAAAAAAAAAAAAAAAAGGAAAAGAGAAAAAATAGGACTTAAATTTTAACTGGACTGGTGTTCTTGGCCTATCAAATTATACAGTCATGAAATGTTAGTAAAAGCCAGCAATTTCAGCAGTTTGCCTCCTTGCAAAACAGGGAAATAGCTCAAAAGAAGGAAATAGCCAATGCATTTTGGCCCAGACCACACTAACCAAAGAAAAACTAGGTTTTGTTCTGAGTTGGTGACATCTAGAGGGATCTTACTGCCTCCCAGACACAGGCAGAGAAAGTAGCCTTCCAGTTAATCCTTGCTCAGTTGACTCCAGTGCCAGCATCCTGGATTTCCATAAGCTGCCTTTCTAGCTGTTTCTTTGACCTCCCTCAGCTACCACATGCTCTACTGTGAGAAGAAAAATGTGAAGGAGGGATAGAGGTGACATCAGGGGAGGAAAGTGCTAGTAATTGGCAGCTTAAGCAGGAAGAGGTCTTTAAAAAGGGTGACAAGAATGGTCAAGGACAGCACAGCTTCTGTGCAAGCAGGAAGAAACTTTTCAGCCTAGAGATGAGATGACTGAGAACTGTGTTAACAAGTGGCAGGAAAATGGTAAACAGAGGCTGGTGCTTGCCTTGTTTTCTAGTAGAGGAATCCCAGGGTGTATCCAGGAGTGATGGCAGCAGGCTCAAAACAAATGAAAGGAGGTAGCACTGTGCAGGAGATGAAAGTAAGGTGTAATTAAGGTGCATAGGTACTTGCAGCATAGGGATTAGTAAAAGGAAAACCCAGTTTTAAGGGTAGCTAGCCAAAAGTATTGCTGTGTGCTTGTCTCAGTTATCCTGTTTGTCTCTGAGGTTTTACTTCAGTCCCAGTTGGAGATGGAATGCTGGGCTGGATGGGCTCTTTCTGTCTCCTTGTAGCCATCCCGTTGTTCACTTTTGACCCTCTTTTGTTTTAATGCTACTTATGTAGGGGGTAAAAGAAAGTCTGATATTCTGTTTGTGGCTTGCTGGAAAGGAGCTGTATGACCACAGCAGACCATTGCTATGCATGAAGGCCTGCCTTCTTCAGCTAGGAAGGTGTGAATGCAAGGAAGGGTTAGAGCTGGTGTAGCAATGCAAGTTGTGATGCCTCTTTTTGTGTTTTGTTTTTAAAGGTCAGAACTTTGTTTCCAGGCAGTGCTGTGGGAATGTATAGGCACAGTCTTACAGGATGAGTATTTAGAAAATAAATAACAGTGGATCACGTGAATTCAAGTGGAGCAGAGACCCCCTGAAGCCTGCTGGAGGTTAGGAAGAGGCGGCTTTCTCTGCGTACCCAACTTGACAGCTGACACTGTTGAGGTGGAAGATGAAGAAGCTCAAGTGCTGCTGTGCTGCAGCAATCCCAGTGTGCCAAATGACTGTTTAGCATATGGGAGGGTGCTACAGTCAAGGGTGACTTAAAGTGTGCTTAAGGCCCCTCTTGAGTTGCTTGAGAAAGAAAAATGATGCAGAGGCTACAGGCAATTAACTTTGCTTCTTCAAAGCTTGCTCTGCAGATCAGCTGGATGTGGCTTCCCCCCATGACCATATTGGTTGATAATTCTTTCTGTGTTTTGGAGGGGAAGAAGTTTCAGTAAATCCCAAATGAACTATGCATTGTATAGTACCTCCCAAATATTGTTGCTACCATGGCCATGTGTATTTAGAACTGGTTACTTTTAATTTGGTTGATTGTTACTGTAATGGAGTTTTAATCATGTTCTTACCTTACCTATTTGGGCATGGACTGAGAAATAAGAACTGTGCAGTGATCAATATATAGCACAGAGCATGATAAAAGTCCTTCTTAATGCTTCCTGTTGGAGCATAACAGATTGCAGCATTTCAAAGACAAGTATGTGAACACAGACATGTATCTAAGAGATGAAGACAGACTTCTGGAAATCTTACTTTTTTAATGACATCATTGCTTAATTTCAAAGTCTTGTCTTGGAAAGTGTTCTGAGTAATTTGGGGTCTTAGTGTTGTGCTTGAAGGTGAGATAACAATGAAGGAAAAAGTTGTGCTGTACATCTGTGTATAATTATAAACTAGCTACCATGGAATTTTGATTGTCCAGAAGTTACAGCAAGCAACCTACTTGCTGTATAAGCTTTTTTTTATGGTAGAGCATCTAGACAATTCCTTCAAGAGTTTGGGTTTCTGGTTGTTTTCTTTGTGTGTTTGTATGTCTGTGGTGGGCTCATGTTGAGCTCTTACCTCTTATCCATGATGGAGATCAAAATTGTGTGTCAGATGCATGGATAGTCACTGTGGTTATCCACTGCTAAGTGGTCTTGCAAAACACAAACCCAGAAATCCTGGATGCTAGGAAGAAATCTTCTTCTCTGGCAGTTGTAATATTTGTGCAGCTGTTCCCACAGATGTTTCTTTTTTCTTGGCTTTTTTTTTTTTTTTTTAATTTCTCCTAAAAAGTAAGCAAACCAAGGGAGAAATGTTAAAGGCCCTGCCTGGAGAAAGAGAGAGAAAATGCAATGCCTTTTAGTTTGGAGATGGTGATTTATGTTCTTTTGAAATGACAGTGAATTCTTATTTTATGTTTGCCAAGTCCAAAGCATACTTAGGCTCTGTAGAGCTGAATGGAAGTGTACTAAAATGGGAGCTTTACAAATGGGCTTTGAGAGTCAGAATCTGATTGTGGTAATCTTAACAGCATTGCTGGAACCCAAATGGACCCATCTTCCATGTCTGAAGTGCTCATTTTAGAAGTGAACAGGAAATATACTGGTCAGAAAACTGGTTGTGACAGAGCTCTGTCCTGGGGCTAAAAGTGAAATTTTGGGGTGAAAACATTGTAGCAAACACCCCCCACCCCCCAGTCAATAACTGATTTCAAGATTGAGGGCTAACTCTGTTCATGTGTAAGACACATTTATTGACTGTTTTAAAAAAAGCAAATACAGTTCTGTTAAATGGCAATGGGAAGTCTTGAAGGTGCTATTTTAAATAACAGGTCAAGTAAAAAGTCTGCAAAAGTCAATAAATTAATTGAAATGGAAAACATTATTAACATTTTATGCTCCCTTCTCCTCCTAGGAGACTACAAGGCTCAAACTGGAGTCAGTTAACTTGATCCTCCAGAAATGTTTAATAAATTGTATTTACGAAAATATACATTTGTATACATAGAGATCTGTGTCTTGATGCCAGCAGCTTTCTTAGCTTGGGTTTTTCTCTGAGGGGTCACAACAAAGTAAGCAGGAAGAAGCTGTAAGTAGGCATTGTAAGTAGTTTTTTTGAGTGATGAAAACTTATGAAATCATAAAAATAAATACCTATCCATAAGGAAAAGAGACCTGATGCTTTTGGGTTGTTTAGTTTTCCATGTAACCTGGTATGTGTGTGGTGTCTGCTGCCTAGACTTAACCAGCCATGCTTCAGTCCTCTTTCTTAAGAGAAAATTGGGCCTGGCTCTGTGTATTTTGTGAAAATGAGAAAGCAGCCTTAACCTCTGCACATAAATATGTCAGGTGGGTAAACATCAGGGAGAGAGCTGAACTGTTTTGGGTGATAATGCAGGAATAAATTTGTGTAGACTCTTTGTGAGTGTGCTGGGATGAAAGAAAAAGTTCTAACAGGGTAAGGAGTTCCTGGGTAGCCTTGGGACTGCTGGGTTGGGGGTAAGGGAAATATGAAAATAGCTGTTTTGATGGTACTTTTTCACTATCTGACAGTAACTGTGTTGCTGATTCCCATGGGATTTCAGAAGTTGGGGTTAATGAGTAGGGAGATCCATTCCTGCCCTGCCTTCTTTGTCATATGTGGAAAAGAGTCTAGTTCTGAACCACAGGAATATTTTACATATGTTGTAGGATGTGCCAGGACAAAAATGTCATTGACATGCTTATAGTAGGACCCTTATTATTTACACTGTGATGATTCTGTCCTGCAGTGAGTCAACTATTAATGCATTTAATAGAATCATAGAACTATTTAGGTTGGAAAAGACCTCTAAGATCGAGTCCAATTTTTGACTGAACACCACTGTGCCGACTAAACCACAGCACTAAGTGCCACATCCAGTCACTCCTTGAACACTTTCAGGGATGTGACTTCACTTCTTTCTTTCTTTCTGAACAGTTTTACTGCTTTTGAAGAATTTCTAGGTTTTAGCACTGCTGTTACAATTATGGCCACTTGCCATGGTGATTCGACTCCTGGTTTGGTCAGCTGTTACTGGTAGGCTTTACCACACTGGGGAATGGTTGTTGACTGTGCCCTATGCAGTGGTCAGTGGATCTTTGTATGGGAGTAGCTGTGTTGTTTCCTTCAAATGCTGCCTTCTGCCAGGTGTGAGAGGAGGGGGACCCTTCTGGGAAGGAGCAGGGGCAGTGGTGATGATGATGATGCTGTGAGCTGGGGAACTTGGCGCTTCCTCATGGACATGCTCAAGGCTCTTGTGTTCAGCTGTTCTCCTGTTCAGTGTGTGCTGAATTCCCACGTGCCCCTCTTGCTGTCAGCCCGGGCTCACCAAGCTCTCAGTGCACTCAGCTGACACCAGGGAAGGACTGAAGCAGCCAGTGGAGTGTGCAGCACGTGGCACGTTCAGCGCGCAGACTATTTATCACGTAAGGAGATTAAGCCTCTGTGCAGCACTGCTGTACAATGCAGTTTCGTGTAGCCTCCTGATGCCTTTCCTTGGCAACTGGGAAAGTGCAGAAGGCGAGTTTGGCAGAGGTGTGATGCTCTGCTAGCATTAGAAATAAAATCCTGAATGCTGAGACTCACTTCAGACATTTGCATCATGTTTGATGGTGTTGCTCCTGGGACACGGCTGTGGAGATCTTCATCTCCCAGCACCCACAGGAAGGCTCTGAAACGTGAGTTTTACCATTTCTTACTTTCATAGGGACTACTAGAAAATGGTACATTAGAAGAATATAATATAATTAAAGAATAATAGTGATTGTTAGTCCATATATGGTTATGCAGTAGAGTATTTTGTACATTACTTAGGTGTGCAGTGAGTAACAAAAAATTGCTGTACAATACCTGGTGGAAATACCCAGCAAAGGGAGTAACTTCTTGTCTGTGCTGTTACACCAAATAGTGAATGGATCCAGGACAACAAAAGAATAAAAAGGTCACACTCATACAGTGGCAGAGGAGAAACTGAAATAATGGATATGAGCAGTGATGAGAGACTTCAAAGGTACATGCCTTTGTGGGTTTTTTCTGAGGGTACAAAGAACAGGCAGTTACCGCTGAAGTGTTGCTGTGGAGTTGCAGGGAAGAGATCTGATTTCACTTGCAGACCAGTTGTCTGATAGAGCTGCTGGACTGCTAAATTGTAGACAGAGCAGTTGGGATGTATTGATAGAAGTGGAAATGTGGCATGAGGAGCTAATTATTTCTCATATGACTTGTCAGAGCCGCTTATGCCTCTTCTGGCAAGGGCAGGTCTGTGCTGCTGTGCTGTGCACTGATCCTCCAGTCTTGTTGGAGAGGACAGGAAGCGTTCATAGTTTGAAACAGGTGTTTTGTAGGAGGTTATGCTGCTCAAAATGCACACCTGGGTCAAGCCTGTGGTGTCCCATCAGCTTAGACTTCAGAGGAGAAGATAGCTGTAATAACTGTGCTCACTGTTGTGACACTATGATATACGTTGTTAAGGAGATGAATGCCCTCCCCTGCTTTGTAACTCGGTGTCTTAGGCTAGAGGGATTGTGTAGAAAAAAACCCAAAAGTCAGTGTCTTGGACCTGCGATCCCACTCTGTTATGAACACAAGGTAACTCATACTTATTTTCTAATGCCATAAAATATCCAACAGCTCTCCATACAACATGGCTCTTGGGGGGAGGAAGAGTGATAAGAGTATATTCAATCAGTGGTGTGGTTTTGAGCTGCAGGAACATTACTACTCTTTTGTACTTTCTCCTTGGAGAAAAAACTTTGAAATTTTCTTCTTTTTCTGAGTTGTGGAGATGCCACATGCTGGACTACTGAATGTGTGATAAGTTTCCTCTGTCACGTACCTTAAAAAGAGAGTTCTGATATGAATTGTGTCATGTTCCATGCTGATTCATATGATCTAGTCATCCCTAGCTGAGGATCAGAGCTCCATGGTGAGATGTGGCTTGCATGCATTTTATGCAAAGCAATGTTGTGCTCAGAAAAATCATGTGATACTTCTTGCTAAATCTACATCTTTCTCTAATGGAACACTTTTTTGCATGTTACTGAGCTTTATTAGGTATTAGGGAATTTCCTAGAAGCATGGAAATCAAATAGCAAGCATGTCTCTGTATGGGAAGATTACTGAGAGTTTCAGACAGTGGGTGTTGAATATTGTCTGTGGCATGACAGTACAGCAGTCTTGGATGCTAACTTGGAAAATACTTAGTGTGGAGCTGCTGGTAGGAAAGCCCTCTGTAGATTAGTTTGAAGTTAGTATCTGTGCTTAAAAAATAGGATGAAAACTTGAGCTCAGAAGCTGTATGTGCTGCTCGAGGTCTAGAAAGAGTAGCTTTGTGTGTGTGTGCTTTCAGAAGCACATAGAAACACAGCTTTTTGGCATCTGCTATAGATTGAAAGCAATGAAGGGTTGAAGTCTTATCACAAAACAAGAAAAATGATTTATTGGAAGTGTCAAGAAATCAATCACAGAGCTGAATAGGCCAGTTCAAGAAGCTTTTCAGTCTGGGTATGTTTAAAAACAGGGAGGCTTGAATGGTGGTTCTTGTTGATGAACTTGGATGCCTAGACAAATTGCTTGGAAACTGATATGAGCAAACAGTTTGTTCTGAGACTCACTGGAAGTGGAACAGAAAGAAACTGTTTTTTGGCTAGTCTGCAATTTGCAGATTTTTTTTGAGGCTAATAAGGTAGGAAAAAGTAAAGTAGTGTGGAAATTGGGACCTGATCCTGTAATTTTTCCCCCTTTAACTGGCCATTAAAATTTTACAGAGGTCTTTAGAGTGTTTTTAAGCTGCAACTTGTCATATTTTTGGTGGTGGTAGTGCTGAAACACCTCTGCAGCAAAACTGGGTGTTTTAGCTGTAAGCTTATGTGAAAATGTGTTAGTTTTGGCCAAGTTGGAATGAAAAGGTTACTGCATTCCAAGATAAGTGTTGGCAAGACAGAAGAGACTAATTTTCTCTGTATTCATATGTATATGTATTAATACATATATATGTGTTTTACTTATATATATATAAATTGTCAGTTCCATTGGTTTAAATTACATTTGGAATAAAAATGAAATAATGCTTTACTATTTAGTAGCTTCTCTCATTAAGTCCTTGGTGCTCCGTTGTAACATTAAAATGGCTGATTGTTTTTGTAATGAATTTTATGAACCAGTAAATGAAGGATGAAAAATTTCTCATGGTAGGTATTCTAGACATGGGAGAATAATATTGAAGTATCTTCCTCTGAAGTTGGGGAGTGGGGAAGAAACCTTGGTTTTAAACACTTACCCAGGACAGGATTGACTGGACTTGGTAAGTGGTGGTGTTCAGATAAGAAATCTATGGACAAGTAGACAGGGATTTTTTTTTTTTTTTTTTGCACGTGTTGTATATTTGTAGATGGATCAGAGCTGCTTTGTCTTAAAGATCTTGAAAACACAGTCCTACATCCATTGTTGCCACTTTCTGCTAGTTGCAGCCAGGCTTAAATTTGTCCTTGTGAATGAATTACAACTTTTTTGTTTGACTTGGCAGCATTTCATCAGCTAACAAATGACTTTCAGATGTCTGTGATTGATTCTTGTTGCCATTTCACTGTATTTTTTAGCATTACATATTTCCTTATGGACAGCCTAAAAGCGCTTAATTTTCTAGTTGCAATGTTTTTCTACCAATTTATCTTTTGCCACCCGTTGGTCTGCTGTATGCAATGATAGTTTACCCTGAGAAAATCTTTTAGAATTACCTTGATTTGCAGAGATGAGTGAAGGTAGTTATCTGCAAAATGTTGTGTAAGAGGAGGGTTCTACAAAATTCTCTGCTCAAAATGAGTTGTGGCGCCTTGAAAACGTTACAGGAAAAATAATAATACTTCAAGCTGTCTCCTTGAGAAGTGTCATTGAATTGTTTTAAGAATTGTTATTCTTGTTGTCCATATAGATGAGAAATTATGAATTATGTGATTTACAGGTGGATGGGAATCTCCTTAGTAGTAGAAAATCAGTAATTCCATAGTTTTCACATGGTTTGCACCACCTGACTTTACCTTACCCAAGATGGCACTTCTTGTACTTGCTTGTTCTTAATAGTCAAGCTTAATATCATTTAGTAGCATGAATGTGTGACTCTACACTGCTGTTAAACTTTTTAAGGCATTGGTGAATTGAAAATATTAAATATGGACAGTTTGCATATGTTCCCTTGCTAGAAAATAAATTCTCTCCATCAGTCAGCAGACACTGTAGTATAGTGTTATTGATCGCAAACACCAAGCAAAATACTGAATTTTGTCTTGTTGTAGAACTTGGGAAAACATTGAGTAGTTCAGGCTGTTATTTTACAGAAGTGCTGCATTAATTTGAGCATTTGAGGTGGGGGAACAAAAAGTTTAAAGTGATTACAAATGGTCATAAGTCGTTTATTGCCTTGAGAATGGTCTGTTATAGTAAACTTGAAACTGCTGCTTTTTCTTAAACAATGATCAACATGACTCCCTCCTTGTTTCAGTTAGCAATCCACAGTTTCCTGTTATCACTTAGGATATGGTGCAAAGTCTTAAAAGCTACATAAGTAGGCTTGAGCATCAAAAAAACTATAAAGTATGTTATGAATGATTCAGTCATTTCTCAATAATTAATTTATAGCAAAGATCTTCAGTATAACTTAAACTTTTTTGCATGGTTTTGCCAATTTTGTGATGGGCTTTATTCAGCTGAAATGGACAAGCTGTGTATCAGGCATGTTTTAGTTGCTGTCAAAGTACAATGAACTCTTGTAAACTTGTGTGATGGCTGAATACAAATATACTGTAATAAGAGCATTTTTTTATCATTCTCGACAGCTAGATTTTGACTGGCCCCTTTGTGGGGTATGCAGGGCTGGCAAATGAAAAAAGTCTTCTGGAGATGACAAAGGAAAAGCTTCCAAAAGTCTTTGTAAACTGAGAGCTGGTTGTTATTGCAGCCTTTGTGTATGATGGACCAGAAGAAATAGTATTTAATTACTGTGTGCATTCAGTCAGGTGATATTTTTTTTTTTGGTTTGGCACAGGTTTGGCACAGGAGAGGAGTCTGAGAATTTCATTAGCAGGTTTAGGGGTGAGTATGTTGGTCATGTGTGGTGAAATTGTGGGCCATTTCCACTGAGCATCTCCTGTCCTCTTTGTAGCAGTTTGCCACACTTACTTTCAGACAAGTTCTTAAAAACTGCCAGAGACTTAAAAATACTCAGCAATTCGTGTGCAGAAAACTGGGAACAGTTAGGTGTGGATACTAATGTCCCTTTAGCACTTTTCTTGGACTTACTGTTGTTGAATATGTTGACCTGCTGTAGAAGTTAGTAGCAGCAGCTCCACAATCTATACTATTTTACCAATATATTTTGACATGGCTTTCTGTCAAAAAAAGCTATTACCATTGGACTTAGTACTGATGTTGTTATCTAAAATGTTCCTGTCACTCCTTGGCATTCTGTTTGCATGAGGTATCTGGTTCATGACCTGAAGATACATCTACTCTGGACTTTTGATAGCTGAGGCAATTTTTTCCCAAAGAAAGGCTTCCAGTTATATTGTGGGCAGTATCTACTGAAACACAATAAAAAGGGCAGAAGTATTGCTGAGAAAAAAGGCAACACATACCAATAAAACAAGAACCATGTAAACAGAGTAAAATAATCTTAGTGTAGAGTCAGTAGTGAGTTGAAAAATGTGCAACACAGTTTTATGCCAATTCCCATTGTTTGTGACAATCTACAGACTGAAAGAGGAAAACTTCCTGCAAACAATGTCATGGAGTAAAAATTACTTTAATTGTTCACAGGTGAAAGTTCATCATTACTGCTGGTTTTTTGTATCACACATCCATGGATTGGTTCATATGCTTAAATCTTTGGGTTTGATCTGTACAGGGGAGGTGATGTCATAATACAAAACAGTGTAAAAATGGGATGATTTCTTCACATACAGTGGAATTAATTAGAGGATTTGTGGAATTATTATTGTTATTGTTAGCTTTGGGTTTGTGGAATTGTCACTTGGATGATGAAAATGTTTGAGTACTATTCAGAGCATCATTTTTTAGTACAAATTTGGAAGTAGGTGTAGAACATGGACAAACTGAATTTGTGCAGAATGGTGTCCATGCGTTTCTGGCTCTGCAGAAATGGTTTGATGCAGGAATAGTGCTCACTGAACTCTTGGAGGCTTTTGCTGGGCAGCAGAAAGGAAGCATTTGTTTTTGTTCTCTGAACAAGGGGCTATTTGCTTACTCAGGCACGTTGTGGGAAGGTAACTTTGATGGTTTATATTGCCGCCAGTGATACTGCTGCTGTACTTTCCCAGCCACTGACTTGCCTGCCTTAGTGAGCTGATGTGTGTCGTCCCCCTTTTAAGTTGTTTTTTCTCCTTGCTGTTTGCATCCTTCAAACATTTGTGGAATGTTTTGTGTTCTTGGCTGTCAGGGTGTCAGTCCAACCAACTGCTCATCTCCATTCCTCTGCCCTGAATGTCTGCCAAGCTCTCCTTGTTGTTTCCAGTGGAGAAAAATCAAACTTGGTAAACAAGGTGGTGATATGTTGATATGGTGTGTTATTTTCCATATTGAATTGGAAAGCAAGTTTGTAAATAGCTTGTTATATATTACCACTGTTAGGGAACTGTCATGGTGAAAGAGATCTGTATTTACTCTGCATTCCTTCCAGGCTGTTTTTATCAGAGGAGGCAAATAGTGCTTTTCAAATGTGAATCTTGCAAGAAGTATGCCAGAGTTGCAGTGTCTTTTGTTTGTTCTGTCCTTCAAATGTGATTCTTGCAGTTCTCATGAGGATCTAATTGCAAATGTGATTCTTGCAGTTCTCATGAGGATCTAATTGTCTTAAAAATCTTAAAGGCAAGGTGTCTAATCCAAGAGCACTCACGTCACTGCCTTAGGATAGGAAGGAAAATTTGGAATTAGTTTTGACAAAATCTGAAATTTGTTCCATGACTTCCAGATTACCACTGTCCAAGACTTTTATTTTCAGGGATGCTAGGACAGCTTGTTAAGGGTTTGCTTTGCAGATTTAAGCTTGAATGGGCTGCTTGACTGGTAGGTTCTTCTGGAAATCTGGACCATGAGGTGATTTATACCAAGATGCTCCCCAGGTCCCAGACTTGAGATATCTTTTGGGAAACTGCAGATTCCTTGGCAGTCTCTCAAGAAATGTCATGGTGCTGTAAGAACTACTTGTGTCCTTCCTTCCTTACAGGAAAAATAAAGTAAAATTCTCCAGTGAACCATCATAAAGATGATAAAACCAGCTTTGTTCTGGAAGGCTGTGTTGAAATCTTAGACCTGTTTTTGAATTTTTTCTCATTCCATTGTGTGCTGTGCTGCTTATCATGGGATCTTTCCCGGAAGAATTTTGCCCCCCTCCCCTTTTATTTTTTTGGTGGTTATTTTTTTTGTGTGTGTATTTCTGAACTGCAATTCAAATAACTTGGGATTAGAGTTTTGGACATCTAATGCATATTTGCCAGAGAGAAGCACTGGAAGTCACGTTACAAATATTTTACTTTCATAATATCCAGATGTGTCCAGACCTTCCTTTGTCTATGAGCTGCAGTGACAACATCTGTTTTCTTCTTTTCCTTTCACTTTGTGTTCTTCACAGTTGAGTAAGTCACAGGATAAATTGTGGCTTAGTCGTCCATACAGTCTGTGACACAAGGCTGTGATCATGTTCTCCTCAGCATCTGCTCTGAATTGAAGTCGAGTTCTGACTGCACAGAGAAGCTATTGTTAAGTGTCACCTTTTCATCCTGTTGGGTTCCTATTTGTGCAATAGTGTATTGGTTGATTTTGACAGCACATTTTAAATTAATGTAATAAATAATACACTCTGTGTTGACTTTGAAGATACTAGAATGTATCTGAAATGATGAGTTTAAAGGAAAAGTAGGACTCAGATTCAAGTCTGAGATAATACCGAGAGAGGTGAGAGGGGGTCCTTGGCAATGTACGAAGTCTCAGTACTCTCTGATAGGAATGCAGTCCTAACTGCACTTTGAACAATCTTAAAATGATGCTCATCATCTTCTTAGGAGCTCTTATGTGTGCTTGAGCTTGTACCTGGGTTCGGCAGTAAATCACATGCAGAGATTTATTACTAGCTGATTACTGAATGATAAATGTGTCTACTTCCTTTTTATATATTATTGTTCAATCTCTGTTGTGCCATTTTCTGCAAAAAAATGTGCACCTGTGGCTCTGGTAGATATATTGTCACTCTTATTACGGGACCAGCAAGTGAAAATGCCCTCTTGGGACAGCAGACAGGTATTTTGGGTTACCAAAAGTGTGCATTCTTACCTCATTGCTCTTCTTGGGAGAAATGAACCACTCGGTGTGGACAGGAGCATTCTGACACTGTTCTCTGCAGTGTACAGGTCTGTTAGGAAGCGAGGGGACACAAAGTGGACTGGTTTTAGCTTCTCTGCCACCATTTGAGAGGTGCAGGTGGAATTTTGCATGACAGCCTTGGCCCTACCTCCCTTCTGTTTCTCCAGGTGTGGAGCTGTTAAAGGCTCAGCACAGCTGGGCCAGTGTTGTGCTTGGATCCCCTGTGTGGGTGTTTGTGCAGGAAAAGTTGTGTGACTGAGCTGGATAAAAGTGTAATAACCAGATCATTGCCTAGTAAATTCCTGAGAATGTATTTTGCTTGTACAAAAATTTTCATAAAGGGAATGTTCGTTTGCCAGTATTGAGCAGAAGAAAATAAATTGAAGTGAAAGTAGAAAAGTACTGTTCAAAGAGGGAACAGGGCAAAAGGAGATGGTTTAAAATCAGTCATACACACTCCCCTTCCACCTGCAGTTTCTTGGATCCAGAAAATGAACCCAGGCCTCTTTTGCATTCATATTAGTTAATACAAATTCTTTCTGAATAATAGAAAAAAATAAAAAAACAAACTTACAAAATACTCCATAAAACTATTAAAATTATTTTAAAAAATAAGCTATTGAAGCTTTATATGTTGTTCAACAAGCTTTTAAGAACAACATGAATTATTGCAAGAGAAATTTTTCAATGATTTGCACAGTGAGTAAATGACTTTTTTTTTATGTACAACTTAAAGCTGCTTGCGGGATCTTGTCACAAGAAAACTCTGATGTCACATGTGGAGATAAGTTTGGTGCAGTCTGCGAGGATCTGATAATAGTGATGAAAATTAAGTAGAAGTAGTTCTGGTGATTTAGCTCTCTGTGTCGTGCACTTAACTTTAAAACTGACTGTATTCTTCAGTGAGTTTTGGTGAAGGTCCCAGATGAATTTAGTTATCTCTGCCTTGTCACTGGAGTTGAAAAGGATAACAAGTTAACAATGCACAGATAAGCTTTCAAGGATTTTGGAAATAAACTTATGTAACTTCTTCATTAGCTATACGAAATCTGTATTAGCTATACGAAATCTGTATCAATGTAAACAGATTATCTGTATGGCTAGATCACTGATAGTAGCCATATTGTGTTTTTTGGTCATGTCAGTTGTCCCAGTGAAGTGTATTTATGTCTGATAAGAAATATTTGATCCTCTTAGAATACCAAAGTGAATGTGTGCTTAAAAATGCAGCGGTAATGGTTGAATTTTCAGGCTGTTTACAAGGTTTTTGTGCCCTGAAGCCAGAAATAGCTGCTCCTTTAGAGAAGTTTCAGATATATTCTGTGTAAGGACTAAAGCATCAACTCATAGCACAGATAGACAAAATGCTGAATAATCAGCAAGGTATCGCATGAAAAATTTACATCTGCTTCCAAGTGTCAGAAATCCTTCCTGCAGTGCTTTCCGATCCGACTAGTTCCTATCAGGCTATGTACCTAAGGATGGAACTTCACAAGAGGAATTTATGCACCATTAAACAACTTCTAATGTGTAGAAATAATTTCAGAATAGGACAAAAAACCTGGGAAGCTAGGGTTTAACTCTGCTTTTAATGTTTTGGATTCAGTCAATGTTATGCTAATATTTGAGGACAGACTAAACACTGAGAAAGCTAAACATACATCCTCCCTGCAACACCAACTAAAACAGCAAAACCACCTATGCTTGGTGGAGGGAATGGCTTCCTTTCACAGCAATAACCAGAAGTTGTATTAGCAGTTAATGTACAGAAATGTTCTTTCTATGCTGTGACTATTCAAGTACTAAAATGAGCGAAGTTTCTATACTTGTGGCTGAGACTGAGGACTGCAAGTGCTCATGCTTTCAATTTCTCTCTTGGTTAAATATCTTGTAGGCTTGTCTGTCTTGGGAGTGTTGGGAAAGTGATGGATTTAGTCCTTTGGTCTTGGGTTTCCTGGGGCTGCCAGTACTGAGAGGTGCACATTCTTTCCTCTTTTGTCTAATTTCCTCCCTTGGAAGTGGCGATCAGGCTTCCATTGAAAGCAGAGGTTGTCCAGATACATGGCATATGAACATCTGACTTTATTTGAGAGTACATGAAAGGCTTTTGTTACTTTCTTTTAACATTTCTGTCTTGTAATATCATCCTAAATCACACTATGAAATGAAATCATAATAGCTGCCGCCTAGATTCCTTGTATGTTGTAGGAAGCTTAATGCCTTATGTACAGGATCTTTCAAAGCCTAGCTGAGATTTCATCTGCATTGTCTTCCATATGTTTGGAAAAAACCCTTCGTCATCTGCATCCAATTTAGCAGAGAGCTGGAATGCCGGAAACATGTTTTTGTTCCTGATGAAATATAACTGCAAGCACTCTGTGAGCGAAAGCATCACACTGGAGTTGTTCCTCTGCTTGTGTAAAGCAGATGTCAGAGTTCTAGCTGCTTTTATTTATTTACAGGTTTTGGTGTGTATCTCTTTGGTGTGGGCTGAGCCTGGAGGGCTGCAGTGAGCCCAGGAGGGAGCCATCAGCCCAGCTGTGGTTCCACTCTGCTCTTGGTGTAGGGCAGAGGAGCCCTGCTGCTGCTCTGCTCCTGCTGCAGGTATTGATGAACTCAAGTCCTGAATGAGCTGGCTGCTCCTGGATCTTTCTCACAGGTCCTGACAAAAAACTCCTGGTGATGTTTGATATCTCAATATCTGGTACTTGGACTCTTCAGCAGGCCTTGGTGCACAAGGTAGGTAAGTGTTTCTGCTCTATTACAACGCCTAGTCACAAATAGCAACTGGATTAAGAGTTTTACTGTTGTTTTGCTGAAACACGTGGCAAACTTCATCATCCTAAGAGGCAAAGTGAGTTGGTGCTTGTAAGCATTGGTGTGTTTTGTATGTGTTTTGTCTAGATTCCTCTACCAGCTTATTGCTGGGAAGCTGAATGCCTTCCACAATGTCTGACATCTGTTAGCTGTGCTGGATTGGTTTTTTTCTCTATATCAACTTGAAAATTGTATGTATAAAGCTATTTTTTATTTGTTTGAAACTTACAGGGCATTTGACTGTTTAGTTAGGAAATGCAAGGTCAAATAAATGTTTTTGGTGAACCTTGATGTTTACCCTTAACAGTTCTGAAGTAGCACCAGCAGTCTTATGTCTCCTAAAAGACAAAGGCCTTAGGAATAACTGAAAACAAAAAAGCAAAGAATTAGAAAAGCTTTTCCAGAGCTAATGTAAGAAGAGAAGTCAGGGCACAAGGCAATAATCAGGGCATCTGTTCTGCAAACTCCCAAAGTTAGGAAGTTCTTTGTGTTTCCTAGAAAACCCCACCGTTGCTACAATGTCATCTATTTGCACTGTCTAATTTGGTTTTTTAAAAGGTTAATTATATTTTTCCATTCTTAAAGGTCAAAATATTGTCTTGAGAACCCTTGGATATTGGAAGAGAAGTTGAAAAATCTTACCCCATCTGCATCTGCTCTTATTAAACTTGGTTCCTAAATTTCAGTGAGCAAGGGATCAAGCTGATAAAACAGACAACTTTAAGCAAAAATTATTTCCTATGGGGATGATACCTGGAGATTTTACCTTCCGACTTAAACAACCAGAGTTGAATTTGAAATTGTTATCAAGAGTGGATGATAAAGCAAGAGTGTACTTAGGGTTGCAGATACAGAGGAAAAGCAAGTTAAGTATGAAGTTACTAGAAGGCTAGATTAATTTCCTTACATTGGCTTTTCTGCAGCATCTGTTCTAAAGGTTGATTTTAAGTATGATTCCTTGGGAAAAATTAGCCATAACTGATATTTGTAAAATAATAAAAGTCAGAGATGTAGCCTTTACCCAGGTCTCCTAAACTAGCTTTGCATATGGAGTACACTGTGGTGCAGATTGGTGTAATTCTTTCAGCAGTCACCTCATGTCATTCATACTTTCCAGAATGCACCTTATTCTGCAAAAAGAAACCCTCAAACAGTCGGTACTTTGGCAAGTAAGGAGCTGTTGGAGTTTGTGAGGCACTGATTTAAACTTCATTTGGTTTCCTGCACTGATAAAATGTGTTGCTTTTGAAATGCAGGATGGTGTTGGCACAGGTTGTAGATAACATGAAGGTTACAAGTGAGGCAAAAAGGTGTCCTTTCCTTCTTTGTAAAAATAACAAAAAAATCGAGAAAGGAACAGTGCAGAGCAATGATGCCCATACAGAGAAAGATGGGGTATTTTTGGGATGTGGGTGGCAAGGCTTCTTTGTTGTTTTGACTACAGTAATATGAAATAGTAAGGTCGTCTGACTGTAAGTGATAACCTCCTTTCCCTTGAGGCACATTGATGTTCTGCTCCAGTGACTTACATAAAACACTCTCCATATTGTAAAGGGTGTTAATAAGAGAAGGTAGATTTTGCTGTTTTGTTTTGACACTATTTTATGCTGTTAATGAGCTCTGTGATTCATAGTAGAATAAATTTATATTCTCAGGATACCTTGCCTCTGTGAAATTAGATGCTAATAAATTGAACTCTGTAAACATGAAAATGCTTAGAACAGTTTCAAAGTGGCTGCAGATCCAGCACCTGCCATCTTTGGATTATTTCTCTTCTGCCTTTGCATCTGCTTCTCTGAAGTGTTAGTCCTTGTTAATGCCACAGTCTCTTTTGTAGCCTACCTAAAACCTGGACAGTGCCTAATACTGCTCTGCTACTAGTTGGTGTTTTATTTTTTCTTAAATGAACCAAGCAAGAAATGTTTTTCTTAAGTTTTATGTAGGTAAGTAATATGTACATGTCTCTTGGTTTTGAATCCTTTACTAGGTGAACAACTTAGCTTGGTTTTCCTTTATTTTTGGTGGAACAACGTGAGAAAAAGATGTTTACATGTTTCCACCTGTCTTTTAGGTCACTGAAGATAACCAGTTGCTTGCTAAAGTGTTCTTGACTTCAGTTCTGCTTCTCCCTTATTTCACATAGCACCAGAAGGACACATGTGAACATAAAATGCTTTTAAAGAAGGTGTGTTCACCTTTTAACTGTGGGTCATGGTGGTGGAGCCTGAAGACTGTGGATGCAGCAGTAGAGTTGGCTTTGCCTTTAATGGTTACTTCAATGCAAGCTGTAAAAGTAGGTGTTAGCATCCATGCACAGATTGACCTTTTAAAGGATAAGGATGACATGAATTTATTCTGTTCCTCCATATGAATTAATTTCAAAGTCAGAGGGTAGTGTTGGTGTTGGTGCTGGCTTAGGAATTCAGGGACCATATTCGCTTAGCTTAGAGCTTTATTGGAAAGGGCAGTGCCACAATGGTGTTATTTTTCATTTATTAATACGTAATAATTTTTCATTTGCTAAAACGATGTAGGTAGCATAACATACTAACTGCTGCTTTCTGAAATACATAGGAAGAATTGTAGACTCTATGTTTCTGATGCAAACTTGGTTTTAAAAAAGTGAAATGTTAGTTCCCTAAGTATGAATTAATGCTTTTCCTGGGCAGAAGATGGAAATGTCAACTACAAAGTAATGGTGCTTATTTTGAGTTGGCTTTTTCAGTGGAAAGACACACATATGCTTTTAAAAATTTGACTATATTGTCTCCAGTATTCTAGCATGGAAATTTATGTCAGTATGGTTAATGTTTTTAAGTGACAGAGGGAATTACCATTTACATAAAACATTTCTGAACAGCATTAAAACTATACTGATTTCTGTTTAAAAGTAGGTCTGTTTAAAGTTTAGGTCCTGCTGGGGTTGGTACACAGAGGGGACACAAATCTTGGCTCTGGTACTAAGTTTAGCAGGAATGGAAGCAGATGCGCCCCTGAGTGTGCCAAGTTAGAGCCTTTGGTTCTGACTTGCCCCTGTTTATTTGAGTTGGGACAGTGCCAAGATACTGTCTGAGGCTGGGTGGGTGCTCACTACCTGTGTACAGTATGTGCCTACCTGCTTAATATCCATGTACTCTCCTGGATGCATACAGGACAGGTGGGAAATGGTCATGGTAATTGTGGATTTCAGTGCAGGCACAGACTGTAACTCTCTCAGGTCCTCTGATATTGTGGGGTGGGATGCTCCCACGAGCCTCTGTGATGCCATGGTCCTTCTGGTGAAGACATGGAAGTGTGAGATTCGCTTCAGGGGAATCTCTCAGCAGAACACCAAGTGCTGCTGTTACTTGAACTTATTTGAACTAAAAAGGATAAACATAGTATTGTACGTAACAAAGCAGAGGAAGTAATTTTGCATGAAATGTTAATAGCAAATATGTTCAAAATAAGTCCATGGATTTCTCTTTGTCAAATATGAACTAAGGTAAGATTTAAAAGGTCACTGTGGGCTGAGTTGAGGTTGAACCTAATTTCCCCTGAGGCTGCTACAGGGGCACCAAGAGATAATGTTCCTCCTGCTCTGCAAATCTGAGTGTCTGGAGAGATGTTGCAGGCCAGTACTTGCTGTGTTGGTCTCTTTTTATCCAAGTTGGGTCTTTGCTGGGACTTCATTTGCTCTGAGCAAGAGAGGAGTTTGAAGTGTGGTGCAGGCAGAAAATACTCATCCCAAACTCTTTCTGCAGAACCTGTCAGCTCCTTTGATTTGCAAGTATTTGATTGTATTTTTGCTGTTCATCAACGTAGTGAAACTTCTACCATCTTAATTCTCTTGGTCAGTTTTACAAGAGATGTGGAAGGCCCGAACTTCTGTGAATAGGACAACATAGAAAGTCCTATTGTGTTGGATGTCCTAAAAAAGTCTTGTTCCTTTCTCAGAGATTCACTGGCAGAGAGCTGCTGACTTCTGTACCCAGAGGTTTTTTGAGAAAAAAGAGTAGAGCTAGAGATTATTTTTATACTTTGAAAGATCAACTGTTGAGATCATACTTGGACACAACTCTTAATCAATTCTTTTGTAAGTGAAGCCAGTATGTGCTGAAGTATTCACTACTGATGTGTGGGAATTAAGTTACTTTTAAGCTGTCCTGAAAATCACTTTCTCCTTGTAAAGTATGAAGCTGTAAACAGGGTTTATGTCTTTACAGTGTCATATTCAGAAGCAGCCTTACCCTTTGGTTGGGAGGGACATCTGGGAGTTAGAATATCTTTTAGCTGTTCCAGATGCTTTTTGACTTGCTCCCTTGACCTTTTCACTGCTCAGTATTTCAGCCCCTGAGACTTGTCAGCTGTTCTGCATTTCTTTGTCCATCTTGCATCACTTGACCCTTCAGCTATCAGAGGCTCTTCATGGCCTTCTCTGTAGTTTCATGTGCTTCTCCTGATAGTTACAGCTGATTTTCTGATGTCTGCCATTTAGCATTGTCAGTTTTGCAGAATGCGACCCTCGAAGTGGAAGTCTGGCAGAAACCTAAAAGATGAAGGACCACTCCATTCTAATCACAGTATCATTGAATAATTTTGAGTTGGAAGGGATGTTTAAAGGTCATCTAGTCCAGCCTCACCTGCAGTGAGCAGGGTCACCTTCACTTTTCCAATCGCTTTGGTAGCAGCAACCTTGTCTTACAACTGTGTGCTACCACATGAGGAAAAACCTGATGGCATTATATGCATGATAGGTAACATGCCAAAAGCCTAACAAAGGACAGTTATCATCAGAAATTGTTTGTTAAGTTCTTCAAAACCTATTGCTGTGACATTTTGCAGTCACTCCTAAATTAGACATGGTATAGCTATACTTGAGAAGAGATACCCAGACAGATTGTGTGCAAATGTCTGCCAGTTACATAAGTCTTCTACCAGTGGAGTCCAACTCCAGAGTCCATCAACAAAGGTTCAGGAAGTGATGGAGAGAACAAAGTGTCCTTTCTAGGTGTCAGAAGGCAATCTGTGATGAGCAAAGTGCTCTTACCTGTGCAATTCCATCATGCCTTCTGCTGCTACAGCAGTGGTGTGAGGACAAGAAAGGGTTTGCCTGAAAGCTGCTGCATAGATTTCAACAGAATAGGACTGAATGGCAAGGGCAGCAAAAGTTAAATCTGTGACAGTTACTCCAAATGCCAGTCTGACAGTGTGTGATGCTGCACTAACAGAACTGCTGCAGCTGCTTTGCTTTAACAAAACTGTGCACATGTATACTAACACCACCCATGATCACAGAAAATAAATATACACACACAAAAGTGGATGTTTTCAAAAGTGCTGGACAGGATTTGTTAACAAATTTCCACTGTAACTCACAAAAGTTGAATGCCTTCTTATATTCTTTATAAATCCTGTAGTCCCATTTTATTTGGGCTATTTATAGCTGTGCTTGAATTCCTGTAAGGAAACAGTAGGCTTGTAAAGGTCTGGCTAGTCTAGGAGTATCTGTTAGACAGTTCTGGCATGGAATAGCAAATCAGGTACTAAAGAGTTGTATTTGACCAAGACCTCAAATTTCTGGCAAAATTACTGTGTCTTGGTTTTCGAACTGATCCAAAATGTGTTGAAAAAGTAAAGGAATCTTTCCCTTAGCTTCACCAGGCAGTGAATCTCACCTGCTGCAGTCTGACTGCTGGTAACTTCTCTCACTGGTTTTTATTGCCTAAGGAGTAATTATTTAGGCCTTGGAATTAAAATTATTTCACGCAAAAATATATTCAGGTTGTCCCTGTTAGGACAAAAGTGAGAGTGAGAAATGCACAACAGCCGGATGGTCTGTGACTAGGAATGTTACTGCCAGTAGTACAAGAGGTTTCTCAGATGCCTCAGGAAACTTTGGGGATAAAAATAATGTCTGTTCTAAAAGTTTGTGGAGGAAAGCTACTGGCAAGTGCACTGCTGCAGGTTTTGGAAAAGAGCAAGACAGGAATGCTGTAAAATCTGTCCTTGCAGTGACAGAACATGAGATGTGCTCCTTGCCATGTAAAAATGGTTGCTAAGCACAAACAGAAAATTGCCTCTCTTAGTAATTATGTTTTTACCTTTTTGACATGTCTTTTCCTTCCACGTGCAATGTCCCATTGACACAACAGATGAGTAGCAACTGATTTGAAGTACCCTGATGGTGGAAATAGGCCAGTCTTTTGCTTCCGACAGCAATTGCTCGCAAAGGCGTGCCTATATTGCAGCAGAGATTCAGATGTCTTGGGACATCTTACAAACAAGATGAATGCTGACAGTGTTTTCACATACTAAATGGTTTGAGGAAGTTGTTACTCAGCAACACTAAATAAAAAAATAAAAGGAAGCCTACTGGGAAGCAGCAGCAACTCTGTATCTGAAAGACACTGATAACCTTAAACTCAAGCACTCTACGCTTTGTATAGCTCATGGGAAATAAGTAGAGGACCCCAAAATTAGACATCACTTGGAAAGTGGTGTAAGTGTATATAGAAACATTGTGTAACAAAGACTTTTATGAATTTTGCATGTGTGTATGTGTGTATATGTATTTGACAGATATGTTCATCAATAACCAAGCCAACTGCTGCTGCAAAATTGCAGCCTTTTACTGGCTGTCAGTGTGTCTGGTGTGGAGAAGTCATGTCTGTGCAGTGTTGTGTTTGCCTGTCCTTTTGGGAGAGCAAGGGAATTAGATGTTGGGACAGGCTGCAGGAGTGGGGTTCTGGCACAGGCACTGTGGTGGCTTCTCACGTTTATCCATTTTGTGCTGTGCTGCCATGGGGCTGCAAAGAACAGCATTTGAGCAGTGGCAGAGATGGAGAGTTACTGGAAGTGAACTCTGCTGATGTTTTGCATGCTTGAAATGTGCTGTCTTGGCCTTGAGAAATTTCAGTGAGAAGAAAAACGTTGACTGCAAACCACTAGGGTTTCTTGCCAAACAGATCATCTTCGTGTAGCCCTGTGACTATTCTTGTAACTGGATATGGTGTGCTTTAATGAGTTTCTCTGACTATTTCCTGGCAAAATGCTGGGATCTGGGGGGCTGTCCAATTCCATAATTAAAATATTGAGTGAGTGGTAGCTGAGGAGAAACACTTCCCTGCTTTCTGTGCCTGCCACCGGCATAGACCTTCCACATTGGCAAGGAGAATGCAAGTGCAGTTACTGGCCTTCTAGACAGGCTAGTGAGAGAGGCAAATGCCTTGGGAGCAGAAAAGGGTTGGATGGAAGCCAGCGTTGGTGAATGGCAGTGGTCTCCATGAACCAGGAGATGTTGATGCAGAGCCAGTGTGTGTCAGGGAACATTTCTCATTTTGTTTGCTTTGCACTCCGGTGTCCAGACAAGCCCAGGAGAGTGAGCCCACAGGCAGCCCCAAATGAATATATTGTATAGAATTTGTTCAGTTCTGGTCATTACCTAAACTGGAGGCTGGCCAAGTCAGTAGAGTTGACTCTGGCAGCAAGTACAAGTCGTGTTTCCTGTTCAGAAGATGAGTTTGAGGAATATTCTCATTTAGTGCTTGAAACTGCATGGCTCTCTGCCTCGTCTTATGAGACCGAGAGGACCTGGAGTGTGTTGATGTAATTCCACACTTTGTCATGTGTTGTTTACATACTGTTTGCACCTCACTGTTCCCTGCATCAGTGCCAGCACCCTGATATTTCTGCAATTTATTTTTATGATCTTGGTGTTGAAACAGCTGTAAAAACAAGTAGGGAAAGTGAGCCAGCTGCTGGAATTTCTGATTCCAAGTCTGGTTTGTAGTAGGCAGATATTGAAAGGGAAGGAGATATGAAAAACAACAAATAAACTTTATTTCAGGACTAAATACAATTCCTTTAAACCGAAACAAGTTAGGTGGCTGTATTTTTAACTGCTGAAGAGAATTAAATCACTAAATGAATTAAATAATACATCTTTTTTTGTACAGAACATATCCAAGGATATGCTAATGCTTTAAAGGAGATCTCAGAGTCCTATGTGAGATCTTGGGAGTGGTAGAACTGTCATCTCTCCTGCACTTCATTGCAGAAATAGAAATAGATAGAAGTTTTACCTAAGAGATGCAGATGTTCTAACATTTTCCTTGGCTAGATAGAATCCATATACTGGGACCGTATACTGGTGTCAACACCAGTGGCATGTGACTTTGTGAAACAAAATAAAGGAGTCTTTTTTCCAATCAGTCAATTGTTTTTGACTTTGGTATTTAGATTCTTGTTTGGGGTCCAAGTAGAATAGGCACCTAATGTCCTTAGGACTGCAGTGATACACATATCTGCTGTATTTAAACTCCTCCTTTTTTCCTGCCTTGAGGCTTGCCCAAGCAGCAGAGGCGATCTGATCAGCTTAGCAGTTGTGCACCAAGGAGCACAGCATAGCCTGTGGATGATGATTTTGTTCCTTTTTCAGTTGCAATAATTTACCTGCTGTTTACAATGCTTTCCTTAAAAATATTTGCTAATTCACTTTCTAAGGATGTGAGTTTGAGGGCTGCTTCTTGGCATCTACTTTGGTCCAGCCAAAGCCCAACAGCATCCAGGAGATTTCTGCTTTCATTCAAAAAACACCAATTTTGAGATGGGTGCATTTCCTTTTGGAGAAAGGTCAGTGTAGTCTGAGGACTTGTCAGCTGGTTCGTTCTTGTTCTTGCAATTGTAACCACAGGCACACAAAAAAAGTTCTTTTTGTCTGTTCTGCAGAGAGCCAGACACTTTTGTAGGGTTTGTGGGGACACTTGGCTCAATTAAATCTCACAGTACAAGTGTTCTGGGTGGTACTGGATGAATCCTAAAAAGGCAGGAGAAAGATTTCCTTTTTCTGGGAAGAATGCTGAGTGATTTAAGTTTTGATCCTGCAATTTGTACTTTGCTGAAACCTCTGTGCTTGTGCTGAGGCCCATTAACCTCAGTGGCACAGGGCAGTGAGGAGTTTTAATCATGGCAATCAGATTCCAGGATCCAGCCCAAAGCAGGGACGTGACAGCAGACTGTGTGTGGGTATTAAAAGAAAAAGCTGTGAACACTCAGCAGAGATGGCAGCTGGAGAAGTTTTTCCAAAGGTCTACTGCCTGCAGTGGCAAGAATATTTAATTCTTCTCCCAACCTGATATTTAGAAACAAGAAACACAGTACTACCTAGGAAGCTGTCTTTTCCAGGCCCTGACAGCTGTGCAAGCTCCTGACCAGGCAAGAAAGCTTGCCAGTGGTAGTCTGCAAAGAAATGAAATGTGTTGTTCTTCAAGCACTTACAGACAGTGAAATTTCACACCTGATTTTGCACACTGCTGTGTTTGTGGTCATAGACACATTTTATTCTGTTTAGGTATGCACTCTTTGGAACATAGAGGTTTTGGTTTGATTTGTATTTCAACTGGAAATACCAGAACTTGCAGCTCAAAATCCTGAGTTTGTTGAGCTCAAAACTTAATAGGGGATCAGGAAAAGACTTCTGACCATGAAGGTTTAAGCACATTACAAAATGACTATATGTACAAACTCCATCAGTAAGAGTCATGACTGTCCAGAAATGGTTAAAAAGTACAGTTTTAATAAGGGCAAAATGCCACCTGAAACTTTGTCGAATTTAATTCCACAATTCAGCTCTAGTTTTGACAGTTCTTGTGCCTTAAGTTGATGGGCCAAATTCTGCATGATGTGCAAAATGTCTGTAATAACTTCCTGGACACACTCATTTCAGTCAGTAGGTGCTTGTATGAGGTGCTGTGCAACTATTCTTGCATTTACTGTCACTATTCCTTTAAATGGACTTCAGTGAAATGAACAACAATAAGAACAAAAGCCTGGTTTGTCTGGTGGGGTAAAATTAAGCCTTGGTGAAGCAGAGGCTTTTTTAACTTTGCCTGAAATCCCCAAACCTGCCCAAGAATTTTAAATGGGAGGGTCCAGTAGTGAGAAGCATGCTGCTTTCCTTAGTCTGAGGAAGTACTGCAAGTTCATTCCTTGCTACTGCCTGTGATCCAGCAGAACTCACCTCTAGAAACAGCTGATGTCTTCAGTGCTGGTCAAAATGTCTTGCACAGCACTTGAATGAAACTTCCTGCCTCTTGCCTGCTTTTTAGCAGTTCATTATTATTATAGTATTTTATAGTGAGTAATAATTCAGCTGATGGGGTGCTATTATGAGAATAAGCAGGCAGATGGTAAATGCTTTTGTAGCACAGTTTTGTCGTTGAGGCATGTTTCTTTTCCAGCTGGTGTTGAAAGGAGTGAGTTACTGCCTGGATAATAATCTAATTATTCTACCTTTTCCTCTTGTTTGCCCAGCAGGAGAGTTGCCCATTCCCAGTATGGAAGAACACAATGGCTCTTCAGAGACTGCTGCCCTGAGCCAAGGGCGGCACGTTGCCATCAAGTGTGGGTGGCTGCGGAAGCAGGGGGGCTTTGTCAAGACCTGGCACACGCGCTGGTTTGTGCTCAAGGGGGACCAGCTCTACTATTTCAAAGATGAAGATGAAACCAAGCCCTTGGTAAGTGAATGGAGGAGATGGGTTGGGAGGTGAGGGAGAAGGAAGTTTATGAAAGCAGAATTGTCTGGTGTTTAAAGGGCTGAAGTTTTCCATCTCTGTCACTGGATTGGATGTCACAGTATTGGATTTGGGATTTTGGCCACAGTGAACACAACACTGAGTCGGGCTGTGGCAGTTAGTGTGGTTTCCCCATCAGACTCATTTCTAAAACTTCCTTTTCCAGGTCAGGTTTTCTCATTTCTGCATTTCAAAAGGACTGAAGTATACAGGAAATTCAAGTAGCAAAAATCAGTCAGATGGACTTGAGAAAGATTAATAAGCTGTATTTGAAAAGATACTGCTTTTGTTTTTTTCTTCCTCCTGCTTACAATGCAGAGTATCTCTCCTGTGTGTCTTCCCAAATAAGACTGTAGCCTGAATACATTGCCATCTGTAATATGGAACATACTAGTGTCTGACTGCCTGTTTCTGTTGTGGAGATTTATTGCTCCTTAATTCTCATCTCTTTTCCTATTTATTTAGCTTTTTCACCATAATGCTTTAGGGCTGCCTATCCCTAGGGAGCCATATGAGTAGAGTTTGAATAGTGCTGTCTCTTGGGTCAGGGTAGGCCTGAGCCTCTATGATAGTAAAGATCTCCTGTGAGCACATACAGGGGTATGATAGTCTTATGTATTCATGATTTTCCAGATATTTGTGACTTTAGAAGAAAGTGAGTTACTTCTGCATGTGATATGGTAACTACACTTGTATTTTTTACGGCTACTAAATTTGTGATGGTCTGTCTTTATGTGGAATTTCACAGGGAGTTCTCAGAGATGTAAAACCCATCTAACTGAGCTTCCTGTATGGAACAGGTCATGACACTTGGTCAAGCTTTACAGCTTGCATTGTGTTGCACATGTTAAGAAAAGTATTCAGTCTTGAGGTAATTGTTTCCGAAGTATGAGTTAATTTGTAAGTATCTATTTCATAACCTTGGTAGCTGTTTTCCCATATAAATTATCTCAAATAGTATAGGTTGATTAACACACTGCATATTTTCAAATTACATGTTAGGATGACTACTTTGAATATGAAATAGCTGATAATTTCCTGGGAAATACAATTTATTTTCCACTAGGTATATTTCGTTAATCAAGAGTGTAAAAAGCAGACATCAGAATAAAATGTTTGTGGGCTAGATCCTGGGTTTCCAGAATATAACTCTGCTTCCTAGCTCTTGGTATCTGGCAGTATGTTTGCATGCAAAGACTTGATGGCTTTCTGAGAGGTGGCACAATGCTGTGTTGCATGGAGTTTTCTGTAGCCAAGTTATCTTCTTGTCCATCTGCTGCTGACCTGTGGAAGGGCTTCAGAAAATCCTGTTGACTTTGCTACTTCCCTTTTGTGGAATGGAGGTAGTGATTCTGATCTGATACTTGTGATAGGTTAGTTAGCAGCTTATGAATTAGCTAAAAGCTTGTTTGAATTTTCCACTTTAGTCTCAGGTAAGTTCATAAAGACACCTAGAGATACAAAGTGGGGTGGGAAAAGTGCTGACAGAACTGTAACTTAAAATATGCCAGTAGGTTTGGAAAATTAATGGGCCTGTCCAAATTAGAATCAGTCAATATCTCACCTTTGTGTAGCTTTTGGAATGTTTCTGAAGCAAACTGCACAAGTGTCAGTGCCTGAAATATGTCCCAGGTTCAATGCCATATACAGAACGATTTTTTTCCCATTATATTGAAGGGTATGCTGCATTAATGTTAACGAGAAAATCACTGTGACCTTCTGGGAACCCTGTTGTTCTTGCTGTGGAGAGGTAAAGCAAAGAACTCCACTGATACCATGAATTTTTAGTACATAGGGATATCATTAGGAAATGGCAAGTGGTATTTTGTTATATTGGATTGTATTTAGGATAAATACCTCTTTGTTTACTACTGGATTGTACAGTCTGTACAATGTAAAAATGTACAGTAATTCTTTTAGACAATAATATAATGGCAGAAAGTTAATGAGGTTTTGTTCCAAATTAGATTGTAGTTTTTATTTTGCTTGCTGGTTGGTTGTGTTTGGAAGGAGGCAGAGAGGGGTGATTACTCATACTGAGGAATATTCTAATTGCCTACCTTGTGTATAAGTATATTCATAAAAGCTGGAAGAACTATAGCAGGAGAGGACAAGGCAAGCCAGTGAGCTTATATTCATAGCCTCATGTGAATTAGAGAAAAGCAGAATCCAGTTTGTGGTGCAAATTCAGCAGGTGTCCTGAGCACCAGTCTGCTTAACATTTGGGCTCGGCTTGTGTTCAGATATTACGGCATGATATTTGTGTTTTTGAAAGTGAGGGGAGATGTGAATGGAACTGAATTTCAAAAAATACTACCTGTGAGACTTATTCTCCGAGTGACTGAATATAATGAGAGTAAAGAGAAGGAGAAGTTTTTGTGTCTAAACCATCAGGGAATGCTTTGGAATTCCTGAAGCAGGCTCATTTTCCTGCTAGTAATAGAGATAGCTACTGCATATGCTTCAGTCAGTGTGTACACATCTCCTTGGTGTCAAGACTATTGAATTTAAAAGTCATTAACTATCAGTGTGAATGTGGGGAATTTTAAAATTATTTCACGCACTACCTTTGTTTACTATGTACTACTACTACTACTACTACTGAACTAGTCACAGAACTAGTGAACAACAACAGAAGAAAAAGGAGTGCACAGCTGTTAGTCTTACAGTCAAGGTCAGTGAATTGTCATTGGTTCTTTATTATCATCAAACACATGAATCTTTCCTTGTAAGGTTTTATCAGTAAGAATAGTATCTGTCTGTTGCTCTAATATCTCTGAATTCTCTCTGAGGATCTGGCAAAGATGACATTTCTGTTTACTGAAGATGTGTGTATGGATAGCAATAATCTAGTTAATGCCTGAAGACAAAAACCCCTAACAAATAAGTGAGCAAGGCATGTGAAGAAATAAAATCTGATTTGTGATAGATCTGTGTTATCTGTGCTTCTTGGAAGTGATACTGGATTTTGCTTTGTTAATTCTTTTTACTGTTTTGTGCTTTAGAAAGCTAGTATTATGCTAGATCTGAAGGTCAGCTATCCAAGCTTGAAATGTGGGCAGCTGAAAAAAATCAGAATTTAGCATTCCCTGTTCCACAGTACAGCTGTTGTTTAAATGCAGCCCATGAAAATGCATTTCTTGCTTTCTTCTCTCCTATGGCTGACTTCTCCAGCTGTGCCAGGTTGACATGGTCTTGATTGAAGATGGGAGGAGGAAGTCAGTGCCTGCTCAGTGAGCCATCATGCTTTTTCTGTGGTTTTGTGAGCAGTAGAAGGGAGATTTGAAGCATTGTCGTGTTGCAGTTTTGCTGTCTCACCCTCCCAGTGTTACTGAGGAAGTGGGAGCCAAGCCTGGTAACCTGTACTGATGGAGCATCACTGGTATTAGGTTGTAAATGAAGAAGAATGCACAAGCTCATCCAGTCTAAACAGCGTGGTAGATTTAGGCACCTCTTTAATGTTGTTGTAACTCAGCTTGGTTTATGGACTTGAATTTGAGGTGTGCACAGTAGAGGTCTTGAAGAGCTATGAAGTAGCCTTCAGGAAATACTTGGTGTATGCCCGAAAGTAGAAATTAATCTGCTCTTTCAGTTTATATCCCATCCTGAACATTTTGCCATGAGTTTTTATCCTCAAGATCTTATTAAGCTCTTAAGTGTTTGGCTTAAGTAATGCTGAACAATATTCAGTGGCTCACACTGTCTAGACCATGGGATGGGACAGCAAATTGAAGTGGGAAAGAGTCAATGTTAAATGTGGCATTTGAATTGGTCGTTGACTGAAAGTGAGTTAAGTGGCAGCTGCAATCCTAAGTACAGGTTGCTGTTTTGTCTATGAGGCCGAGACAGCCTCTGATGTACAAACAGAAAATATTTTAAAATATTACTTTCTGGAAAAATCATAGAATGAATCATTGGATGGCCTGGGTTGGAAGGGACCTTAAAGATCATCCAGATTTAACCCCTTGTCACTGATGTCCACTGGGACTCTGAGCCCCTGACCACTACCTTTTGGATGCAACAGTTCAGCCAATTCCTTGTCCACCTAAGTCCAGCCATCAAATCCACCTCTCTCTGATTTAGAAGAATGTTGTGGGGGATGGTGTCAAAGGCTTTACAGAAGTTGAAATAACTGACATCTGTAGCCCCTCCCTTGTCCACTGATGGACTCACTTCATCACAGAAGGCCACTGGGTTGGTCAAGCAGGATTTGCCCTTGGTGAAGCCGTGCTGGCTGTCCCAAATCACCTCTCTCTCCTCCATGTGCCTCAGCACAGCTCCTAGGAGGATCTGTTCGTGATCTTCAGGCACAGTGCTGAGGCTGACAGGTCTGTAGTGCCCAGGGTCCTCCTCTCAACCCAATGTTTCCCTTTTTCCAGTCACCTGGGACTTCTCCTGTCTGCCATGACTTTTCAAACACCATGGAGGCTGGCTTGGCAACTACATCAGCCACTTCCCTCAGGACTCTGGGATGCATCTCATGGGTCCCATAGACTTAGGTACATTGAGGTTCCTCAGTGGTCATGAGCCTGATCTTTATTTACAGTGGGAGGGACTTTGCTCCTCCAGTCCCCATCCTGGTGTCCTTCTACTTGAGAGGTGTGATATGGGAGGCTGCCACTGAAGACTGAGGCAAGTAAGTTGTTGAATACTTCAGTCTTCTCCTCATCTGTTGTTACCAGTTCACCAGTATTGTTTGTTGGGGTGGGTACACCTTTGAACTTCCTTTTCTGCTTAATGTACCTGTACAAGCCCCTCTTTGTTATTCTTTGCATCTCTTGCCAGGTTCAGTGCTTCCCATTTAATGCAATTTGTGTAAAAATTTCATTGACAGATAAATCAATTTAATAGCATTAATAGGAAACTTGATAAATTACAGTTGCATTTTTAAATTAAAATAAAGCTTCTAATGAATGTAAATAGAAATTACTATGATAATTACATAATTTGTATTTTAGCTCGTCAGTAGGGAAAATCCTTTAGTATTAATATTGAATAAGATTAAAGATGGAGCATCATGGTTCTTTATAAGTTAAAAGGGAATGGATAACTTTTCTGTGTGTGGGGGAAAACCTAATTGTACATGCACTTTAAAACTGCATCACAAGGAATGTGATCTCTCCTTGAAGCCTAGAGCATTTTCAGTCAGGGAGATCAGAGTATGCACTCTGGTCCTTGCCTCTGGAAGGCAACAAGTCTTTATGTAAATACTGATGAGCAGTGCCGCAAGTGAACCAGCTTCTCAGTACATTTTGCTTTGAGTTTTAAGAGCAGCTCTCTATGCAGTCTTGCATAGGGAAGGATGTGAAGCACCAGGTCCTTGCATGCTTGGTTTTGTGGGCCTTGCTCAAAAATCCACCTTTCACAAAGCCAATTCAGGTTCAGGGACTTGATGTGAAAAGAGCAAGGAGTGTCCAAGCCACTGACGGTTTTTTATTTTTCCATTTCTAGGCAAAACGCTTGCTGTTATTGTAGGAACCTAGAAACAGTTTTAGGATGGACATGTGCTATGGGGTGAACCCTTGCCTCTGCAAACCTATTGTAAACTGTAAAGAAGAATTTAATCAAATGAAATTATGCAGATGGCACAAGAAATGTGGGGGTTTGATAGAGAAAGATGTTTCTCAGGAATTTCATTTGAAGCTCCATGTACTGGATGTAATTAAGTAGGATTTTCTTGACATCAGTAGTGATGTTTGCCAGTAATCAAATCTATTTGCCAGAAAGACTTTCTGCTATTGGCTGTTGGGTAATGGTGCATACAGAACTTAAAAAAAAACAAACAAAAAAGCCTCTAAGGAAATCTGTCAGAAGGCACACCTTAAATAGCTCATATGAATGCAATGGAATGGAAGGATGTCCAACACACCTCAGATGCGTGTTTTGAAAAAGTCAGTCTGGAGTGTTACCTCTTCTTTATTTTCTTTCTCCTTGTGGTTTTTGACTTTGTGTAAGCTCTCTAAAGTAAGGTACTGCTTGCTGCAGTTTTGCATGTCATGCAACCTGGAAACAGAGTTTGTGCTAGCCACGTGTTCCTGGTGTAGTGATACTTCCTGTTTTTTGAAACACTTAGTTAAGGAAGAGAGCCCACTGTGTCACATACCTTTCCATTGGTGATAAGTGCATTTTTTGCCTTTCTGGTCATTCTTGAGCTCTGTTCATTGTCCATAATGTCTTGCAAGTTTTAAAGAGGAAATTTAACTGATTGAGTTTGCTGTAGGGCAAGAAGAGCTATATCTTGTCTGATTGTCACTAGCAGTGCTTTTTATGCTTCAAAACTGCTTTGGGCCCTTTTAATGGTTTTTTTAGTCGGTGGCTCATCAAATATATTAATGTAAGCAGGCTTCTGCAACTAAAGCAGTGAAATTTCTGGAACACAGGAGTGCTTACTGAAGGCTAGGTCTTAGCTTTTACGTACAGTAGCAAGTTCTGCTGTTTCTAATACTTTTGTAAGTTTTTAAATAATTTACTGCTGCAGGTTTCAGCAGCTTACTTGTAGAGACAGATTTTTTTTTTTACTGCAATGACTTACATAAGTTCTTTTGAAGATGTAATACATTTTGGTCAGTAGATACCCCTGGGAATTTTGTACATGAGAGATGAGTGTGATAAGGCTGAGTTTATTTGAAACCAGGGTGTTCATAGTGCCATTATTCTGTTGTTGGGGAAGTGTTTCTCAAATTCACAGGACTGAATTTCTGTTCTCAGCCTGAGACAAATAGCAGCAAGATCCATCGCTGAGGTACTTAATTTGGATGGGATCAAATTTCAACTTTAATCCCCTTTTCTGATTCTTTCAGATCAAAAGTGTGAATTTCAATTTTCAGTAGTTCTTTGTCTTGTTCCTTTAAAAACTTTGAAGTCCTTGGGCTCAGACCTGTAGGAGTCTTAAAAATTTTCATGGGAATAAAAAAGGTTTCTCCTCCAGCATGAACTAGCACATTAATTACAGAAGTGTTACTAAACACTGTGCAAGGTTATGGATTCTGTGCTAAAATCAGGAAGTTCTTGCTCCACGCTTTGCTCCAGCTTATGCAATGGGAAATGCAGTTCCCCTGTGAAGATGGCTTTTAGGTTTCAGTGCAATGCAAGAGGTACTGAGTGTCTCTTTTAGTCAGCTTTGCATGTAGCAGTTGTGTCATTGCTGTGACTGTACTGGCAACATCTGTAAACTGCTCTATCCCGCTCTTATACCAATTTAAATTTGTGCCTGCTTCATTCCCAAGGGCTTGTAGCTTTTCAT
Organism: Climacteris rufus; assembly: GCA_013398175.1. Lineage (NCBI taxonomy): Eukaryota > Metazoa > Chordata > Aves > Passeriformes > Climacteridae > Climacteris > Climacteris rufus. The sequence continues at coordinate 896,573 of VZRZ01007137.1, read as the reverse complement.
TCTCCCTGAACTCGACAGAGTTTTCAAAACAGCTCTCAGGTGCAGTCTTTATCCTTCTTGTATTGCTGCTGTTCTCTTTCTTCATATCGAGCTCTGGCTCCCACTTTTTCTGGGTCTTCCTTTGCCTCTGAATACACTGGCTGGTGAAATGACTGTCCCCCTCCTCTCCCAGTGCCTGTAACATTCCTAAAGGGCCAGCTGTATGGTTGTTGCTCTCTTAACATGGTTCAGTGTCTCCATCCCTTTTGACAATTTGGAAAATATCAGATTAAATGTTTGCTTTCCTACTTCCCATGCCACCAGCAGTTCCACCAGGTATCTGAGTAAATCTTCAGTTTAAACTAAATCTAAAACTTGTGGTTTTTGTAATCAGCCTCTTTAATGCGTTTTGACAGCCACATGCCCCAAAACAAAAACAACACTGGGCCTAGATGCTGTGCAAAGCTGAAAACGTGTTTGTCTCAATTTAGGGTTCAGAAAACCGGTCCAGTGACTGAATTTCAAAATTCACTGAGCTGGGATAGTTTTGTCAGTGCGAAGTGTGACATTTCATTGTGTTTCAACTTGTGCATTCCACTTGGACTTCTTGTTTTTACAACCAAACTAAAAATGCAGGATGGTGAAGAAAAGATGATCCCACGTGAGTCTGCCTCTTTGTGTGGCAGGCAGTACAGCCTGAGGTCCTCTTCCAAAGCTATTTGGGAACAATAAATACATGTTCCCAGACGTCTGTATCTTTAATCAATCCAAACTGGGAAATTAGTTTCCGTAAATATTTTTGTAATAGAACAAAGCAAAAATGGCTCGTGGCACTGACTGAAAATGCCAGCACCATTGACCCTTGTGTGCACTCAGAGCTGAAGCTCTCGAGTGTGCTACCATGTGTTGTATAAGCTGTGTAATTAGACTCAGCCAACACCTGCTGTTAGATGGGAAAAGAGAGGCGCTCTAATAAGATGTAAACTGGCCAACAGCTTAATTTCAGGCCTTGGCTGCCAATGCATCTGCCTAGTCCAAATGTTGGGAGAGCTACCCCCACCTTTCTCTTCCTGGGACCAGGGAACTGGCTTGTTTGTAATAGCTTGCTAAGGCTCATGTTCAGCCCTTAGTGTGCTTCATTGCATTTCATGGATGAGCAGGACTTCCAAATGTAAGGGACTGCTCCATGGTACAGAGCTGCTTTTCCGTGGTGGTGGGGCTGCCAAGTCTGTAGCTGTCTTGAGCCCTGCATTTGCCATTGTGCTCACACCATCTTTCCCTCCCTCCTTTCCTCTCTGTTTCTGACTCATGCCAGGGTTTGGGACAGGGAGGCAAAGGGAGATACCATCTTTCTTCTTTTCTCTGTTGGCTGCCAGGTGAAAAATGCATTTCTGGTGGACTTCTCCTCATGTATATTTAACTGTATATTTAACAGGTTGCTGAAGTTGTGTGGTGGGGAGTAAAGATGGTGTCAGGCTGCTGTTGGTTAAAAACATACGTGATGTTATGCTGGATGGCTGTTAGTGATCATATTCTTTACTACCACCTTCTTGTCTGAAAGACACTTATCTAAACTCCTAATCCTGTCAGTGGTTTTGTATGATGAACTCCAGTGCAGTGCCTTTTGTCATAGTCAGTCAGACAGCAATGGTCTGCTCTAGATGTTTCTCATTAGCTTTCCTTGTTTAATAGCATCAGTAAAGCAACTAACATGAATACTGCTACACAGCACATGTGAGTCTATGAGATAAAATTCTGTGAAAACCAGTCTCCAAACTAATCTTTAAGTAAATTTAATGCTTTCTTTTTCAGAGAATGTGGAACCTTAACTGTTGTGAAAGTTAATTTTTTTTCACACTCCATTAATTTGGACAGCAGAGGCTATGTGCTAAGTTTGTCTTGTTTTAGGGTAATACCTGGGGTAATGAATAGATAAGAATGTTTTGTTTCGGAGTCTTAACAGTTGAAATTCAGTAACACATGATCAACTCATAACCTGAAGCTGCTGCTGGTAGCTTCTAGCTTAGCACATGCTCTTAAAAGAATGTTTGAGATGGGGTGAAGTTGTTTTTATTGTGTAGCCTGTCGTTAATGTCCCTAAATAAAGAAATCCTAGGTGTATTTCTTATTTCCTTGCATATTGCTAAGGGATTTACTTAATGTTGTTGCTGTCATAACTAAGAACTGATTCTAGCAATTATTTTTAGCAGCATTCATGCAAATGCTCTGATTTCAGCTTGATTCAGCTGGACTGCATAAATGCTCTTGTGTGAGCTTGGGCTCATCACATGGAAAATGAAATGAATCCTGTGCAGGTTTGAACACAGCAACATGGTGAAGATGTGCTCTGTAACACGGACACTGTGGACAAAATAACCTTCCTGTGTGTGTTGGTTATTAGAGCCTTTGGGCTGCCATGTGTTCCCTGACGAGCTGAGCCAGACAATTCAAATCCCTTCACGCAGAACAAGTTTATGAGAATGGCCATCACAGGTGGTATTTGTGTTGGCAGCCTCCGAAGGCAGTCCAAGGGTTGACTAGGAACAGAAGTAGCTAAATTAGCTTCTAATGCTGGAGGGACATCCTTTCCAGCAGGCCTGCAGCACAGAAGTTGAACTAACAAGAACTTTTTTACTGCCTGGACTGCAGAATAAAATCCATTAAAAGTCTATGCAGCTACCCACAAAGAACTCCTGCTTTGAGTGAGTAATTGCAGTGTTTCCACTCTTTTACTCTTGAACAATAACCACAAGCAGTTGAGGAGTACTAAGGACTTGCATAGGCACAGGCATGTGTTTTGGAAGCTTTGACATGAGCCAAGCATTTGTGTAGTGATCTGGTCATGCAGGTGATAGAAAACAGACACAAAGCTGTGATTTTAAGTATATGAGCTGATGCTTTAGTAAACCACTATATGTGCGTTTGCCAGAGTACAGTGGGGATCTCAGAAGGATCTTTTTTGCCTGATGGCTCAGCAGTGTAGTCTTTCTTCACCTAATCCATAGTTTTCACCTGTTTTAGGACTACTCATTTGTCCTTTTTTTTCCTTTTGTATTTCCGTGGCTGTTGCTTCAAACTTCAGTTTTCCTTTCTTCCTGCAAGGAAAGGCAATATGGCAGGCCTGCTTTAGATTGGAGGGATGACTCTTTCAGCCTTAGAATAGTGCTGGACATGTGGAGGATGGGGAGCAATTAAAAGCCTGGATGCATTGTCCTACTCTATTAATTAGTGTGTTTCTGTCCTTATGCTGTGAGGAATACTGAAGCCACTCCTTAGGCTGCTCATTTGTCTTTGGCAAGGACCAGCTCCTTTTTTTGCCTGTTTAATCAGAGATTTAGGAGCTTAAAAATTAATTTTTAAAAACACAAACACTCTAGTGGGAAGAACAAAAAAAGGCAACTGCTTGAAAGAAGTGGGGAATTATATACATGTTTTGGAACCCAGTGAGAACGAGATACATGAAGTTTTTTTCCTCTTCCTTCTTTGCCCTTTTCTCACTTAAAGAGCAATAACTAATGCTTCATGTCTGAAGAAGAGATTTAATATTTTGTGTGGGAAAAGGATATTGTTAAAAGCTTCAATCTGTCATTCCTATTAAAGTTACTATTTGCCATAAACTTCCTAGTGTTAAGATGCCAGATTTCCCAGCATTCCCTGGACTTGAAAGTGATACTTATCCCATTGTGTACCAGCCATTACTGGAACTGTTGAGCTTTTGCAAGCTAAAAATGTGTTTAGCAAATAATGTATATGTTGTGTTTCTCTTGGTATTTTTTCTGCAAATGAAGCTGTTGCTCAGTACACTTTATTATAAAACCTTTAATTTCTAATGCAGAGTTACTAACAGTATCTTGGAGTGAGCTTCACAGCTTTCCTCGATACCTTTTGTTGAATGCAGTATTACCTCTTCATTTGCATACTCTTAAACCCGATGTATCCATCTAGTTTCTTGAAGTGAGGCAGATGGTGTGCTACATAAACCAGCTTTTATGTGTTACAGACATAATCCCTTTCAACAGGGAAAATATTGCCTGGAGGATCTTTTTTGAGAAAACACCTCATGAGAAACCCTAGCCTGATTGGTATTTGTTACAGATCCTGCTAGCACATCTCTGAAAAGGAGAGAGAAAAAAGACAGACTGAGGTCAATTTGTTTTCATAATGCCTTACATAAATGTTTAAGAGCGGAGACCTTGGCCTTGGGGAGAGGTTGGATGAGACATACAGTGGTGTTGGGAAAGGAAAGGAGATGTAACAATGTGAAGTTTGCTGTGCTGTAACCTCCTTCGTGCCTCTCCAGAATGCCAGATCAGTCTCCGGAGCATCAAACCAACTTAATTTCCTTTAATGAAGTTGTGTTAAATTCCGTGCAGTATCCAAACTTTCCCTTCACCAAGTATCTTTGCTGGAGTGAAAAGCTCTCCATGAGGGTGAGGCTTAGCAAGATGTGTTTAATACTGAGCTCCTGAAGGGGAGGGTATGTTGTTGGCATGAGAGTTCACTGATCAGTCTGGAAGAAACCTAGTGATAGATTTCATTCACAGTCTAGCCTGTAAAACATGTTGCATTTAACTACTTTCAGATCAACAGAAGAGCTTTTTCCTTTTGCTCAATGGGTTTGATTGTTATTCCAGGTGTGTTTCTTCATTTTCTTTCAGTGTTTATATAATGTCATTTGTAGAACCAACACTATCTGGGAAGAAGAAGTACAAGTCATAGCTGAAAAATAAAACACAGAGATCCTATGTGTCAGCTTTTTAATTAATTTTCTGGCTAATTGCCTTTGTTTTTAATAGGTTAACCTAAGCTGAGGGTGGAGGGTACAGAGGAAAGTAAAGATTTGGTATTTACAATGTGATGATAAGAAGTGCATAAGGTAATTTTCTACCCTCTGGTTCATACCAAGGTGAAGGTAAAGCGTTTTATGAGTTAATCAAACTGTTCTGAGCCAGCTGGAGACACAGGCATTAATGTACTTTATGCTGAGGACATGTTAGAGAGGAAATCGTGAGGTTTTTTTTCCTTAAAATAATCTTCAGTTTCTATTAAAGCACTTGTTCCAATAAAAAGACTAAGTCTAGCAGACATCAGTGCTGTCACTGGTGGCTCTGGAGTGATTTCCATTGGGCAGATAAGGCCCAGTCCTTCTAACTTCTTCTCTGCAAGCTGGAGCTTTACATTTCCCAGGGCACTTGTGAGTTTTGACTGTGAAAACCCAGATTTTACTCAAGTGTGAAATCATCATTTTAGGACCCTTGGATTTTCTCACAAGGCCTGTTTGTGATTGTAAGAAACAGACTGCAACCAATTCTAAAAACAAACAAGCGTGCATGATGGCATTTGTTTTAACCTCTTTAGTGTAGTAGTTAGTTTAGTACACACAGTGATTATTTTGGTGTCCTTTTGCTACACTGGAAAGAAGTGTCCAATTAACTGAGTGAAGAAAACTCATCTACTGCTCTGAATGTTACAAAAGGCTGATTTAATGCTCAATCTGAGACTAATATCGTGAGTAGAGCTAATTGAGCTGGTTAAGCTGACATGAGGAAAACACAAAGTTAAAACTAATATCCCCATTCTTGGCTCACATTCACAACACAGCTGTATTCTTGGACTTTTTTAATATGTTGATTCATATGTAAGTACAGTAGTTTTTCTAATGGAGTGTTAATTAAACAGAAGGAGGGTCTGCGAGGTTAAGTTGTTGCTGCCTTTTCTGGTCTCCCAAAAGGTGACAGCATTGATACTTTCTGGTTGTGTCCTGCTGAAAATGCTGAGGTAATATCCAGAATAGCTGTATATGTGAGTGGTTGTTCTTTGGCTTGAAGAGACTTTGTGCTGGCTTAAAGCAGTGTTGTGTACTGAGTCTGTACTACACGTCTCTCCATGCCTTCCCCATTGCTGGGGACCCTGCTCAGTTTGCTTCCTCTGGGTGTAACTGAGTTAGAAAGCCAACAGGATCTGAAGTGCTGTTCAAAGACGCCATCTTTCAGAATTTAAAAGGGTTTCATTAGTTGTATGATTAATGTTTGCTGTTTTTACAAAAAAAAAAATTCTCCCAAATATGCCAATACTTCTCAAATACTTTCCTTCATAAATGTGTTGAAATGTGAGATGTTTAGTGCAGCTCTCAAAAGCAGTGCAGGATAATGCAGTTGTGTGATGTTGCCTCTAATGGCAGCTCTGTGACTCAGGTCCAGGGCAGTGATCAGCAGTTGTGCGTCTCCAGAGTGCTACCAGACCTCAGAAATGCAGGATGCTTTTCAGATTCTCTTCTCTTACTTGGAAAGGCTTGAGTTCACCAAAGGTGAACTCATATCTGTCCTTCTTAAGCTTTCAGGTTACCAAAAGAATGTATTACTGTTGAAGAGTGTACTTGACTGATATGTAATCTGCTAGACAGTGTCCATTCTGTAGTTTTGTTTAACTTAGATTGCTTTTTTTCACTTCAAACATCCACAGTGTGCTCTTCTCCCTCTGTCCCATTGCACTGTGCTTTGGGAGAGAAGCAGAGCTGGGAAAATAGGAGACAGGCAAGGCCCTTAAGTACTGTTCACCCTTGGCTTTCTCTGGCAGCATCCGTGTATCAGGACTGAGACCATCTGCAGGGCATGGATGATGGATTTCCATCACCCCTGTCCTGCCGTCTCTCTGCTGCTGGGAATGGAGTACTGGTGCAAAGACAGAGGAGATGCTGCCCAGTGCTGTGATTGCAGCAATAAAAATGCTTTGTGGATATGGTAGCTCAGATGTGAGCTAGTCAGGTTGATGTTTGTAGCTTACAGAGTCTAATGTGAGCCGGCAGAGCAGGCAGGGATAATTTCAGAGAGAGGTTAATTACATACGTGCAGAGCTGTGCGGTCTTTTTCAGATCAGGGGCTTGAATGTGGTGCTTGCTGTGAGAACTTGGATGTGAATGTAGAATTTGACCTTGGGAGGGAGGGTGAAGTGGTCAGAGGGGGCTCTATGAGAAAATTCAGCTGTGCTGTGTAGGCTCAAGGAATGTAACCAGAGATCAAGGGAAGAGCATGTTAAATGGGTGGCTGGAGAACTGGACCAGGGTTTCACAGCAGGTGTGGGGAGGAAGAGCTGAGCTTCCAGACCTAAAGAGCTGGCAGGACTTTCATTGTTAACCACAATTCTTCACATTCTCTGTTTTCTTCAGAGGATAATTATTTGCTTGCATTATTCTGCTTGGTTCACCTTGTGAGCACAGTGTACCTCTGCCAACAGCATTAGATTCAGCATTTGGCTTGTAGTGTTTTCCCATAAAAGACTTCAGCCTGTGTTCTCTGTTGTTTTTAAAACCTTCAGCAGCTCACCGTAGAGCTCATGAAGGTATGCTCTGTGGAAGATACAGGGAACAAAAAGACTTTTTTGCAGAGTGGTCTCTAAATCTCAGCGTGTAGACACTTCTAAATGAACATTCAGCATTAGAAAAATGTTAAACAAGCCAGATAGTAAAATGAGTTTTTAGAACAATACCCATGCTTCTCTCATATTGGTGGTAATGCCAGCAATGGGATAAATGGCTGCTGAAGAATGAAACCAGCTAAAGGCAACCCCCCTGCCAGTTATCCAGTGAGCTGTGTCCAGCAGGTCCCCAGTGCATTGCAAACATTCAGGAAGAGCATAAAGGCTTTTTATGTAGGGTGACTGTGAATAATGGATGCTATCCAGGAAAGAATTGCTGTGCATTGTGGAGTTTGCCCATGCCTGTGTAGTCAGCAAGAAGGTTCAATGATAGATTTCTCTATTAACTGCTTACAATGTTAATAATCCAGCTACTGTCTGTACAGCAGGAGTGGAGAGGTAGAAAGTCCATCCAGAGAGGAAAGCTGTGGTGTTCTGCTTTGAGAGATACAATGGTCAGGGTTGGGAGAGGAGAGGAGAGGAGGAGATGTCTGCAAGAGTAAGTACTGTGAGACAGCCTTCTTACTTGACCCAAAGGGTGATGTTGCAGGAAGGCAGGGTTCATTCTACCTGAATCACCTCAGGAAGAGATTACCTAGGGGGTACAATTATCTGTGTGAGATTTTGGGAAGTCCTCATAATGGCTGTGTTTCTCTCAAATAGTAGCAGTGTTGCCAGGAGCTGGGAATGCCATTATTGGCTGACTTCATCAGGGCAGTATGTGGAGGAGAGGGGGGAAGGAAGGTTTCAGAAAGGCTTGCTGAGCTCAGACTGCCTGTGAGTCTGGCTGGATTTTGGGCAGTGGTGGGGTTGAGCTGGGGAGGAGGAAAGAAGCTGTGCTTCTCCAAGAGAATAGCTCACGTTTAAGACTGTCTGAAAGGAAAATGCTGAAGATAGTATTTTAATGGAAGAGTGTTGGAGATTAGTCTTTTGACTTTATCTGAAGTGTAAGTGATCCTGCACGATGCTTTGAAGATCCAAGTTAATGTTATTTTCAAAATGAATGCAGTGTTTTTCTGTGAGCTCTAAGGAAACCAAAATTTTGGGGACAAGCCATTTTATATGTAGAACCTGGTAAAAGATCAGAAATAATTTTAAAACAGAGGCTCTAGGACCCAGATAGATAAGAAGCAAGCTTTGGCCTTTGGCCTTGCTTGTGTGCATAGAAGCAAAGGGAAAGACTAAGCAGTACAAGTTTTAGGTACATACATGCAGACTATGTATGTGCATCTCACACTTCTTTCTGGGGGTGGAAGCTGTGCACAGCCTATCTGACAGTGTTAAATGGATTTTAAAAGTAGGTCGTTCACCACCATTGCTTTGTTGGGTTTTTTTCAGGTATCCCAGCTTCACTTCATTGCAAACTTCTGCTCCAGCCTGATATCCCTTAATGACTCTTATAGCAGTGGTTACCAGTGTATCTACTTCTTTTCCAGCACGGGGGCGGGGGGAAGAAGGAGTGAAGTAGGGTTGGTGTAATGGATGGTAATATCACCATTATTTAAACAGAGACTGCATTCCATTTGACAAGTACTTTACTGGAAGTGTCTCAGTGTTTTCACGTAGAAGCAGAAAATTTTTTAGGATTTGTATCCAGCTTGACAGACAAAGCACTAGTTGAGTATGGTGAAAAGCACTGTCTGTGTCCAGCAAGTAAAAAGGGCAGGAAGCTGAAGGGTGTAGATTTGGACAAATGTCCATCCTTTAATGACCATCTGCCCTACCCAAACCTGGCAGGTATTGGAATGAACAGGAGAGTTTCTGAACTGTAGTTTCAGAAAGTTTTTCCCATTTAGGTAATTTGCAAAATGTATAAAGGCTCATGCAGTCTTCTGTTGGGAGAAATTTAGTATCCCAAAAAATTAGTATTCCTGAAAGGAAAAGCCTAGGCTTGTGGTTTTCAGATATTTTCAATATCCACAGTTAGTTTTAGTGTATGAGTAGTTTAATAAGCAATTTTTAGCTTAAAAACACTGCAAAATGTGACTAAAAGCAGGTAGAGGTAATATTTTTAATGGAATTTGAAAACAAAACTCAGTTGTATTTAGTATTTTGAAAATATACAGGCATCATTTGTGGGGGGCTTGTAGAATGTTAAAAAAATAATTAAATTGATTTGATGATCACTAATTTAGTTTCACTTGTAGATTACAAATAGGATGCACTGTGCATCCTTGTGCACTGTGTGTGGCACTGATTGTTGTCTAAGAGCCACAGACTGTAAGGGATGTGAAGTGGCATGCTAAAACTGTCTCATATAAGCTAAGGCGTTTTCAAAACTGTCAGGTGCATACATCGAAAAAAACAGGTGATTTAAGTCACCAGTGTTATGAAAGTTGAGACACTGATTTTTAATGTAGGTTGGGATTGTCATTTCAGGAGAAATTGCAAATGTTAGGCTGTCTTCAGCAAGACAGACAAATAAATAGTCCTGCATTTTTCTCTTTCAGCAGTATTTCAGAGTGAGTTCTAGGAATTGGATTTTTGTTGATGTCTGCTCAGGACCTGCCTTTTGGTGGGAAATAGAGAAAACATCCCTTGAGAACAAGGAATGAAAATTTTCGTGCATTGGGCATTTGCATGCACAAGGAGCCTAACCAGTTCTGTGAACATGGGCAGAGCAATGAGGTATTTTGTTTGTATCAAAGAACTTGGGGATACTGCAGTTAGCTTCCTAAAAGTGTTGTTTTAAACCCATGGAGTGTATTTTGTGAGGGACAAAGAGAGTTGAGCACCCTGCAGCTCAGAGAATGTGGGCAGTGTATCACATGAAGACTGTGAAAATGGTAACTATTTATTGCAGCCTGGCTCTTACTATCCAGGACATCACCATGGTGAAAATGGCCTTTCTAAACTTGGTTAAGGACACACAGATCTGAATGTTTAGTGCTTGGATGAGCTTTGTTGGTGTCTTAATGTTGACTTCAATGTGATCATAACAGGTTGGTGAAACAGTGCCAGAGCTGGGGAAAAAAGTGGGGTGAGCTGGTGCTTTGGGATAATGCCCCCTTCCCCAGGATGGTGTCTGAAGGATTTGGGGTGCCTGCTAGTGGTGACAGTTCTGTGCCAGTCACCTGTGAGGAGAGCTGTAACCATTTTGAGGATGAGTTAAGATACCATCAGTATTGTCTCTAATTAGCAGTAAATTGGATATAACCACAGCTGGCAGGAATCTGCAAATCTGCATTTGAAATTTTGTACCTCTTCACTCTAGAGCATTTTCCTGCATGATGATAATGTCTTTGGTCTTCATTGCTTATTTCATATACCTGCAGGAGAGAACCGTAGGTTTTGCATGGAGTAAACTGAAAAGTTGCTGTAAAGTTGTAATTTCTAATTTCTGGAAAGAAACATTAACTGTCCTATCTTGAAATAAATAAGGGCCCTGTACCTTGAGCTGTGAGGAAGTAAAAATGAAGGACTTTTATGACTTTCTGTGAGACTAGAAGTGATTTTTACTACAGAGTGTAATGGTAAATTACATTGGATCTTACACGCTGTCTCTTGTAGGGAGCTGGTGACACAGTGAAATAATATGTGTATCAAGTGTTTGCATATGGACAATTATGCTAAGTGTTTTTCTAAGAGATGACATCTGTAGGAATTGCATAATAATGCTGGGATTAATGCAGTCACTTAGCATCAGGTGAGGCCCATCTGCTCTGGTTTTGCCTGCTAAGTTTATTGGTGGGCTCAGTGACTGGCTCTTTCAGTATCATATGAGGTGAATGGGCTGGGAAAAAAATCACATGAATATAATGGAGCAGTGCCACATCCCTGTCTTTGCCAAATGTGTCCAATCATCTGTGGAAATACGCACTCTTCTAGTCCTAGCCTAGGTCGTAAATTAAAATGAGCCTCTTCTCATATGCATGCTTTTGTAGATATTAGCACTGTGATATTAGGGGCTGATGGGTACATAGATTTTCCCATCTAGGCATGTACAGAGAATAATCAGGTTTGTGCAAAAACGCTTTTTATGTATTGCTGAAGTAAAGGGACATGGCTTTGGCATGTTAACGTGTGGTGTGGGAACCTGTCCACTTCTTTTGTTTTCTTGAGACTTGTATTAGCACTTATCACAGGATTTTTCACTGTTTTTGTGTAGACAAATACTGCTACTGTACTATTTTATCAGACTGTGAAACTGAGGGCTGCTTTCTGCTTTAAGAGATTAACATTCAAATTTATAAGTTGCTTATTCCAACCTTAAAATTCTTCATAATGTTTATGGAAATGTTGCCTATCACTTAAAATGAAAAGGGCAGAACAGAACTTTCACTATTATTTTATACTGGAGGCTTCTCTGAAATATTGTAATCTTTAATGACCTCCAAACACTTCTGTAAGGAATATATCATCCCTTTCTGAATTCTACAGAATCATTTCATCAAACCATAAAGCACAGGATTTTTTTATTGGCTCCTGCATGAGTTTTTTTAGAAGTGTCTCCTTTGTCCCACGTTATTAAAACACAGAAAATGACTGAGCAAGTGACAGCTCCCAGCAGTTTTGGATCAAGAAAATAACAGTCCCAATAAATTAGAGATAACTGTCACCATTCATCATCTTCACTATAAAATGCAGCTCACTGGAGTAGAAGGGATGTCCTTGATTGTGGTGATGAGGCTCATGGTAGGATTCCTAAGACAGCATAGAAGCAATGGGAAGAAAGTCTTAAAAACAAGGGGACCATTATGGCATGTGACCTCCTGCCCTGTGTAGAGGCAGCACGGGCACTTGTCCAGGTCAGGTAAGTTCTGGTCAGGTAACCTGAGACAAGACTCTGTAGGTTTCAGCCAATACTCACAGTTTGCGGACTGTGGGGTGACTGTTGGTTTTGCCAGGTAAATTTCAGCAGGTAACTACCCTGTTTTATAAAGCAGTTTTTGATTTTGCTTCCATTACACACCAGAGGCTGATGTTTTCTCTCTGACTAATACTCCTTTCTTACTACCTTTACACTGACTTGTGAAAGACTAACTCAGTAACGTGTGTATTTAGTTTGGCAGTCAGATTGCATTTTGCTTACTTAAAATTACTTATCTGAATGTGCAAATAAAACTTGGGATAAACTTGTGAAGGCAAGGTTGATGAGTTTTCAGTCTTCAGATGGATACACTGACTATATGAAAAATGAGGCTTCCTTCTGAGACAAGTCAAAAGCCTAAAACTATAGTTCACTGCTTTACCATCTCAGCCCTGACACTGCAGCAGATAATTAAAATACCTCAATAAGTCATTGAGGACAAAAAATTCTTGGTATGAAGAAAGTATATGACCATATAGAAATTACTCTGTATAAAACTGAACTGGAAGCTACTTGGTGTCTGCTGAGCTACCTGCCATCCTGGCTAGTCCGCAGAAGAGCTTGAGCTTCAGCAGTGGCTTGCACTTGGAGGAGAATCTTTCAGACACTTGAATTTCCTTTTTGCTCTATTCTTAATAAGATGTGCATTTCTGAAAATGATGACAGTGTTGTAATAACTTCAGGGTCTGAGGCCTTTGCAAAGAATTGTGTTATAGGTTGTTTTGCTGGGAAGATTGATGGGGGTGGTAATGAGATGAAGCAGAATTGGTGGAGAAAGGTTTCCAGAACATATGAAGCAGCTGAGGTGAGATGGAATGGTGGTGCATTGCTACCCCGGCCTTCACTGTGCTCTCCAGTGTGTGCAGGCATCCTTCACAGAGTGGCATCTATGTGTTGTAAACAGCCATGAGGGAAAAAAAAGTGGCTGAAGGATTTTGGATGTCATGACTGAGCTAGCAGGAAACTAAATTAGGCTCAGAGAGCCATTTTGTCACGGTAGCAGAGAGAGGAGGGACTTAGAGGCACGCTTGGTGTTTTGTGCTGAGCTAATATTATATGAGGAACAGCCAGACAGAATTAGAGGGGCACAAATAAAATAGCTGTGTTGGGAAATGGAAGTTATATTTTGATGTCAGTGGCATGAGGTGCAGCACTGAATTGTGGTGTCTTAATTTTCTCTTTTTTTTTTTTGTTCCTGTGTTTGTTTCATGTTTTCAGTAAAGTGTTAAGAAGCTTTAGCAGCAGCACAGGCCATATCATTGCTACCAGACCTAGCCAAGAGTTAAATATATTTGTTATGCAGAAGTACTAAGAACAGAATATGGAAAGTGCACAGATATTGACAAAATAATAGCCTTTATCTTACTTGGGGAAGAAAACGCTGTCTTTCCCCTTGCTTTTAAACACCAGAAGTAACTTTCTGTCCTCCAGTGGTTAGTAACTCCCCTGTGTGCTTTAAGTTTTTAAAGGTGTGATTGGAGGCTTGTGTCAGTCAGTCTTGGGTGGCCAGAGAGGAAGATAGAGTGGGTGTGTCTTCCCAAGGACTCATTTCCCAGAGTGAAGGTGACATGTGAATAACAGTGGTGCTGTTCCTTGTAATCTCACATAATCTCTTGATCTTGTCAGATAGGAGCACTTGTGCATTAGACTAATCATGATCAGATCAGTATCAAGTGGCCTGAGAAAACCAGAATTCAAGTGTGTTCCATCCCACACTCAGTCTAAATGCTGTAAAAATTTCCAAACAATTAGGGATGATTAGCAGTTGTGCGATAATCTTTTTTGTCTACAACTTGATCCTTGTGTGGGTGATGGGCTTTTTGATGACCTTCCTGTTTTCGGGTTTAAAGGGAATTTCAGCACTGTAGGAGGTCTGTGTCCATTAAAAGGGCCGAGTCATGATGACATTTTTCTTCCTTCCTTTTATTTACTTGGATGTGGTACAAGTGCTCATGGTTCCTGAAGTAGCAAAATGAATAGCTCACAAGAGAGCCCCATTAGTCTTGAAATTAAAATAATTGAGTTCTTTTAGCTTATTAGTGCTTAAGAATAGCCTTCTCTAAGTCCATTACCTCTGGGATAAAAGCCGTATTTGCAGCTGAATAAGCAGCATGTACAACATGACTTGTTGCTAGGGAAAGAGGCTTTCTTGGTTCTCCGCAGGGCTTGTGCAGTAGAGAAAAACTGAATGACCTCAAACTGCATTCCTGAAATCCTCTTTACTCTTCAGCTGGCAGTCTGAAAATATTTCCATAAGTGACTCTGGCTTTCTGGAGCTGCTGATGTTCCCTTTCCGTCTCGGACAGTCAGTGATGTGGGAAAAGAAGCTCCTTGTGCCTGCCGACGCCAGTTCTATGATGGCAACACTCTCTTGTTGTTAATGGGTTGAAGCCTGGGTTTGATGCAGTCATTGATATGAGCCTCCATCAAGAACCATTCCGAGGCTATCAGAATAGACCAAACAGTGTAAAAGTGTCCTGAGTGGAGTCTTGGCCAGAGTATCTTTAAGAAGACATTCAATTCTTTATCAAAAACAAGGCAGATAAAAATAGTTTTGCTCCTTTAACAGCCGAAGTTTGTAACAATTGCATAGAACACAGTGCAGTAGAGAAGAAACTGAGATGGTCCTGTACTGATTAGTGCAAGAAACTTGAATACAGCAGGCTACTGGCAGTGCCTTTTACAGCTCAGGTTTATTAGATGGGTCCTTTTTCTGCAGTGGAAATGAGGATAGTTCTGTTTTAGAAATTAAGAATAGCAAGTTCAGGATTTTATACTGGATGGGTGAAACAGTTTTTAAAAGTTACAGTGCCAAAAAGGCCTCGGTGGTTGTTGTTCTGACTTTCAAATGTCTGTTTGTAGCAAAGAAATTTCACAGGACAGCAGAGACCAGGACAGACTGCAACTCTCTTGATACTTGCATGATACTATTCATGAAGAAGGATGGAAAACCAAAAATCCTGTCAGTGTCTATAGTGTGAGGCTGTGTCCTACCCACCCTTTGGATAGATGCTGTGGCTGCCTCTGTTTAATGATACAGGATGAGAATCCCACAGGGCTGATGGTGACTGTTATTTGTTTGGCTGCCACTCATCTTTAAAAGGTCTCTTGGCCAGAAATGTCAGAAGTCTTGAATATGTGGTACAAAACTGCTGTGTATCAGTTAAAAGGCCCTGGAACGCAGTGACAGAGACTATGTACAAAATACTGGACAGGAGTGTTTACAGACTATGATACTTGCATTAGTTTTCTTAGATCATAAAGCCCTTTGCTTTCAAAAATAGTTTTCTTAGCACTCAAAACTTTTTTAATCTTTGTATAAATGGGAACACAAGCCTTTATCTTATACTCAAGAGGGAAGTCATTAAATTGTGGTATAAATTTTTATTTCAAAATGAAAATCTACTCAATCCCCTAGAGTGAAATATCATCACATCAGTTGATCTCCTCTGCTTTAAAAGGGAAAGGGAAAAGAAAGAAAAAGAAAAGAAAGACCCGGAGCAATCATTGATACAAACTTTTCTTATGAGAGAGAAAGGAGACATTTTAGAGATAGGGATTTCTGATTCAGAGTCGTGGAAAAGAGCCTTTTGTTCCTTAACACAAACCCTGCTAAAAATAGGTGGATACTGTGACTTCAAATGAACTTACTACTGTTTGTGTTTGAGTGACTGTAAGTTTATCATCTTGCAATTCACAGAGCTCTCAGGCTGGAGAGCTTTTTTGTTCTGTTTTGCAGTGGGAATGTTTAACCCCTCTGCTGGTCCTGGGAGTTCTGTGCACACAGTCTCCCTTGACCTGTCCCACAGGAAGGGCCTCTCCTTTGGGTGCTCTTTGGAAAAGATGGGAATTGTGCCTGGCTGTTGTGCATCTGGGTACACACACAAATGACAGTTTCTGAGCAAAAATGGAAATCATAGCAGTGTAATCCCTTTCCCTTTAGACAAACGTTTCCGAGGACAGTTGTTCAGTGAAAAGCCTTGGCATGGATGAAATTTTGCTTTTCCATAAAAGCAGCCCTTCATGTCAGCCCCCTTGGAATTCCAAAATCTGCCTGTGAGTCTAGATGTCTCGGGTTGCTGTGAGGCACATTCAACAGCATCTCACCTGCTGTTGGTTTTCCTCAGGTTATCCTTCCAGCCACTTTAAATGACTCAGCCAGTTTGTGTGCAGTATTTCCTTGACTATTGTAGATCTAAAATGTAAAAAATACCAAAATTGGAATAGGAAACTAACGGAGAGAGCTCCAAAGCTATAAATATGAGATGTTGTTTGTCAAAACTGATGCTAACATTTTTACAACATAATTTGATTGATGTAACACTTCAAACACCAACCTTGATCAGGATGTTTTTGTGAACAAGATAATTCATCTCAGCAAATGAGTTCACATAAATGTTTTAAAATGAAAGGCATGATAAATCTGTCTGGAGCCTGCACACAATAGAGCTGCCAAACCTGCCACCTGTTAAAGATTTTAATGACCTGTTGTGTATTTAACAGAAAAAGTTTAATTGATGTTGTCACTTTTCTTTGCTGAGACTTCCCTTATCTCAGGCACTCTTGAAGATATCATGTAGCAAATGCTTCTGAGTGGAGCAGCCCTGGTTTTGCTTTGGTGCTTTAATTAGAAGTTCAGCAAACTACTGGGGAAGCCATTAAATCCTAAATGTGGCTTCTGTGCAGCACAGCCATGAGGATGGGCCACGATGAGGATGGGCCTTTTGTTCAAAGCCACAGGAAGCTGGTGTTTTGTTGGGAGCCAGAGGATGCCTAACCTCATGTTATGTTGTTAGATTAATGGGAAATTAGTTCCTCTGTGTGTTCTAAATGGAAGATCATATGCTTCTTGTTGCCCATTTTTCACTGTAAAATAGCTAGTTTTCTCTGTTAGACAGTCTCAAGGACGATTTCTGTAAACATAACTATGTTGTTGTAAAAATTATCTTTTTACATTCCTTTCCCATGGACACAGATCCCTTTGACGGACACTTCTTGTAACCAATATAGTTAAAGACGGAAGTGTTAACTTTCTCCAATGATCTGTGATTTCAAAAAGTGTATATAAGAATTAAACGAAAGGGGTTTCCCCCCCTTTCCGCCCTTGCTCTGAACACAGCCCGAAGTCCAGCTCTCATTATTTCTGCGTCTTCGACTGATTACCGGGATAAGCCGTAATAACAGAGGCATCGCGGTAATAGCTTCTCAGAGTAAATCAGATATGTACCAGGATGTTATGCTTGTGCCTGTGAGAGAGAAAGCCTTGGACTGCATTGAGTCCTGTTGTAACACATGGCTTGGTGGAGTTTTTTTTTTTTTTGCAGCAGGAAAAGTGTTCACCAGTCTCTCTCCATCTCTCTTGTAGGCACTCTTTAGGTACTGCAAGGCCACTAGGAGGTCTTCCCAGAGGCTTCTCCTCTGAGGAGCCTCAACAAGATGCTTTTTCTTCTGTTCTTCAGTGAATTTCCACTCTTGTTTTTCATCCATAATCATACTGGATGCTCACTATGTAGGTCCTTGATTGACTTTGGTTTGCTATGGGTGTGGAAAACATTTCTGGCTGAGTGAACAATATTCAGCTTCTAGTTAAGCTATGCAGTGACAAGACTGAAGCTCACTGATGTTGTGGAAGGGGTGCAGAAGGCAGAAAAGAGCGAGAAAAACTAAAAGCAGTGGGTAAGGAGGTAGAATAGCAGGGAGGAAAGCTGCATAGAGATTTGTGAGGTATACAGGCAAAGTTATGGGTGTGATCAGTGATAGCCATTGGTAACAGCACTGGCTGCTATATAAATTATACCTTTTAAAAATAGTAGTGAAACATCATTGATAAACCTTCACTGTCTATTCTGGCTTCAGCAAGCAGCCTTGAGCCAGTGGCTAAAGTGGATATTAGAATTCAGGAGCTTTTCTGTTTTTCCTTTGGTTGAACTACATTTTGTCCCATGAGATAAAATAGTGTGATAGTTTTCACAAATTACTATAAATTTGAGACACATCCTCCTTTTCTTTGCCACATCCTAATTGGTACCTCAGTTTCCCATGATGATCCTAGCTCCAGCTGTGATCAGTATGCTCTGTAGCTGTGAGCATGCCAGAAAATGGGGTCACTTCTGGTTCGGCTCCAAAGTAAAGTTTTTAGTTGCAGATTGGTGGACTGACTAATTTGACTTACTTGCCCTTTGTTTTCACTTTGAAGAAAACAAATGTGCAACAGAAATAAATGTGCATCTAGAAATGCTTGAAACTTAAGGAGCTGTCTCTCTTTCAAAAAATAAACAGATTCCAAAGTGTTGACAGCAGATGACTACTATGAACTACTTTTTCTTAATAGTTGGAAGAAAGGCCGCTTTTCAACAATAGCTCCAGGCAGGGAGCAGCCCAGTGGCCGGAATATTACTGTGTTTGCCAGAAAACCTGGAGCTTTGTTTCTGTTCACCTGCTGTGTAAACACTGCTTGGTTTCTCTTCTTCCATAAACTGCAGTTCATCTTCTGCTTTTGTAAATGCTGCTGTAGTTTCTCCTGCGGACCGTGAAGGCCTTCATGGTCATTTGTATTTTGATAACCTATTAAAATAGCAACATGGAATCTAAGGTATTTATATTAATATGGTTGGAACAGAGCAGCTGCTAGAGTGCAGTTAATAATGTTGGCCTCCAGTCATCCTGAATCCATTTTTACCCTGGACTATCTGTCAGTCTGCAAGATATACCCCCCTCAACAGGTCTGCAGACAGCTTGTCACACTGTCTTGTGGAAAAGCATATAAATGATGATTTGGTATTTAAATATGTAAACATATAAAAAGTTGTAATAAACCCAAGTACACTCAGTTATTCTTGCTGTGTGTTTACAGAATGCTGTAAAACACCTGTGGTGGTGTTATTCAGAGAAGTGTGTAAAAATCTAGATTATGAGAGTCTTATTAATTCTCAGTGAAGTAAATGCTATTTTGGGACAGCATAATTGGCTATTATTAAAAGATTGCTCTCATTCAAAAGGTCAGCCTCCCTGCAGTCCCTGGTAAGGTGCAGGAGCAAGTCTGTCTGGAAACTTTTGCATACAGGGCGAGCAGCTCTGTAGCTTAGCTCTGGCTTTGGGTATGGTCTTCCATAGTGTCCTTACAGCCAAACTGCTGAGATTAAAAGCTGGGAAACTGGACTTTTTTTTCCATGGTAAATTCTGGAGTATAGCCCCTTCTAGCCTGTTAGCCAATGACTGTGTGATTTTCATCATGCACCTGGTAAATTCCTCCTGGAGTAGCAAACTGGCCTTTCTGTCCTGGCTGTCAAAAGAGATCCAAGGGGAAACAATAGGTCAGTTAAACTAGCACTGAGAGGAGTTGTTTGTGGTGATCCTTGAGTGGTCATTGCCTTATCCTGGGTTGGTTTTGTGGTCCACGTCGGTCATGGACCTGTCACAACTTAAAATAGTGCTGAATGCAGGTTGTGCCAGTTGAAGAGGATGAACAAACCATGTGTATACAAAAACCCCTCATCCAAACCTGTGCAAGCAGAATTGGAGAAATGTACGTGTGTTCTGCAGAACTGAACTGGAGATTCAGGGCTATTGTGATCCACTGGTCTTGACCTGAACCTACTTAACTCTGCCTTGATTCTACAGTTACTTAAATTCAGGGATATGTGACACATTTTCTTACATAGCTAGTAATTTAAGCATTATCCTCAAAAAACATGTTACTAACACATTAATAAGATGAATAAGAAATAGCTAGATGTCATGCAAAAGCTGTAAAAATATGTGATTCAGATCAGTTATAAAAATGAGAAACTATCCAAGAACTCCAGTTTCAAATTGTGGCAGTATCACAGAATGAATGAAGCACAGTAAGATGCTGAACTAAAAGTAAAATGTGGAAATATCAACTGCACACAAATAGTACTGCAGGAGAAGTAATTTTAATCAGGGAATTAGTTTTCCTCTTGTGTTAATTGTTTAGGTGGCGCCTGTTTTTTGTGTAGATAGCAAAAAGACATGACCCTAGTCTTCCCCTGAGATAGGATCACTGCTAATTAATGTAATCCCTTAAACAAGGACCAGCAGAGTATCTTACACACATGCCAGAAAGCTAAATGAGCTATTTAATTTGTTACTCTGGTATTTGTAGTGCAGTAGCACATTTAAACTGTGCTTATAAAACATTTACTGTATAAATTAAATATAAACGATGTATAGATGTTAAAACAACAAGCAATATAGTAAGTAAAAAAACTTGCAAAACAAATAGATAACCCTTGCCATTAACCTCTGAAATTTTTCCCTGTGAAACTACTTTTTTTTCTTCTTCTAATAGAAAACTGCAAGATGGTAACTTATGTAAGACAGGCAGACTCCCCTGGAATGTCCTTGCTAGACAAAAGCTAGGAAGAATATTTGTGCAGGAAAAGAAAAAAACAGCTCATTGGAATTGCATTCCCATTACCATGTCTCTGTCACCTTTTTTATGCTGTAAAAGTTCCACTTTATGTGCAATTTCCAGGAAATCTGCAGCAACTTTAACCATTACTACATACTGACAAGGAAATGAATTGTCCCAGGTGGGATGGTTGGCCATATCTAGCTTTTCTGGAAAAAAAAAACAACCCTCTTTATATGTTGGGATTGGACAGGATTTGACTTTTTAAATTCGACATGGAAGCCATAAAATAAAAAAAACCCAAACCTGAACAAACTGATTTGAGTTGTCCATTTTCTGAAGTCATGAATGGTTGTATGTTAATCGTTCCTAATAAGTACTTGTCTTTATCTATATTTAAAGTATTTTGGAGCTGAAGACTTTAGTCTCTCAAGGCTGTGCTTTCCAGCTGTTTGCTGTTTCTTCTTTTCACACCAGACTTAGAGAACAAAGGTGGTTTTTATGCATTTAGAAAGTAATTCTAATTAATTTGAGTTTTCAGTTTAAAAAGCCCAATTTTGTCCTTTTAGGAGACTTTATAAGAGCAGCATAGTATAATATGTCAAAACCAAGACTGTTATAAGCTAAGCTGATAAGAAATGCTGAGGAAAGGGTGAGGAGAAAGGGGAGAGTGGAATGTAATGATCCTGAAGGTGCTGAGTTGGTGTCAGAAGCAGCCTGACCTTCACTTGGGATCCAGTTCCCTCCATAGGGAAATCTGACCATAGCATTAGAAGTTCTGGTCACTCTAAGTGTTTTTTCTGTCACGGACTGTATTCTAATCCTTTCCACCAGCTGTGGAAATTAAACCAAATAGAGTATATAAATTATATCCACTTGACCTTGCAGGTAAGGCTACTGCTGTGCAGTGACTACTTGTTGCCTACTTTTTCAAAACAAGAAAAGAAACCAAGATGAAATGAGAAGTTTGGTTTTAGCATCTTGTTTTTCTTCCTCTCAGTTTTACATTGAAAAATGTTTAGTTCATTATTTAATGACTGACTTGATTCAACTTGCTCAATCATATATAGAATCACAGAATCTTTTAGGTTGGGAAAGAACTCCAAGATTAATCAAAACCTAATGCTACTGCTAAACCATGACCCTATGTGCCACATTTACACATGTCTTAAATATCTCCAGCAATGGTGACTCCACCATTTCCCTGGCCAGCCTGTTCCAATGCTTGACAACCCTTCAGGTGAAAAAATTTTCCCCAATATCTAATCTAAACCTCCTCTGGTACAACTGGAGTCCATGAGCAGCCAGTTTCTCCAGGGAAATGTTGTGGGAAACTGTGTCAAATGCTTTACTAATGTCTTAGATAACCATCCACAGCCTTTTCCTCATGCACTAAGGGGGTCACCTTGTCATGGATGCAGATCAAGTTATCCAAGTAGGACCTACCTCTTATAAATCCATGCTGGCTGGTTCTGATACCAAAGAAGGGATTGAGTACATCAGGCTTTTCCTCATCCTTTGTCACTGTGTTTCTCCCCCCACCCAATAAAGGATGGAGATTCCCCGTAACCCTCCTTTTGTTGCTGATGTATTTGTACAAACATTTTAATTGTCTGTTACAGTAGTAGCCAGATTAAGTTCTAGTTGGGTTTTGGTCCTTCTAATTTAGTCCCTGCATAACCTCACCACATCCCTGTACTCCTCCTGAGTTGCCTGCTCCTGAGTTGCCTGCTCCTTCTTGCAAAGGTCACAAACTATCCTTCCTTTTCCCTGAGTGGAAGCTCTCTGTTCATGAGTCTCTTCCCCACCAGCTTGTCTTCTGGCACATGAGGACAGCCTGCTTCTGCATCTCTTAAGATTTCCTCCTTGAAGAATGTCCAGCCTTCCTGGACTCCTTTGCCCTTAGGACTGTCTCACAAAGGACTCTCGTCAACCTGACTCCTGAACAGGTCTGAGTCTTTCTCACAGCGTTTCTGTATCTGTCCAGACTGTCACTGGAGAGCTCTGTATATGAATGAGAGGTCATACTTCGAATTTTCCCCTTGTCAAATATTATCCTTTTGGGGAATAACTGCATTGTTTTGACCTAGATGTTCTCAGGACTGGAAGTCAGTAAATTTCCTTTGCAGAAGTGATCTCTAAAGCAAGACATGGTCCTTTGTATTCTGGTGCTTTATTGGCTTTTTAATGTGAGAAAGTAGTTTTATTTAATAATAAGCTGAATTTCTTTGAAATTTGAGCTATTGAAAGTATTTTTCCAGTAGTAAAAATTTGTAGCAATTCAGTAGTGCCCAGTTCCACTGTTGTATATTGATCAAAATTTAATGATCATTGCAAAGCCAAATTTTTTAAAACTTGCATGCATATATATAATAATAATCTCAGCTTGAATTAATGAGCCCTTAAACTTAGTGCAGTCTCCACCCTTATTTATCCATCTCATTTTCCTTTGGAAAATACCAGGGGTCATTTCTGGCAATTGCAGAGTGGGTTCCCAGGGAAAGGCACTTTTATGTTGACGAGCTTCTGCCTCTGAACGCTGTGACCTGTCCTGTTCTCTTACCTGAGCTCAGTTCCATCATACCTGTTTTCCTTCTTGCCCTTCCTAGAGAAATGAAAACCAAACACATGCAATATGAATCTAGCCTCTGGGATTAGGCAAATGTAATTTTTCGTGCTGTTAATAGCTTAACTTTGTATGAGCTTTCTTTCTCTTGTGGAACAAATAAGGGAATTTTTTTTTTCCTAATGTCTGCTCAAGCCAATATTGCTTCATTCTTGAGGAAAGAAGTTTCTCTCAAGCAGAGAGAAGCACTCAGCCATTAAGTGAGATGTCTGGCAGGAGAGAAAGAGAAAAATCTTGAAAGGAACTGTAATCACATAGTAGTAAAACTGTCAGCTCTATTTCTCATGTCAGAATAAATGTTTTGGTGCTCAATATCAAGCAAACAGTATATATGGTATTCACCACCACAGAGGTGAATTTTCCTCCTTTTTGGAACATTAAACTGTGATGTAGGTTTGAACATTTCTTAGGTAAAGGAGAAAAATCTCTTTTATGCTCCTCTTGCAGAGTTTCTGAGAACTAAACAATAATTCTCATTCTTCAACAGAAGCAAACTCTAGAAATGTATTAACTTGGTGGGACAAAAAAAGTCAAATGCAATTTATGCCAGAAATATGTATGCTGTGTAATTGCTTAATTTCATCCAACCAACCCTGGGGTTTTTTCTGGTAATTTCTTTCCTTCTCTGTCTTCATTCCTGGCATGTTACATAGCCCCTAAAATCTGAATAGCCACCCCCAGCCATTGTTCTCCCCTTGTGCATATTGCAGAATTGTAAATGGCTTCAATAACTGCAGGACAAAGGCTGTATCACCTCCTGTGGTAATTGTACTTCTTCTAGAGCTGTGGTTCCTTAAGTAGCATAAAAATCCCTCTTACGATAAAAATTTAAAAACTATTATTCTCTTAAAAAATAATTCTCTTAAAATTATAGCTTGTATTTAATTTTTGTGTGCTGGAAAACCTGACCTTTTATATATATATAAATATATATAATAGTGACAATTCAGTAAAGGCAGCAAAACTTGTTTTCTTTGTGTAGTGTCCACTAATAAGATTTTAAACCCCTAATGTACACATGAGTAAGAGACCTCTGGACAAAAATACTCAGTGTTTAAATTGAAGAAGGACAATTTCATAACTTCCAAGTGTCACTGGTGGTGATGTCAGAACACTGGTGCTGTTCCAGTCGTAGTTCCAGCCTTACAGGGCTGGTCGTGGTAACCCTCCTGTGCCCAGCTGCAGGCAACCAAGGCAGCTCTGCCTCAGCACTGCCCTGGGCTTTGGAGGCAGCTGGAGAACTTGCTCAGGCCCCAGTGTGACATACAGATATCTCTGTGTGGGCAGTGAGATGAGAGGGCTGGCTTTCAGAGTTGCTTTGCCCTTTTGCAGCCAGTGATTTCACTGGGATCTTGAAAATTAATTGTAATGGTGGAAGTCAAGTCAAATTTTGAAGAAGTCACTGCAGTCAAACTGCTTGTACTGAGCACAGTGCAGATTTCATTCCTTGCTGACCTCAGTGCAAGTGGGTGTCTGCTGTGCAGTAAATTTTCTTCCTCATCTCATGCCTGTAGGCTTCTGACAGTGCAAAGGGTTCACCTGGGCTTGAGATCTATTTTGATGGAAGTTTAAAAGCAGAAGAGCAATGTGAGGAACAAGGATTTATGGGATAATAACTTGCTTTGCTTGCTTGCATTGCTTGTTATGAATTCACAGGACATGTACACATACGTATATACATAAAGAAATATGCTTGTGCATAGGTATCAGGTATGTTATTTAATTTAGGTTGATTAACAGGCTTCTTAGTGAAATACAGTAGATGCCTTTCCAGCTGTGAACTTGTAAATACTAGTGATGCTGAGAGTATTACTCACTAAATGTAGTATTTTTCAGTTTAAAATGCCATCTCAGTTGAAGTGCACCGTTGTTCTTAAGTATGACAGACAAGACTTTCCAGAAACAGCAACAGTGACCAAAGAAACCACAGAACACTGCTGTGTTCTGTGTGGCTGTGAGTCACACAAGACACAAGTACCCAAAGATCCCTTCTGCTTCTTCATCCTCCCCATCAGCTGCCTCTCTCCTGGCTGATGACCTTGCAGCCTCTCTGAGAGCTGATGTGATGAGTTTTCCATGAAACAAGAAAAACAGATACATAAAGGCAGCACTTATCTTGAAAGTCAAAGTAGAGTTCAGTGATCTTTGATAAATAATCAAAGCTGGAAGGGCAAGAAGAATGTCAGATATGGCTGCTGGCACTGTGTACTTTTAAAGTAACTTTTTAAAGGGATAGCAGGATGAGCTACCAGCAAGCAAGTAGCCCTGGGGAACTGTATTAGAAGAAATCCTGACAACGTTTCTTTGGCAAGAAAACAATTAATTGCGCCGTATCTCTATGTGCTTTTTGAGTAAAATTCATCCAGGCATATTGAAAGTCATGTATTTGTCTTTGTGGTTGCCAGTCAGCATCTTAAAAGCATTAGAATTCCTGGTATCATAAGCTTTCTTGGGGAAAACATGGTGTCTCTTGGACAAGGTGGTAAGTCTGCTTCAGAAAAGGAAGTTCAAACAAGGCTGCGGAAAGTGTACCCAGGGAAAAGTAATGGAGCAGAGCAGAAAGAGGCACAGGGTTGCTTCCCTGTCACAATGTGTTACACAAAGCGTGCAAAACAGAAATACCATCTGTCAGCTGGTCCTCATGAAGCACTTGTGCAGTGGCCATCCTGTCCCCTCTTCCGTGCTTCCTCCTGAAGTTCAGCTGCTGAATGGTGCTGAAAATGTTTCAGGGCACCAGCATGGGATAAAACATCTATTTGAGCAAGACTGTCTCATGCTGTGACTCTGATCCAAAGCTGACCGATGACATTCTTGCTGCTCTACAGTATTTTATCAAGTACTTTGTTAGCAGAGGAGTAATTTTTATCAAGATAAAGGCTTCATTTATGTAGGTTTCTGATTTTAACAAACATGTTGTTGCTCTGCTATTTAAGTGATCTTTGGTTTGAAGCAACAGTGTGCTAGAAAAAAGGTTCCTTTGCAAGTGGATTTGATACTCGGTTAGGGAAAAGGCCAATGCATCTTGAACAACCCAAATCTGTCCTGCATGCTGTGAGTCATCCTGAATGTTCAGCTAGAGAAGCAGAACTGCCCTGGTAAGGACAGAAGTGTTGGAAATGGAAAAACAACTCGGATACCACAACAGGAGCTCTGCAAAACCCTGCTGACCTGGTGGAGACACAGCCCGCAATCAGAATGGCAATAGGAGCCAGGAGGGGCTTGGGTCAGGGCCACATTTTTCTCCCACTTCCCTTTTTCATGTATTTCTGTAGACTGTATATCTTGTTTGCTGCTGGCACCATTCTGATTTTTTTTTTTTTTCTTTTTTGAAAGCAAAATATTAATCTGGCCCAAACTGCAGTCTTGGGTTGAGATTTTTTTTTTAATGTTTTGAATGAGCTGTAGAGTTTGACGTAAACAGTGTGAAGTTGTCTTATTATGGAACGTTTACATGCAGTCATGCACTGGCACCCAAGTCAAAACATGTATTTCCTCTGGAAATCACCTTCCTCTTTTATATGCAAATTACTGTCTTGTTAGGTGTCTAAGGCTATGTAGTTGGTTTTCTCTTACTTCCCCCATGGAATTAGGTACTCAAGATGGAAAGCAGAGCTTGAACTCATAGAAGCTTTGCAGCTGACTGATAGTCCATACTCTTGGGACTATCCAAGCTGTAAGGACAGGCCCAATGTTGCACCTTAAGGGCCCAGAAAGGCAATTGAGCAAGGGGACCAACAGAGATGGGGGGACTGGAGACCCCCTGTTCGTATCAGACCCCTTGTTCAGGCAGCCAGGCAGGGCTGTGCCACATGAGGGGCCACAAGGGCTTTGTTACAGTGCAGATGTGTTCCCTGGGCACCAGCTGCTGAGGGAATGAGCAAAGACACACTCCAGGCAGCCTTGGCATAGTTTGTAGGTAGCCACAGAACTTAGTGAGGGGGGAGCATTGCTGTGTGGTGCAGGCAGACAGATGGGGGTGAAAGCAGACAGAATGGGAAGTGAGAGAGCTGCAGCTGCTCTCTTAGGCTTTCTCCACTAGTGTGGGGCACCCAGGTGCATGTTGCACAAAGATTTTTTTTTTAATTTAAAAATTCCTCACGTGTATATACGTAAGTATTTCATGTGCACTGATGTTTCCAATAATAGTACTGAAAACAGACAGTAAAATAAAATAGCCGCTTGAGGATGCTTTATTTTTACACCACAGTAATATTCTGTATGGTGTTACTGTCTGGATTGTCTTCATGTTAACTATTAGATGTGGCCTTAGGCTTTACATTTTAGTGGATGAAATAGGTTTCATCTATGAAATGGAGATGTTAAGTTTATGAATATAACAGTTTCGTTTCTGTGTTCTCAAAAATCTGTCATTGAGACAGCTCCCTGTAAATACTTAAAGGGTTTTTACATCAAAGAATTAGAAAGCATCACATTGTAATGAGACTGCAGCATGTCTATTGCTAATGAGTTGACAGCAAAGTAGAATGCAGTTTTCATTTACTGTCTCATGAATTGATTTTAGTTTACAGTGCTGTAGGCTAGGTCTCGTTAATTTTGTATTTTATGTTTAATTGAATAGCAAGACGTATGATTAGCTTGAATATGTTGTATGCCTTTACTGATGCAAGCTCCAGAGCCAGTGAAACTTATTCCAGCATGAAGAGTGATCTGCTCATCCTGTGTGCTGAGTGGAGTTTCTTTTGGGTAAAATCAGCTCAATCTGAAAATTAAAGTTGGCAAGAAAATTATACCAGTCTTAATGGTCTATTAGATGTGACAGAAATATGTGTAGTTAAAATGGTTTTTAGAGATTCTTATTCCTGGTCTTCCACAATTCTCAGAAAAAAAATGTATTCCTTATCTTTCCTGGTTTTTCTCTAGGTGTTAATTTGAGAAGTTGAACTCCTTCATGACTTATCTTTTCCTGTTCATATAATATTTTTTGTTTATGATATTCTCACCTAATAAGGTATTTCACAGAAGGCTTTGGAGTGTGACATCTGTTAACAGGTGCTGCTTGTGGCAGGAATGACGATAGCTCTGAGTGGAGCTATTGGACCAAGGCACTTTAATGCTATGATATATTTGTATATGCAGTGAGTGGGGACTGCAGTCTACAGCTGCTAGTATTTGCTGCTAGTACCACCTCAGCAGTAAGCTGTGCTGTTTCATCTCTTTTTCAGCAACCAGTATCACGTTGTTTAATGGAAGTGATTTTATATCTGGTAAAATCCCTGTGCACCCTGTCTTTGCCTTGCCGTGATAACACTGTACCTGCTGGCACACAGCAGTGTACTGACAAGTTGGTGCAGAGCCCAGACTTCACCTCAGCTGGCACAAATAGTGATTTTGTGAAACATTTGTTACCTGTTCCTTCAGATGACTTTTTCCTGTCGGTTTGTAAGGTCTCCTTTGTGACAAGACTGTAGTGTTCCACTTGACTTTCCAGTAATTGTAAATTGTTCTGCTCCTAATGAAGGTTGCATATCATAGCAGTGAATGCTGGATATCAGAATTGATGTTTGTCGTGTACAGGGATATCTTTAGTGCTGTTTAGATGAGGAGTCTGACCTATTTGGAAGCGGCATTTGGTTGAAACTACTCTGAAAAATGGTAGTCCATGGTGGACTCGATGATCCTAATGGGGATAAGGACCTTACTTGAGATATTCTGTGTTTAAGATGTGTAAGTTATATAAATTGTTTACTTTGAAGATGGGGGCCCCATTATGCTGTAACTGGTGGATATTAGTAAGTAGGTGTTATCTCCCATTAACAGGGATGGAGAGCTTGTGCCTAATGCAATTCCTAGGATGCTGCTCTGAAAATGTATCCCTGGACAGCCATCCCAGCATAATTTCACTAAGGACTGCTTGCTGAAATGGTACTAGGAGGAGCTGTAACTTCTGAAAGTGGAAAAGAACTCTCAGAGGAAGGGGGTGGTCTATCCATCCCATGTGTCAGCAGACCAAAGGGGAGGGAATAAGCTGTGTCTGCACCACAGCCCCAGAAATGTTTTGAGGGTTGCAGGGGTTGTTTTTGCTAACCAGTGTTACTAAATATGACATCTAAAATTCCACACCTCCCCCCTCAAGTAGTAAAGTTGTGATAAAGGCATTCAGTGTCCATCAAGAGATTTTTCCAACATCTCTCTGCCTGTAGCAAACACATCTTTGGACAAGACTCTCTGTGCCTGCTGTGGCTCAGCACCAGCAGAATGGCATGCTGCAGCCAGAGGGTGGAGGTCAGATGTTTTCTCTGTGCTGCTTCGCTGGGATGCTACTGGAAAAGGGCACAGAGCAGGAACTGAGGTTACCCTTCTGTCCACACCCCTTTTGGCTTTACCCTAGAAGCCTGGCTGGTGAGTTCACCTGCCTCACACATGCACCTTCATAGCCTTTCACTGACCCTTTCTTTCAAGTCTCAATTTTTCACTGCAGAACAGTGGGATTAGTATATGTGGTAAGGACAAAACTCTGCATGATATCAAATACCCAAGAGATGAAAAAAACCTAAAGCTGTTATCAAATGCCTCAGTTGATTAAGGGGATCTATGATGTTGGCTTTTGGGATAATCCCTCCTCAGTCTCACTTTGGAAGCCAGCTGCTCAGGTGCAACATCAGAAATTCATGTTTAACTCAGTACAAAAAGAAGCAGCATTAGTCTATTAGAAGCATGGTAGCAGTTTTAATCCCATGTTCATTGTTATTTTTTTCTTTAGGGTACCATCTTTCTGCCTGGCAACAGAGTAATTGAGCATCCCTGCAATGAAGAAAGTCCAGGAAAGTTCCTTTTTGAAGTTGTTCCAGGTAGGATATTCTACTCCATATGAAAAGCCTTTGCAGTTTGTCCTCAGTGACGAATGGCCACATCTGTTCTGCCAGAACAGAAGCTGAAGGTGATTAATGACTCAATTTAAGGAAAAAAAAAAGGTTTAATTTTTTAGTATGTTCGTTCATAATTTTTTCATTCACCCCCAGGCAGCATAGGAAAACGATGTGTGTTTTGTCAGGGTGAAGCATGATTGTTCAGGGCAAGGAAGTGCTATGGGCTGGGGGCAGAGTGGCTGGCAAACTGCCCCTTGGAAAAGGGCCTGGGGGTGCTGGTGGCAGCAGCTGAACATGAGCCAGCTGTGCCCAGGGGGGCAGGAAGGCCAAGGGCACCTGGCCTGGATCAGCCACAGTGTGGCCAGCAGGACCAGGGCAGGGACTGCCCCCTGTACTGGGCACTGCTGAGGCTGCACCTCAAGTGCTGTGTCCAGCTCTGCCCTCACTAAAGGAGGACATTGAGGGGCTGGAGAGAGCCAGAGCAGGGCAGTGGAGCTGGGGAAGGGTCTGGAGCACCAGTCCTGTGAGGAGCAGCTGAGGGAGCTGGGGGTGTTCAGCCTGGGGAGAAGGAAGCTGGGTGGCACCTTATTCAGGTAACAAAAGGAAATGGTTTCAAGTTGCACCAGTGAAGATTTAGATTAGATATGAGGGAAAATTGCTTCACTGAAAGAGCTTTGGGACAGGCTTGTGGAAGGGAAGTAGGGAAGTCACCATGTCTGGAGTTATTTCAGACATGGATGTGGTGCTTAGGGACATGATTTAGTGGTGGATGTTGGGTTAACAGTTGGGCTTGATCTTAAGGGTCTTTTCTAAACTAAATGGTTCTGTTTCCACATCCAGTCAGCTCAATGCATTTATTCAGTATTCAGTTCTGTTAATCCCCATATTATTTTTCAATTTACCTCCCATTATGGCTCTTTGGAAGGGCAAATAGATGGTAATGTCTGTCGCAGTAACGACACAAAAGGAAGAGCCAGAGACACCTGTTACCGGGATCAGAGAGAAGGAAGGAAGGGAAGGCAAGACCCGCCTTCTTTATTTTTTATATGCATTTAGAAATCACTATTCATTGGAGGAAATCAGTTCTTCCTCCCTCAATCACAGTGGTCAGAGGAAATGTCCATCAAAGTTCTGTGTCCAGGAGAAAGGAATGTGAGTGATAAGATACAGTTACAATAACACGGCCATGTTTACAGAGAAAAGTGTGAGAAACTAGCTACAAAAGAATGACAACATCCAGAACTGCAAAAATCAGGGCAACAAATGTCTGTTGAAACTCACCTCTGTGTTCTTGGTCTTAAACCATCTTAGTATCAGCGCACAAATTTGTGTTCACTGATGCGCCCAATTTTAATATATCATAAAAATGTAAGAAATATGAAGTAGTTTTCAAAGCTTGATTATGAAAGCTATGGGCAGTAAGGGGTTAGTATGCAAGAGGTTTGTTTCTGACTCACCCCAGTCTGGAATCAGTCACATTTGAAAAGTTTCTCACTGTCTCTTCTTAAAATCTCTGTGTTTTTTGTATGTTCAAAATATTGAAAGAAACCTATTTAATAGCATTACAAGTCTGGGATGGACTTGTTTCCATTGGAAATTGAGAGAATTCTCCAGTGTCCTAATTCATATGACAACTTAATCTGTCTGATAATGCTGACCCTGGGAATGCTTATCCTACATGCCCAAGTGAAGAGTACAGTTGCTCTCGTGATTTCTCTGGATGTTTGTTATGCCACCTTTCTATGTAGTCAAGTAAAAAAGTAATTTGCAGTTACTTTTGGGCTGTGTTCACTGTTTATCTGGAGCCTTTCTGAGAATCAGGTAGGCTTTTTTTTTTTGTTTTGCTTTGTTTTGCTTCTTTTCAATTCTGAGAATGGGGTTTTGAATGTGTTTTAGGATAGCAGCAGTATATTTATTTCTCCTGCCTTGCTAACAAGCATGTGGCTATCGTGACTTCATGCCGGAGCAGTTTTACTGGTGACATATTATGCCAAGGATTCATGACCAAAAAAAAAGATTTTGGGCAATCAAGGTGTTTCATGCCATAGCACTGGCCTTGGGGGGATGAAATCAAAATGAAGACTCAGACTGACTGTGGAGGCATCACAGTGCAGATGTGTAGTTGTGTAGTAGAAATGCCAACTGTATTTTATGCAAAGATTAAGTGAACATTGCCACTGTCATCATGACACTGCTGCTTCTCAAGGCAAGTATTTCTCAGCCTTCTGTAATGGAGCTGTTTGTCATCTGTATCCTCTTAGTGACTCAGTATAAAAGTCAATTTTATAGCCTGACAGCAACAAAACTCAGCTCATTGAGTGTAATAGAGGAAAATGCATTGTAGCCAAGGTTCTGTTTAGCCTTTGTGAGCTTTCATATGACAAATCAGCTCTGTAGCAACAGGATCTATTTGCAGATTTCTAAAAATGTTGGCATCTTACCTGAGCATTGTGTTCAATGTATGGCGCTGAAGCTCACACTGCTCTTGCCTTCTGTTTTCCCTGTATTAAAAGTTGAAGCAATTTTAGTTATAATCCCAAAAGCAATGGTGACAAGTCCTCTTTTTGTCTGTCATGTCTGTGGGCGGCCTGAAAACTTGCGTGCGTGTGTTTGTTTATTGGTAATATATGCAAATTATTTCGGGAATGTACGTGGGAGTAGGTTTATACCGTGAAACCAATACTCTGTACGCAGCCATCTCTGAAGATGAATGAAAAAAATGTGTGTGGAGACAAGTATCTTGCAGTTTTGGTGCTGTAATTAAAATACAGTTGCCTTTAATTTGCATTTTGAAAACATTCTGTTCATTCCCTAAGTCATTACATGATTTAATGCTTAAAATTGTTCCTTTTTTTTAAATTTGGTGTGCTGACAGAGTTAATTTACAGGAGAGAAACCCTCCTGTCCAGCACAAGGCCCAAGCCATGCTTCTGTGTGGGAGTTTTCTGTGCTGGAGTCAGTGACCATGAAGTGATTAGTGATGCCTGAGCTTATTAACAGCTTCTCTTGCACACAGAGGAATGTTTCATAGTCAACAGAAATCATAAGAGAGTTTAAATTAATAGCTTTTTAGTGGGAAATGTGCACATATAGCCAGGTTGTGTGATTAGCTTTGTCCAAGTGATTGCGCTGTTTTTGCTGGTTGCTGTGAGCTTTATAGAGAAGGTAAAACCTCATTCTATGTGTTTGTTCCTTTCTGAAGGAAACCCGAGGTTTTCATCTGGCTGTGCAGGCGTAATGGGTGGAGCTTTTGTGTTCCCACAGAACTGAAGAGGATGACCTGTGTCTCAGTGCATTAGGTGTCACCCCTAGGTGGGGGACAGAGGCACATGCAGTTTGCATGTGTGGTGGTTTGCACACAGGATTCCTGCACCTCATTTGCACCAGGAGGAACCAAGCACAGACATGTGGAAAGCTCAGACATGTACACAAGGCTCAAGTGTCTTTTTTAGAGTCCCCTGAACTCGCCAGGGGTTGATGCCTAAAAGCATTTTGAGCAAGGGCAGTATGAAAAGCCTTGCAGTAGGGGCCTGTGGCTTTTCCAGGGATGTCTACATGCTTGTAGGAGCTCTAAGGATGTGAATCCTCCTTTCCTGATGTGCTCGGGAAGCACCACTAACTCAAAATAATCTGGGACTCTGGAGGCAATTGACCTGGAAGAGATGATAGTTATTAAATGGAGAAAGGAATGTGCTTCACCGTTGCCTGGACTTTGATCCTGGAAACTAAGCTGCTCACCAGCTGCTCTTACCTGAGACCCTTGTGTGCTGGCTGATGTCCTTCTCTGAGTTGGATAAATCAGTTTACAGCTTGGCCTCTCAGGTAAGAAGCCAGATCCTCACTCCAGTGGTATCAAACCATTTGAATATTACCAAATCACATCTTTCTTTGTCCCTGTCCTGTGTTAATGAAGATTTCATGAGAAAACCGCACTGAAGACAAGGTTACTTACAGGACCATGTCCACTAGCATGTGACCTGTTTGCACGCTCTGATCTAAATAATGAGTTCCCCTAGAGACACAAATACCCCAAAGATTTCTCTGATGAGCTTTTCAGTTGCATAAATTTTAATGTTTAGCTAGTACTGTTTAAACTAAAACATACATTTCCGAATATTGATCTTCGGTATTCCTTGTGTAATCTTTTGCATGTAAACTTCATACATCTGTGTTGTATTTTTTACCATTGACAAAGTATCATAGCCCAGCATGTGCATCTGTGTGGATGAATTTGCACTGTGGAATTACTGAGGTACCAAAGTCTGTTCATCCCACCAAAGGCATTCTCTGTGCAGCCCCAAGCTGTGTGTCTTCAACTTAAATCAAAGTTTCATGCTTAGGAATTATTCAGACTTAAGAAATAACCGTAATATTTCAGCAAAGTCACTTGGAGTCTCTGCTGATGCTTTTTCTGCACTTGTGTCCCTGCTGATTTTTTTGTGCCTGTTGACCCTGGGCTATCTCCCTTCCAATCAGGGAAGATGAGATCTTATCTTGAGTCATGGTTGGTGAAAACTGCAGAAGGCAAGAATTACCTTCAGCACTGTCCATTTCTGTTAAAGGTCAATTTGTCAGGCTCTTAATTAAAATCTCTGTAAGGGAGTGAAATATTAAATTCCCAGAACTTTGAAATAGTTGTAATTTTTGTTCATTAGTCAGAAGAAAAGTGACATCCAAAGACCTTTTTGTTTTTTTCATGTATTTTAATTGCATACTATATGGCATATGAAATTTCTTGCAGGTAACTGTTCTGGTAAGGAGTGTGAGGTGGGTTTGAAGGTTGGGTTTTTATAATCTTCTTTTACATGAAAGGTTGGATAAAAATCTATTTTGCTTCTTCTACTGCAGTAGTTTTTCACTCCTTTAAGTCAGCTTAGATTTGCATAGCTAGGTCTGTGCACTCGTGGCTGAGAGTCAGGGGGGTCTGTTTTGTGTGTGTCTGTCACACTGATTTCCCTGTCAGTAAACAGGCCCTTTAGTTTCCACAAAGGTGGTGTGAGGTTTGAGGAGATAAATGGCTGCCAGTTTGTTGTCAAGTTACCAAAACCTCTTGAGTTCCCTGTTGATACAGTGTTTAGCAGATTAAGCTCTTTGAGACTTTCGCCATAAGTTCTCAAACACCTGAAATGGGAAGATGCTAATTCTTGCCACCTACTGATTCACAGTGGTTTTAATTAAGGGTCCATGAAGGCCTGGAAAATGTGGATTTGGTAAATTCACTTGCATTTTTCCCTAAGGGATAAGGGATACAAGTAAGACAAAACAGGAATTACAGATAAATCATCTTTGGCTAAACAAGCAATGTTTGGAGTGCTCCCATGTACCTTAGCAGGTTGGATACCAGCTGCTCACTGTAGCTGCTATTTCAATATCCTTCTCCTCTGATATCAATACTTTTTAGTTCTATAAGTCATATTGACAGCAGAACTTCTGTGGGATGGGAAAGGCTGGACTCCACAGTGAGGCACCAAGAAAGGCAGATGATTAGCTGATACCTTTGACTGTGGCTAATATAGTTCAACATCATGTCTCAGGGATAGAAATGTTTTGGAAGGTTTTGAGCCTGTTGTTTTGAAGCAGAACTGTGTGTTTTCTGTAAGGATGTAGCCTTGCAAGAAACGAGGGGCAAGAGTTCCCTGCCTTATCTTCTCAGGGGCGATTGCCATGTCCTAAGTGAGGATACACCCACACATACAGCAAGTAGCTTTCCCTAAAGGCGTAGCAGTGTGTTGGGAACACAATGCAATAAGCAAATTCTCTTCTATTGACTTCAGGAGATACTAGTTTGTGTATTAAGAGATTTCCTGCCCTGATGCAAAAAAAAAAAAAAAGAGCCTTTCCACATTACACGTGTGCACACATCCGAGAACACTGAGGTGCTCTCTGCCTTCGCTGTCATGCAGATTCTCTGTATTCCTTTTGCCATCAATATAGCCAGCACAAAATGTATTCTCTTTTCTCCATGATATAAAACCCAAAAATGAAGTGTTAAACCAGCGAGCTGCTCTGACCTGTTCCCTGTGCTGAATTCCTGGCTCCTGGTATGATGCGGGTAGATTTAATTGGTGCTGCCAGGAAGATGAATGCCTCCCCCTGAACGTGCTGACAGCCAGCAGTGCCTCTTCATTAGTCGTCAGGAGCACAGGACCTCAAGGGCATTGCTGATACCACCGACTGGACTAATTGTGCCTCTGATATCTTGTGGAGGGAGCAGACAGGCTGTTTAATCAAATGGGCACCAGCCCTGCTGCACAGATACCTGCCTGTAATTGCTATTGTGCTAAAGCGGCTTCATTTGCTGTTGAAGCTCTCCTGAAAGCTTTGCCATCCTTATTAAGAAGGATTTCTCAAAAATGTACTTGGTAGAGAGCCACCTCTCTGCACTTGGGCACATTGGCATGCACTGTCTCATTCTCATCCTTCAGAAGGTGATTCAAAACTGATCTTTTTTTAAGTGACCCTTGGAAGTGCATGGAGTCAGCGAGCCAGGGAAATGAAGCTGCCTGTAGCTTTGCTGCATGTTTCTCAGAAGGTTAATGGTGAGGGCTCACTGGGAATGAACACTTTTCTATCTTGAGCAGCAGCTCTCGTGATGTGGAATTATTTGATGTGCCCATAACAGTTTTGTGTCCTTTGTCGTTTTCGGGAAAGCAAAATCCAAACCATCCTCAGTCCTATATCCCTGTGAAATGAGATGGTGTGTCATGCCCCTAAACTGTTGTGCTGCCACCATAAAATCTGCTAATTTCAAGCTCAGTTTTGTACAGGTCATTCCATGTTTTTTATCCCTTTTTACCATGTTTTTTTCTGCCTTTCTTGTCATGGCTACTGAGCAACACTGGGGGAAGGCACCAAATTCAAGATAGCTACTTTGTGTTCCAGCAACTCCTTCTGTGACATTGGACCAAATAGGACCTTTCTGTGCCTTTGTGTCCACACATGTTTAATTGAGACAATACCTGCAGTACAAGCCTTGCATATGAATGATGTCAGTCTGAACTAGTGATAACCTGTATACTGGAGGTCTGGGGGAGAGAGGCAAAACTAAGATTGACACATACTCCCAGAATGACCTGAGTAGGTTTGCCTCCCCCCCTTCATATGGAAAATCCCATCATGATACTGCATTTGAAAGATTGAGATGGGTGTGAATCAGACTTGGGCTACTGAAGAACTACCAGAAAATGTCCTGTTTATCATGCAAGGGGAGATGAGGCACCTTTCCTATTCAGAAGATAAGGTTTCTTTTCTGGTAGAACTCAAGCACTGGTATCTGGCAAGGAAGAGCCTGCAACAACTGATATAAGCATAATTTCTTTAAATATAGAATAATTAATAGATTTTTTTGTTTTCAGCCTAAAATTAACCTGATAATAGAAGTTTAGGCCATCTGCTTTTAAAGTGAAGGCATTATATCTAGATGCAAGAAAAATAAAAGAGCCCTCTCTCAATATCTTCTCTGAAGCATGCAGCACGTGCAGAAACAAATTTCTCCTCACTCATATGGCTTGGGTATGTAATTTTATATTTAGTTAAACATGAAAAATTTTCGTGTGTAAATCCTCTTTTCTTTAATCCCTTCTATCTTTGTGAATGAGTGCAGACTGTAGGTTAAAAGTGTGTGTGTTTATATGGAAGTAGTAATACTGCTTGCTTTCTGAATGCTGTTTCCTTGTTACAGTCTATTTTGAAAATAGGTGAGAGAGGTGAATCACTCCTGAAAACTACTGAACACTTCTAGCTTTAATTTTCTTTTCTCTAAAGTAATTCCACTTAATAATCTGTTTTCAGGGACGTTAATTTCACATGGCAGAAGACTGCACAGACTCTATAAAAATTTACCCATACTCCATAAAAAATACACCATTACTCAAGCATGGTATATGAAGCTGAAGTTAAAATCTTATTTTTCACTTGTGTCTTTTAATTTAGAAGTGGATTGCTTTTATTGATCCTGCTTAGCACATGGTGCATGTGATCTGAGGTGTGTTAAGTTAGAGATATTGATCATTTGGATGAGCTTCTTCTGTGACCCACTGCTGTCATTCTGGAGGTCACCTGCTACACAGAAGAATTTGGAACATAATGGTAGTGGCATCTTTGAAGATTCAGGTGGCAAAAACCCACTTAGTGGTCAAGTTCAGGATAAGCTTCTTCTGACACTGGTGTTCTCGTACACCAAATTTGCTCTTAGTGAGGATGTAATTCATGTCATGAAAATTACATTTAGGGACATGGCTTGTTCCCACCCTGTTTTGAATGCTACCAGTTGTAATCACAGCATCAATGAGCTTTTTTTTCTCTGCCTCAGCACTGCATCTGGCACTGGATTTTGATGATCATTATTAATGTTGACAGATGTCTTAGGTAGTGCCAGAAATGCAGAGAGAGTTCCTATAAAGCCAGGTGATCTGTGTGAAGTGAGAAGGGTAACTGGAATGAGAGCTTGTTGCTCAGACAAGTTTTGATAGTGATTTGGGGACAAAATTATGTGCAGGAGGAAGCACAATATTGTGGTTTTCCTTTGTTCTGTTAAGGTGTGAGAAATTCCCTGAACTTTCGTTGTGCAGACTCTGTGGGGCTGAAGATAAATCGTGCCCCAAAGGTATGGCTGGAATGATTTGTGAAGCTACAGCAGGTCTTGGGTAATATTTCTGTCTATTAACTATGTGTCCATGACCATTTTGTTTGCCAGTACAGAATCCTGTGTGTTGATACTTTTGCCATTCTCCGGGGTGCAAGTACAAACTTTGCCTCAAAAGAAGCAAAATGCCCTTTCTCTTCCTAAATACAACAGCAGCCTGAAGGGCATCTGTGACAGCTAATAGGGTTTGTTGGTTGGTTGGTTGGTTGGGTTTTTTAGCTTCATGTAAGTCCCTCTAGTGGCGACATCGAAAAGTCCAGTGAAGTAATGGATGTACTCGTGGGGGGATACCCTCTTCAGGGCTTCAGGTTTTGGCTTCGTTGTTATTGCTTTCAGCAATATCCTTGGCAGATCATGAAGCACAGTTTGAAACTTAGATTCCCAAACAAATGCTGTGAAGTGGGGAGAAAGTACTGGGAAAAAGTGAAAAATCAGAGTGATAACTCAAGCTTTTATTGAGAAAAGATTTTCCTTAAATGTCCAAATTGATGACATTATATGGATGGATTGTGATGATGGTTATTTTGCTCTCTGCCTCTGCCCACAGAATTTGGGAGCCATCAGCTTTAGTCAACATGCAAGGTTTTATAAGACAATATTTTTATTACAATCGTCTGTGTGCACTTTCTGTATTTCAGTTGCTAAAAGAAGCACTGTATTTGATTACACCAAGTAATGCAAATAGCATTGTAGGATGAAGTGAGACAGAAGTGCTATGGAGGAAAGATCCAAAGCATAGACTTGAAGTTGTCATTATCTGGTGGAGTGTTCTGTGGTACAGATGTCTGCCAGTCTTCTCTAGTAACAGTAGTAGTAACAACAATAATAATAATAATAATAAAACCCAATATAATATTCCCATGCTCACTGCCATTTTCAGCAGGAACATCTTCAGCTGCAAAAAATAAATCAGTCAAGATTCATATTCCTCCTCTGTCAAATAGCTGATGGGATTCCACTGAAAATGGCAGGAGAGACGGAGAGTAGGTGACTTGTCTGAAGCTGTCTGGAAAGCTGGTGGCTGTGTCTGAAGGCAGATGTCACCTCTTTGGTACACAAAAGAGCGTATGCCCCTAATGTGGGAGGCAGAAATACACAGACAGTGAGCTTGTGAAGTCCTCCTGTCTCTAAAAATAGTGGGAAATGCAAGCTCTGCTTGGATTAAATGATGGTTTAGCCGAACATCCTCAAAATGTGGTACTTCCTAGTGCCTGGGTCATCTGAATTGAAACTGGTTTATTTTCCTAAAGTCTGCAGATCTTAAAGCAGACATGCCTCATGTTTTCTCATGTGCTTGAGTGTTGCTGCCTGACCTAACCCTCCACCCTGTGGCTGTGGCAGTAAGAGACTTACAAGTCCTTTGCTCTTCATCCAGCTCTTCTGCAGACGCTTTCATCTTCCCCTTTTTCCATTACTGGTGCCTGGAGAACACTGATCCACATTTAAAATAAAACATAATCTTTCTTCTTTTTCAGCCTTGTATTAGAGGAGTGAGACAAAATTTTCAAGTCCATGGTGGCTACAAGGACCTTGCTTGTCTGTTTCTTCAGCATGGGTGTCAAATTTAAGGCTGAAAGGGAGAATGTCTACCTTTTATCAGCCAGTTTCAGTTATATCGTACTATTATGTGGAACTGATTTGTTACTCAGCGTGTTAAACTGAGGTTAGGTTAACTCCTTCCCTTTGACAGGAAAGGAAAACCTTTCTGAGGGATGTCAGTGTCTCTTCCTAGGCTGACATTGTCTCATCTCTCCTTGTGGAGTCATAACTTTTACTGCTACCTCTGGAGATGGAAATCTCTGCTAATTAAACTATGTCTTTTATAAAGCTGACGGGCATAATTTGTGAAATACTGTGCTATATTTCAAATCCCAGCTATATCTGTAAATTCAGAGAGCACTTAAGTTTAATTTTTTGGAAGAAGTAGCAAGGAGGAACATGTGATTGATGTGTGTTTGTGAAGAGAGACCTTCAGACTGCAAGCCCATGGCTGACTGTCAGGTTTTAATGGAGCAGGTCCACAATTTGGGTGATGATTAATGAAAGCATAAAGTCAAGGAGCACTGCTTGATGGTATTACGTAGATTCCTGCCACAGACCAAACATTCTCTGCTGTGGGAGGAGTAGGACTGCTCGCTCTGGGTTGAAACAAGCCATACCTGACAGCCAGCGTTTTCACTCCATGGTGGCACGTGTCGGGAGCAGCCTGCCCTTTGTCCTTGCACTGCCGGATCTGCTCCGCCAAGGGCCTCTTTCAGGGTGACAACGGAAAATGTGACAGCCGTGTCAGCCACTCCACTGTGTGCCAGGGTGGAGGAGGAAAACACCCAGGGAAGGGTGGTTTTAGCAGCTTGCCAAGTGGCGTGCTGCAGCTCTGAGGTCTGAGGGGGAAGGTGCCATATGCTGCCATTTGGCACGGTGGCTGCGGGGGCACAGAGCGCATCATTGTCCTCGACCTTCGCCGGAGGAGTTGGCAGCCTGCCTGCTGGGGTGCTGCCTTTGGCAAGAGATAGGAGCAGGAGGGACGTGGTGGTGAGAGGACAAACGTGTCCGTGCCCTGCGTGCCACAGCGGGGCAGGTGCTGGGGGAGAGGGACAGGGTGCCTGGGACACCACGTGGCTCTTGCGTTCTGCCATGGAAGGACATACTGCACCAGCAGCAGGCTCCCAAACCGTGGTGGGATAATGTGCCTGTCAGGAACCATAACACCATTCAAGCTCTGAGTAATGTTAGGTTGGTAATAACAGGAGGCTCACACGGAGACAATGAGCTAGCTCTGGAGACCTTGCTGAACTTGGATACACATCCCCCAACTGGATTAGGTGCACCACAGACTGGTTTCCATCAGAAGGACATGACGCCTGCAGCTTCGTGCCTTTCACTTCTTGTTGTGAATTACTGGGTGTGCACCTCATTTTCTAGAGACAGAGGAGAAAGTAGGGGCTTAAGGAAGAACTTTAAATAAACTGTCTAAAGCAGAGATATATCTTTGCTCAGAGAACAAAATGCTAACATCTTAGCTCTGAGAAGAAAATGGCACAGAGGTGGGAGAATGTACTTTTAGCAGCAGTCAAGGCAAACAGTAAAATCAAGGGGTGAGATGCAATAATGGCTATAGCTAAGGAGAACAAATAGTGGAATTAAACAGTGGGCCACTAAAAACATATGTAAAGGTGGAGTCTTTATATTGGAGGAACATGAAATTGGTGCACTATCTATTTCCTTTATCAATTGAATGAAGTTGTGGTAAAGGCTAAAGGATATCACAGTATAAAATCTGTTACTGCAAGGCACGTTTGCATGCCTGTGCTGTCTTTGCACTATTGAAGGGGAGCAGCTCTGGAAGAGTGAAGGAGAATTCAGGCAGGGAGGGCAGCCTGCAGCTCATTGTGGTCCTGGGATGGATAAAAGCATGTTTAGCTTCCATCTGTTCTGTCTTGGATGATGCTGATAGAAGGGACATAGCTTTGTCAGTGATGGATATATGAAGTCGTTGCCATTTTTAGCTCTAGCAAAAATTTCCCCATTCTGTTTATTGGACATCTCTTTTTCTTTTTGACATGTCTTGCCGTAGTAACAACAATAGGTGAGGAACTGCAGGTGGTGAGGAGCTACAGGTGTCAGATGAAGTGAATCTCTCCTTGCTGTCTCTTCCTCTTTCACTGCTGCATGTGGTACAGAAATAATGGGGAATGGGAATAGTTAGGGATGTGTTTTGGCACCTTCCAGATAATTATAATTTAACTTTCCTGAAATCATATGCATAATTACCTTGCAGTTTTTGAGGTTTTTATTACAGTGTGAATGTAGCTTGGAAGTAATAAAGAACCTAGATGTTCAACTATAGTGCAATACAAGAAATTGATTACCTGTCGAATACAGTTTGCTGAATACTGAAATGTAAATGTTTCTCATATTTTTTTACACCTGTGCTGCCTTGTGATAAAAAAAGGGCATTGAGGTATGTCTTAAATAATTCTCCTTTAATTAAAAATAAAAATATATTGTGAATATGTAAAATGTTGCATCATACGCTGAATACCCAATTATGGCATTCAGTAGTTCTTCCTGGAAAGTGGCAGGAGAATCAGCATTGTGGCCACAGAAGATATATTCTAGTTAAGAAAGTTGCCATTAAGGCAGGAGTTGGTCCCATGGACAAGCATGTGTTTTTTTCAGAGAGCTTTGTCCTTTCTGTGTAGTGCTACAGGCCATCTCTATGGAATGAAGAGTTGTATTTTGCCACAAATGGTTGCAAATCCATTTATTGTGGTTCCGTATTATTAATCTTGGTGAATTTTTGTGATACCCAACCTGCCTTTGTTGAAAATGCTGTAATTGCTGTCTTAACTCCAAATGCGTATTTGTGATTCTCATTTAAAAGCCTTGCTGAAGGTTAGACTCCAGTGTGATAAAACCTCTTTAAAGAATCTCCAAAGGCTTTTTATATGGCAGACTTTTTAAAGCCACATAAGATCTGCAGAAAAGTGGGCTCTCTTAAGGTGCTGTAATAGGTGTGTATGTTGATTTATTTTGTTTGGAGTACAGCTTTGTCCACACATGCAGATATGGGAGAAGAAAAATGTGAAAGTCATATCCCACTTGAAAGAGCTTTTGATCTCGTGGGACTCCTACATACATCAGTGTTAAAACCACAGTTCAGATAGGTTTGGCAGAGTGTCAGCACTGGAGCTGGGATGACTGAGGTTTATGTTCCCAGAGTACCATTAAGTACTGTTGGATCTACAGCTGTTTTTTAATGCATCAGCTTTCTTTTAATTCCATGACATGTGTGACGCCCCCTCAAACCATGGTTGAGTCTTCATGTCTGAAATAGAGGCACTAATGCATAATGCTTTTTCCTAAGGTGTTTTGTGCTTTCTCTTCAATTGAATTTGAGACAAGCGTAATGCTATGGAGTTATGTCAGCTCCAACTTAAAATTGTCATTGTAATTGGTCACCATCCCCATTCCTTGTTTTTTTTTATTATTACTTGGCTTAATGTCAGTATTGTTATTATTTTCTAAAGCAGATAATTCATACCATTCAGAGTTAGCGCTACTGATCAGTAGAACTCGTTATCTCTAGCAGTAACA
This sequence comes from Climacteris rufus, assembly GCA_013398175.1. Taxonomy (NCBI): domain Eukaryota; kingdom Metazoa; phylum Chordata; class Aves; order Passeriformes; family Climacteridae; genus Climacteris; species Climacteris rufus. The sequence goes on along the minus strand of VZRZ01007137.1, from coordinate 852,803 downwards.
TGAATTTTTTTTTGGTGAAGTGATGGGGAGATCAATGTGAATGTGAAGTGTGTGGCAGTTGTTTTAGTGATCACCTTGCTAATTTATGTACTTAAGTGATTAATCTTGGCCAGCTCTTAAACAGAACAAGGTTCAAATCTAAGCTGGATTTTTCTGCATCTGAGGCCGTGATGCATGACCCCTCTCTGTGCTCCACAGCAGTATTTTGTTCTCCAGCGTGACACAGAACCCCTCTCCTTCTAACCAGACCTACTGAATAGTTTCTCTGTGCTTAAAATTAATCTAAATACTCACAGGTCAGCTTTTCTAAATTCATTTAGTATTTCTGCTGAGATGGGTGACGAAGTAGTACATAAAGACCTCTCAAATATAAGGGCCTTGTAAACAGACTGCTCTGTGCCCTGGTACGGTGCCAGGCGATTAGTTGAGAGCGCCACTTGTTTGCTGCTGCTTCCAATTTCCTTCAGAGTTTGTGTCCTGTGGCAGCAAGCAGTGGCATTGTTGCCAGGCCTTTGGCTGTTCCTGTACTTTTTCCAGCTCTCTCTTTGTCTTGCTAAGGGAAAGAATTGCAATTCCCTTTTCCTCCCTGATGAGTCTTTGCTTCCTCTCTCCAGCATCTTCCTGCCTTAGAGCTAACTGAGCTCTTGCCCTTGCTGCAATCTCTGAGAGTCAATGCCAGTCCTGTCCTGGTCACTCTGTGTCCCAGTCACCTTTTGCAAACCACACTGCTCTTAGGGACCAAAGCCATGGTGTAGCCTCACAAAAAATGTTGCTCCTGAAAGTCTCACAAGGGGGCACAGGGGCAGGACTGAAAACAGTGTTGTTCCAGCTTTCATTGTCAAGGACTAGTTATGGTGTCAGCATGTACAAAGTCTGATACCATTAAGAGTCCACTGGTTTTCAGGGAGACCTTAAAATCAAGGAGATTTTATGATCCATGCAGCCACCAAGTTAATAAAGGTAATGTTTCATTTTTACTGCCTGTGCTGTACTGGGATGGGTAAAGCAAGCCAAGTGCATGGCAGTGCTGCCCTCTGCAGCCTCCTGTTCTATGGCCACAGCTGTCCTGGGGAGTTGTTTTAGAGCAGCTCTACCCAGGTAAGGCTGGAAAGCTGCCCAACCTTCAGCAAGGGCATCCTAATGCTGGCTCCTGTTGTCACCCTGCGGCTGTGCTTTCTGAGGGCAGGCCGTTGTACACCCAGGTCAGCCTTTCCTGGTGCTGCTGAGCAAGCTGGGCTTGTCACATTTCCATGAGGTGCTCTAAGCCTCAGCCCTTGTTAATGATGCTTCTCCCAATTATCAGTGCAGGCATCTGGTGGATGTGGTGAATAGTTGTAGTGAATAGTCACAGCTCTGTCTTACTCCCTGTCGATCTTTGTCTGAAAGTTTGCACTTTTGTGCCTGTTACCAGTTCTGGCAACCCGTGGCAGGGAGACTTACTGCTCTATAGGTGGCATATTTTTGTGGAGTATAGTTCATTTCTTGAAAATAAAAAAAAAGCATTTTGGGAAAATGGATATGATGTTCTTAGCACGGTTTGTTCATTTGTCTGGACTGAGCACTAGGGTGGTGTTTTGAAGAAGAGGTGAGATTTCTATGTATTTTTCACAGCAGTAATCTTGAGTAGGTTGAAGATGAGTAGTTCAGTCTGTTGAGATAGCTTTGGAAAAGCCAAAAACATTTTCCTGCTATATTTTTATTTCTGTATTGGATAATCAAGTCTACTTAATTTTTTTGGGATGCCTGAAAACAGAAGCCAGACAAAATTAGGGGAAAATAAAGTGGTTATGGTTTATTGAAAGACCTTCAGGTACATTTAGGACAAGCAAAGAGGCAAACCCCAAAATGGGGTGATATTGGACTTTAATACTTTTGTAAGTTTGGCAGATTTGCCAAACTCCAGTATTGGGGTCAATCTTCAATTAGAGATCCCGGTAATGAAGTCATTTACACCCCAGGTTTGGCCCCCCAGCTCATTTTTGTTTATACTTCATGACATATGGGACAGCGAAATGTCCTTGGTTCCCAGGTCAAGAGCAAGATCTCAGGCATGTGCTTTGTCTAACATGAGTGGGAAAAACACTAGCTAAGGCTCTATATGGAGTTTAGAGTTATACAATAAAAGACTACAGGGCTACAAATATATGAAAATTATAAAAGCTAAAATCCTAAGGCATCAAATAATTCAATCTCTCGTGTGAGTAAAGAATGTTATATTCTGTCACCAGATACACTTGGTCCCTCATCTGTATTTGCTGGTGTACGTAGTTACAGTGAACACTTGTCCTGTTCAACTTAATGTGCCTCATTCAGCTACAGATGCTCTTCTTTAAACATTAAAGTTCTGTGTTTAGTCTTATTTACAGTGTCCATGTGAACTGAAGTCATCCTGCATTTTCTTCGTTGTGAGTGAGAAGAGAATTTGGCCTTGGTGTAATTAATTTAAATTTATCCGAGCAACATAGTCAGCTTCCTAATAAATTGTGTGAAGTCCCACAGTTGCGAGTATGATGACTTGGAAGAATTGAGCCAAGCCTTGACTTTCAAGCTGGGGAATTCAGTTTTATCCCATCCGTCATGTCCTCACTGCATGTTTCTCAGCAGAAAAACATGCAGTGTTTCTTGACTTTATTATTGTTGGTTTTTTCTCATGTGACTACTTTATGTCCAGAAATGAAACATGAGCAAGGATAATCTTTTTGGGAAGCCAGCAGGGAAACTCCAGAGATACATTAAATTTAGTAAGTTGAAATGATAACTCACAAAGCTTGCAGAACCAAAGTAGGATGGTGACTACAATTTTGATATTGACTTTATTGTTCTGTACTCTCAGTTGTGAGTACAGCTGACAGAGAGAGAAAAACATGTATTTTGGTAGCTAAAACAAAACCATGATGTTGTCTACTGGAAACACAGTAAGGACTGATTCCATGTATTATTCCATGTGTCAAACTAGTGTGTCTCAGCTGTGCCAGGAGTTTATCAAGATGAGTGATGCCATTCAAAAGCCTCTATTGAGTATGAAGTAGCCCAAACAAATAGAGAGTTTTTCCTTAAATGTTGTATCAGGTCCTCTAAGCAAAACTGGCAAGCAAGTAAAGGCAATAAATACTTAATAGAATTTTCCACTAGTATAATCTCAAAGCTGACAAGTTATAAAAGGCAGCAGGTGATTGTATACTTGAAGATAGACCATTTTTCCTCTCTCTTGACAGGCATATATATGTGTCTTTAATTAACACGTCTTGCAAGAAGAGAAAATAAGTATGTAAACAGTTTCTTCGACTTGCATTGAAATGTTAAATAATTTTGAAATTTGAAACCCCACTAATTTATGCAAGCAAAATGTTTTCCAGTATGAATGTAAGTTTGTTTCAGTGGGCTGCTCACTTTCTACTCACTTGATTTATATAAAATGAATTTCTGGTAGGCACTTGTACTCCAAAATGCTCTCTATGCTATTTTATAACAAAAAAAAAAGCTTAGTGCTACTGTGCTGATGACACTGTAGGTGTCTTGTTGTCCAGGGTTACTTGAAAATTGGAGAGCATTTGAGGAAGTACAGGAGCTGCTGTAACCATTTGGGGGGATGAACAGCTAGGGTTTAAAAAAAGCTCAGTCTGGCTGCTACACTGAATTTCAAGAAGTGTTGACAGACAACAGGTATAAAGACCAATTGATCCCTATGTACAAGAAAAAATATCAAGGTAAACAGAAAAAGCCCACCTTCTGGAAGGTGCCAGTAGTTCAGCCACATAGCAGATGGAAGTAGTTAATGGAATAGAAGTACAGGAATTAAAAAACTTACTAAGAACGAAGCTGTAGACTCAATATTAAAGTGGACTCTTTAAAAGCCATAAACTGCTAAATTAATTAAAATTATTTTTCTATATTTCTGCACATGTTTACATGCTGAAGATATTTTGCATTGTGAACGGTAGTGAAATGGAAAATTATGCTTGGTCTTTACATTATGTTTTCATAAATTTTGATCATCCCCTGCATCCTATTTGGAAAGTAACTTTTGTTTCTAAACTTGCATAGGCTGTATCTCCTCTCTGAGGAACAGTTCTCTCCTTGTCCTTGACAGCTCTCAGTGATTTGAAAAAGAGCTTAATGTTGTGGTGTTAGCAAAGTTCACTTAAGGAACTACACTTGAGATTTTCTTTCCATCTGCAGCATGTCCTGACAAACAGTGCTTTCTTGGTGGGCTTGTCCTCCTTGTGTTGCTGCTCAATAGATTGTCTGCTGAAATTGCTCTCAGCCTTGGTGGGCAGCTCTGCCCCATCCTTTCTGCTCTTGGGATGTGTGCAGGAGAGCATGGAGACTTCCAGACTGGGAATGGAACCAACACTGGCTCATGGCACACAAATTGCTACGCCAAAAAAGACTTTACCTTTATTTTTACATCTCTGTCTTGTAGGATTTTCTACATCTCGGTCTCTGTAGGAGATCCTGGAGGATGTGCTTTCTCAGCTTTCCCAGCCATGTCAAAGCAGCCAGTTCTGCTAAGTAACTCCAGAAGCAAGGTCCCTGACAAATGTGAAGTTTTTTAGGCCTGTGGTTCTCTGCTCATCACTAGCATATCTTAATTCTGGAGCTGGTGGTGACCTCCTCACTTGAGTGAGTCCTGGCGTGGTGCAGGATAGCAAGCCAAGATACAGTGGTGTCACAGCAATCATACGCAAGGTAAAGGGTAAATCTGAAATGGTATTTTTGACTCTATTAGGAATACCATTTTCAGTCCTGAAACATGGCTTATATTGACATATTCTTTCTGTTAGGGCTGGGAAAAAGCTAGGCTTAGTATCTTGCACAGAATTGCGCATGCACAAGAGAGGTGCTACACATTCCTGTGACTGACTGTACTGTGTGGATTTAGACTCTTTACCTAGGATGTACCTAGGTTGTGCAGTTATTTTAGAAAAGCCTTTAATGAATATCTATGTATTATGTTTTGAGTAACAACAGAAATTGTTTTGCCTTGTATTAATATATTTCAAAATTTTATTTCAGAACTAGCTAATGTTGAAGAGGATGATTCACTCTTCATTTCAAAGGGGGGGTCACCCTCACAGTTACTGAAGTTTGCTGAATGTTAAGGGTTTGTTGTGACCATTGACATTAATGTCTGTATAACTCTGTGAATACTTGGATATCTGGCCCCAAATGGCCTCTGGGCACCTAGGAAGTTATTTTGATTTTTGTTCTTTTCCCATTCTGCTATTAAACATTTAAATATTAAATGGTTAGGATGAATGTTTCAGGTGCTAATACTATGCTAACAAGTGTTCCGCCTACGTGATGTAAGGAAAAGAAACACAATTCTTAAACTGAGGTTAATTTAATCATCTTCTGCAAATGTTTTACAGGAGACTACTGGTAGATTTTGGTTTTGTTCTAATGTTTTAATGTTCTGGCTAATGATGCCGCCTCAGGAAAACTGGGAGAATGCTGTAGTCAGGCTTGGCTCTCACTGACCCCATTGCACAGACAAGTAACAGAAAATCCAAAGCAGAAAGACAGGCTTGGAGTGGGAGAGCTCCCCTCCAGATACACAGCCTGGGGAGAGGGGAGAGTGTGCAGCTGCATGGGTGCGAGCACGGCCTTGTCAGAGGAGCTGGGGCTGCCGCCTCCCCTGGGTGCTCTGAGGGACAGTCCTGGCTCTGTGCTCGGCAGCAGAGATGGGATTGAAATCTGCTCCAAACATACAACAAAAGATTAATTAAAAATCAGCAGAGTGGATGGTAGAGCTGCAGGGAAAATGACAGTTTTCTGGGGGTGCTGGGATCAGATTTCAGCCTCCTGTGCCCCAGCTTGGCTGGAGTTCTCATTCTCTGACGTATTTCCAATATAAATAAAGCTATGTGCTAAAAAAGAAGTGTGTACTGTAGTGCCCAGGATTGTTTAAGTTTTAAGAGCAGATTTACAGAGCAAACTAAAGTTGCTGTTCTTGTCTCTTTTTCTGCGGCATCTTGTAAATCTTGAGAAATTCTTAGATTGAAACACACCATGTTGAAAAACTCGTCCCAAGTACGAGTGGAGTCTGTCCTGGTTTAGCAGATTGGACTATTCAGCACGCTGGTAAAGTTATGCCAAATTCTCTCAAAGAGAGTAGGATTTAGGCTTGAGTGTTTTAGCAAACTAGAGTAAATAAAGGATCTCTTTTTTTTTTTTTTTGAGGTTTAAGTTGAATATTAGAGAGATGCTCTTCACCCACAGGGTGGTTGGGCAGTGGAACAGGCTCCCAAGGAAAGTGGTCATGGCTTCAAGCCTGCCAGAGCTCAAGGAGAATTTGGACAAGGTTCTCAGGCACATGGTGGGATTCTTGGGGATGGTGCTGTGCAGAGCCAGGAGTTGGACTCAATGATTTGTGTGGGTCCCTTCCAACTCAGAACATGTGGTGATTCTATGACCTGAAATTGGTTGCCTCCAATTTCAGGTTGCAGAGGGATGGGAACAGAACTTGAATGAACATGAGGGCCATGCTGTGACAATTTCTGGCCTTTGAACCACTTGCCTTTACATGTAGTTTTGTAGTAAGTGGACAGATTTATTGGGGTTTTTTTGGATAGTCAGTATTTATGATCTGAGAAGCTGCAGCTGTTTTGGTCTGTGCTGCTACACCTCCTCTATCAAATACATCGAAAGGTTTGGCAAAATTGACTTCTCAGTGGAGATGAATCTACATTTTTATCAGTACTCCAAAGCTTCTGCATATTATTATTATTATTATTAAAATAAATTTTCCCCAGAAAGGAACAGGAATTTGCAACTAATCAGAATCCTGTCAGAAATTGTTTAGTGATTTAGCACATTGCATGTTTGCCCTGCTTGTTCTTATGTTTAACTGGCAGTGTTTTAATATTTACATATGACACAATATTATAAATAAAACTTGCAGTTTCATTAGTGCAGAGGGACATAACTTAGTCAAATGCTTTTGTGTCAATCCTGCTTGTGACTGGCTCACTGATTCCACTAATAATCTACCCAAATATTCTAAAAATCTTTTAATATATATTGGGTTTTTTTGGATCTATTGGAAATGACCTCTGTGTGGAAAACCACCACTGAGAATTTTGTAGCATTAAATCTGACTCCTGATCCCAGTGGCAGAGTTCCCAGCAACTCCAATAAACAAGAAGCAGACCAATTATAACAGGATATTATAGAAAAAACTATAATAGATTGAAATAGGAAAGAGTATTTTAGGTTGAAAACTGCTAAGTATCAAATTTTAATTTAGCTGTAATAGCTGCGTTTAAACATCTCTCCCCCATTTCCCTATGTGACTGTTCCAGGGGGGTAAAATCATTGCAAGGACTTGAGTAACTCTATGTGGTCAGGAAGTCTGTTCCAGGTTTCCAGATTGCATCCAAAAACTTTATATGTAACAAGATACACCGCAGCTCTGAGAGTATGTTCTTAAGTGGAAAATCAAACAATAACATTGCAAGTTAGTCTGTTGTTCTTTGTGTCTCTTACTGCCTCATAGAACTCCATGAAAGAAGAAACCCACGCAGTCATGCCATCTTTAAGACATTCCTTACCTATAGTTTATTGTAATAATAATAAAAAAGGAGGACTGTGCGGTTGAGTTACCTGTGAAATGTGTTGACCTTTAAATAAGAATGGTATCTAAGATTTCACTTTTACTGTTTCTTTTGAATTGACTTAGAGCAAAGTTTGCAAAGATCAGGTCCTGTTTCAGCGATAAGCAACACAGTTTTAATAATGAAAGCATCTACAGAGTATGTTTATATTCAGCACAAGGGGCGTGTATGTATAAATAGAAGTATGTATACTTGTTTTTTTATTTATATACATAATTATATGTTTAAAAACACTTTATCCTTTTTGAGGTCAGAGTTTATGCTTGCTATTGATAAAATCCATCTGCATGGTGATTGTTTTCAGAAACTTCAAACATATGGTGCAGCATTGGAACTTTACCACTCCTGCCCTGTCTTCTATGCAAGCATCCTTCTGGGAAGCTCTTTGGCCTATAATAAATATATATGATAATGAATACATACTTAATGAATAACAGTTCAGTGTTGTACACAGTGTAAGATTTTTATTTCATACAAGGATTTCTTTTTTTCCCCTAAAAGGTGAATTTTTACATACCTACTATTATATAGAAAAACATCCTACTTTACAATGAGGAAGCAAGCATGGTATCATCTTCATAAAGCTTTTGTCAGTTAGAGAAATGACACTTCAAAGACTGTGTAGCTGTTTTTTACCTTTTTAGCTTGTACCTAGAACTGGTCAGCATTCTGGCTTTGAAGAAGAATTGATTTGAAGAAATGGATTTTGGGGGTTTGGGTGGTGGTGGTGAGGGTGATTGAGTGTTTTCTCTTGATGTTGCTGGCATTTTTCAGGGGGGCAAATAAGGAAATACAGATATTTTTGTCCTATCCTGTATCTAAGGATGTTAGACAGCATGTTTGACAGTGTTCTGCATATTATGAAATCGTATCAGTATGTCCCCCTGAGGCTCAGCCAAAGATGAACTTTGTGTTCCCTTAGTGGCAGGAAGCAGAAGGAAAAGGGCATTCATGTACTAATGCTTCCCACTCTGAGCTGACCTTTTTTTTTTTTTCCTCCCAGATGATTTAGTGGTGTAGCTACTTAATGACCTCAAATAGCACTAAAATAAACAGCTGCTTTTAGTACTTCCTAGCTAATACAGCCTATCAGCTCAACGAGTCATGGCAGAGCAATTAGATTCACTTCATTACTGACGGAGTAACTGGGAGACTGCAGGCAAAGGTGTTTCCAAGACTGGCAGGCAGTTTAACATCAACCCGATGTCTCAGAAGGACTGCACGCTTTTCAATGGATTTGTTTTGAGAATCATAGGGAAGAAAATCTGCGAGTATTCCTAGCTTCTGAGAAGCATAGGCCATAAATTAAGTGATGCCTCTCTGGAGTTTGTACAGTACTTTTTTAGATCTTGGTCATCTTTGGAAGATGCTTTCTGGAGGGACTAAGTGAAGACAGTTTCAACTGGGGAAGTATCTGGGTGAATAAGGTCTAGCAGTTAAAGGGGAGGCTTCATGATCTTCCTCCTTCTCAATCTGCAGTGCCTGGGAAACAAGATTGCTAAAAGTTTGGGGAAAAAAACCTGGTAAAGAAATGTCTTGCAGATGTATATGCATTTGTTCTCAGAACTTGTGAATGGAGCCAGCTCTACGCTGGTGAAGTATGGATCCTGGAAGCATACATTTTGACCTTTAAATGATTGCTATTGGATACTAAATGAATAAAACACACAGTTCAATACAATGTTTGCTCTCTGCAGTCCCACAAACAGGGAGGCTGTGCTCTTGCTGACATCTATCAGGAGCTGGGGACACTGTCCCTCATGGTGCTGCCTTCTGACTCCTCTCTGTCAGTGTCCCCTTCTCCCAGTGCCATCTCTTTGTCTTGGGCCTTCTTCCCCTTGCTCTTGATTTTTGCTAGAAACATCAGTGTAGCTGAACAATGGGCACTGGTGGCTCTGGGGTGCTCAGCTCTTCTCCTGTAGTGTGTGTGCTTGCCTTGAATCTCATTCAAATTGGTTTTGTGCTGTTGCTGAAATGTGATGTCAAGCAGCTACCCACTTGTGCAGCCCTTGTGGATCTCTTTGTGTTCTTAGGCTGTCCTGGTTTGGAGACTGTCCAGCTCCCCTTAGCTGTCTTGTGCTGGTCAAACACTGCTGCCTTGTGATGCTGAGTGGCCCTTCTGCAGCTGTTTTGGGAGCTCATGTCCCATTTCAGATTGCACAGGCTCATAGGAAGCAAAAGTCAACTATGATTCTCCTTCAGGAAGGGATGTGTGCTGGAGTGAAATAGTGGTGGCCAGATAAATGTATGAAAAATTGCTACTCCTTTTTTCTTCCTCCTCCTCCTTCATATGGTCGTCCTTTTCCAAATGCACAGACCTTGTCATTCTGTGCTTGTTAGTGCTGTAAAGTCCATGATGGTTGCAGTGAATTCATGGCTTACAATGGTTGTGGATGTAGTGTGACACCTTTATCTTAGGGTTCAGAACATGCTTGGGAGACATGAGAGTGCAAATTATTAATTTTGAGTCTGAAATGAAAGAAGAAAGCGGCAGTTCAAGCTGTCTGCTGATTGTTTCAATTCATGGTCTTAAAATCTGGGGAAGAAGGTAGGCACAAAGAAACCTAAGGGATGTTTTGCTGAATTAAACAAATTTAACTACTGCTGTTTGTTTCAGAACACAGAAACAAAGCCCAAGCTGGTGTATTTTTGTTGTGGCCACCAATACGAAATGCAAAGCCCCCACTGAAAAAAACATGTCAAAAAGTGGGTCTGGAGTCTGCATCTGACCTGGATGGTTATTCACTTGCTGTACTGTAAGAAATGGCTTGACCTTCTAAATAATTATTAGCCCAGTTATGTAGACCTGCAAAAATGTATGACAGCAGTTGGAAAAACCCCCACCTCCAATTTATTCTTCATAGCATAAAAATTATTCACCCATTATCTGATTTTTAGGTCCCTTCAAGTGTGTCTGCCTGTTACTTCTCCCAAGGAGACTTTTTTCCCTGGGAATAGGAATGTTGCCTGAAGATCTAGCATGGGAGAATACATTTTTCTTCAGTGCCATGTAAATATTAGGTTGATTCCTTCCAAGACAAATGTTTCTTGACAAATGGAAGTAGTAATGCTCTAGTACAGGAGGTTTTCCTAAGGGAGTTTAGATTTATGAAAACATACTTTGATTTCTAGGAGAGAATCCGTATCTCCAAACTGTGGTGCCAGATGGACGCTTGTGTTCCCCGAAGCTGATGTATTTGAAGGCCATTTGAAGGTTTTACATTAACTCAGAAAGTAAATAAAAGAGGTTCAACTAGCATCACTAGCTGGAAAGTTAATTCCTTGTAAGTTTTATTGTCTCTTGACTGTGAGCCAAGTTGCATTCATGGGATATTTGATATACCTACAGATAATAATTTTGTACTGCAGTCAGAAACTTGAATGTTTGTATGACTGCTATTTCAGACATGCAAGCAAAACAAGCCTTAGCCCTTCATTTTTTTATTGATAAAGTAAAAGCATAGCAGTAAAAAGCTTTTATACAGGATAGAAAATGCCAGTTTATGCTGCATTATTAAAACAATAAATCTGAATTGGATTTTATTATTTTATTTAAGAATATATTTTTTCTTTTGAGAACTAAAATTTCTGAGGGATTTCATCATACCATGTTTATTAATTCTATTCAATGAAAGATTCAAACTCATTTTAGAAGGAAAATAGGGCACATGTCTTGCAGCTGTCTTTCCATAAGTGCCTGGAAATGATCCTTTGAAGCCATTAAGATTTGTATGTGAACGTGCATGCCATTTTAGAGATTATTTCCTGGAGTATTGTGTGTTACCAAAACCACTGAAATACCTGTTAGAGCTGCATGGTGTCTTTTGCACACGAAGGAGCACGCAAAGCCAGTATGTGCAGTTGTGAGTTCTCAGTGCAGCTTTGGCAGGGAGGTTGCTGTGTGCCCACCTTTGGAGCAGGGAGCTGTGCCTGAACCAAAAATTCTGTTCTGTTGAACTCAAAGGTCATTGTGTGGCACCAGACTGAGGCAGGGATAAATTGGTAAATAAAAGCACTTTTTCTGTGAGTCGTACCTTTTTTGCTGCCTTACAGACTGGTCTATGCAGGGGCCAGCTAAGCCTGTCGTAAGCCTGGAATTAAATGGTGTGATCCATAAGGACGTCCCCTCCTACCAGCACACATGGACCAAGCCCTTCCTTTCTGACATGATACTTTCCTTCAGCCTGGCTGCATGTGAAGCATAAACTATGCCCCAGGTTATTGGGCTGTGAGCACTGTATGGAAGTTCTTAAGATTTGTGTACCATTCCTAGGGAAGCCCTAGCACCACTTAGGGCATTAGGTGCCCTGAACAATAAAGGACTTGCTGTAAGGTGTGGAAAAGAGGAAAACATGATATAAGCTGGGATTTTCCAGTCTGCTGAGCATTGTTCTTCCAGACTTGCTCATTAAGAGATTTATTATAAAAGAACTAAAAGTATCTATTGAGGGTTTATTAAAGATTTATTAAGTAAGAGAGAAATACCCTTCAGAGACACTTGTTCACTGCCTTTCCCCCTTTCTGTGCTGACTCTTAAGGCACTGTTGTAAATAGCTGAGTGCATGACTGAGCAGTAGCTTGAAGAGGCCTCATACTGGGCTCAAAACTGTAAGCACAGGCAATTTTGAGGCTGGGATTATGAAATATAGCAGGTTTCTGCAGGGAACAAGAAGGTTTGGGCTCTGGATGCAGTTATTTGGGCTCTGGGTGCTATTTCTATCTACTAAGACAGCTTAGATATCAATATACTGCATACAGCCCAGCAAGCTGAAATGGTATTCTGGTGCTCTGGCAGCAGGTCTCAGGGCAAGGTATGTTCTTGGGAATTCTTCAGGGTCACGATCTTTATGCCTAGGTTTTTATGGATCTGTGTTCGGGGTATGTGGATGCAGTGTTTGCGTGCCTAAGTCCTTCCTACATTGGAAGCCTGCATGCTCTTAGACCAGAAATCCCAGAGCAGACACAGAACATCCAGGCACCAGATGCAGACTGAAAGACAATTAGAATAGAATTAATAAATCTGATGGAAAAATCTGTTTGAGGAGGGTCAGCATGGAATGGGCACTTCTTCCCAGAGGAAGGAAACAGCAAAAGCCAGAAAAAGCCCACTCTTGTAACTGGAGCCCCAGGACCTAAAACCTGGGAAGTAATGTGACTTGCTGGAGAACTCAGAGTCAACACAGAGGAAGCCAAGATGGGAGATTGAATTATCTGTAAAACTGCCTGCATAAAATTATTTGCTTTCAACTTCCTGAAATGTAATAAACATGTTTAAAATACAATTTTTCTTTTATTCTTCAAGCATCAGTGACTGAAACAGTATCAGTTCAAATTCTCAGGAATGGGGAGAGAATATTGCCATGGGTTTGCTATTTCAATTAGTCTAACTTACTCTGTTCAGGAAAACAGTGAAGCCAGGAAGCTGGGAAATGAATGGTAAACTAGCCTCCCCTTAGTTCCTGTTTAGAGAAATTGTTGCTCTTTTGGGCTATTAAAATGTCTCCAGAGCATGAGCTGTGCGTTTACTGTCTGAAGAGATTGGCAGCTAATAACTTGAATTTGGGAGAGGCAGAAATAAAACTGTCCATCTGTGTTGATAGTGTTATGTCTTCTGATTTGTGTCCACAGCTCATGTTTCCTGGAGTGTATGAGGACAGAAGTAGTTCTCGTACATTTCTAAAGACATCAAAATATGCACATACTGGAATGCTAAAGATGATTAAAATATCACGATTTGCTACTTAGCATAACTAATCAGTCCAGTCCACTGCATTTCTGAATCCCTCATTTATGGAGTCCTAATAAAGGTTTTCAGAGTCTAGTAAGGTTTTTAGTGAAAATACTAAGATTGTGAGTAAAAATTAAATATTTCACTAATGTACATGTTGTAAAGTCAAGTGATGATCACAAAAAATGTCATACTGCATTTTTTGATAGAACAACAGAGATTTAAAAAAATATTTTCATAAGGCCTGTTATCCTTGTTCTGCTTGTGCTCTCAGTGGAGAGGAACAGGAATTTGAAAACGTTCTATTTATCTGTGCTATGTTACTTTGCTCACTGTAACCCAAGAGGTACTGCTGATCTGCATTTCCTGGATGAGCAATTAAGAAAAACAGCATCTGTCTGTTGTTTATGCAAAATTGGGATGAGGAAATACTGATTTACACAGGGTCAGATTTTTGGTGCCTGTGCTTGAGATACTGGTGAAGTTAAAGGGGAAGGTAGTTTGTGTTTTCAAGTTACAGACCACTTTAAATTGTCATTTGCCATTAATTTCTCTTCCTCCTCCCATGCCCCCCCCC